>VXBJ01000022.1:346515-439773 GCA_013400055.1 Nycticryphes semicollaris
GGGCGGGGGGCCCCCCCGCCCCCCCCCCCCCCCCGCTCCTCTCTTTCTGTGACCTGCCTAGATTATTAGTAAGGACATCTGTGGCTGGCAAGGGAACAAGTGTTACCAAAACCAGAACCGGCTGTTTTTCCAAATGAGCAATATGTTAATTCCTCATCCCCCCTCTGGTTTCTTTAAAACCTGGCACAAATACATCAATAGCGGAGAATAAGGAGCCTTTGCAGAGAACAAGTGGCAGTTTTGAATTTACCTTTTGTGTGCGCCTCAGATGCAATCTTGAGGCATTTTTTCCCCTCTCTCCCACAGAAAAAGAGTGTTAATCTGCCCTATCTTGGGACCCAAAAGGATTGGAGTAGAGTAGATATTCACTGGAATCACATAGGGGAATAAGGGTCTTGCTTTATTGAATCATCAAATCCCAGGAATGAAGCTCTTAATTAATTATGGGTGCTAAAAATTCAGGCCAGCTGTTTCTTTTTACTTGGCTCTGACAGAGAAAGACAAAGTCTACATCGCGATCTTCTAAGGCGCATTCAGCATAAATCAGCGCCCTCGGCGGCGCTCCCGGCCGCGGTGCGGCCCGGCGGTGACAGATGGCGCATTGTCCCCGCATTCCTCCACCGCCCCTCCGCGGGCGCGGAAGCGGACGCCCGGCCCAGGAACCTTTCTCTGCCGCGGCGAGGACTCGCCCGGGGCCGGCGAGAGAGTGGCCGCGGCTGGCCGAGGTTCCGGCCCTGCCCGACGGGGCGGCCGCCTCCTCCCGCGCCTGTCCCCGCTTCCTGACTGCGGCCGGAGCCCTCGGGCCTAACGCCCCCTCGGATCCCCCGTCTGAGGCTGGGGCAGGTCATCTCGCATCCCGCCCCCTCTTTTGGGGACGGCCGTGTTTGCTTAATACCCGTTACTCAACGGGAGCGGCCACCCCCCTCTCCCCCCCCGTTATTTTCACGGCTGATTCGCAAGGGCGCCCGAGGCGGGACGGCGGACGGGGGCTGCCCGAGCCCCTCTCGCCTCCCCAACCTCCTCTCGCCGCCACTCGCACCTTTGCTGGCCGGGAAATCTTTGCCGGTTCAGCTCGGCCGGAAGGCCGGAGCAGGGGCACCCAGCAACTGCCCGGGGTCCTGCCCCGCCGGAGCGGCTCCCGGTCCCGGGCTCCGCCGCCGGGCGCTGCCAGCCTCCTCAGCCAGATCTCTTCACCCCCCAACTACCAGAAAATAAATGTCCTCGGCACGGCGTTACTCATCTGTTATAATTAGAGCATGTGCAAACTCGCAGCGTGCCGGCAGCCCGGTTGGGGCTGATGCAGGCACTTGTGCAATAACCACCTCCCTCTACTGTGGCGGTGCAGCGCGGCCGAGCCCGGCTCCGGGCTGCATCCCGCCCGGCTCGGCTCGCCCCTGCGGCCGGGACCGGGGGGCGGGAGGGGGTGTCTTAGTCCAGACACCTCTTTTTCTAGCAAAACGGGCCTTTATTTGCTTAAAGCAAACCACAGAGCTCTCCACGCTCATGCCTGATGGATGCAAATGTAAATGTGCACTTATTTAATTGGATCAGGTCCCAAGATAAAAGAGATAAACGGCTCCCAGTTTGCCAAGTTATTTTCAGAGGCATGCAGTGATGTGTGGAGGGAAAGTTAATGAAGAGGAGAAGAGACGCACTGTACTTAAAATACCTCGGGTCTAGACTCGGGGAGGGGGAAGCCTCGGACTCCGCCACGGCGGAGCGGCGCTGGGCTCCGCTTGTGTCCCCGGCCGGGCGCGGAGCGCGGGCTGCGGGTAACGGGCTCACCGGAGCCGCGGCGGGGTGCGGGGAGGCTGCGCCGTACGAAGTAATTAATGCTTTGCTCCCCTTCCCTCCACCAAATTGTTCTCCGTTACCGCTGCCTCCCCTTGTTCCTCCCCGTGTTCTACATCCGTATGCATGAGGCATTAACAGACGGTTATTGATACAAACATAGTTTTTGTTGCTAAAGGCCTTCCAAAACAAATTCTCCGGCTGAATGCCAATGTATGCATGTTGGCTGGTGACAGCTGATTAGTGAAATGATTTACGGCCAAGTTAAAAAAAAATGATACTGTCAAAGGCAGCAATTTGAAAAATAGATAAGACAGCACAGCCTCAAGGCTTCCCACTGTACAGCCACCCAACAAATCTAAACCTACACTACAAATACCTGAAACACTCAAGGAATCAATTGGTCGCAGATTAATGCAGCCTCTATTCTGGCTCGCCCTGGTAATCCGCGGCTCTCCACAGGAGCAGCCCCTCCATTTATGCCTCCAGCCTCACCTGCGGCAGGGCCCGCTCCTGCCCTGCCACCCTGCCGGCCTCCCAGCCTCCCTGCAATCGGAGACTTAGGCCTCCTTTTTGTTTCAAGACTTTTTCTGTCATTAATTGATTAAAAAAATCCCCCCTTCCCTCATTTCTCTGTAGCTCTTCTTCATAAAGAAAGCTTTTGCTCTGCAATAAAGTAAGAGACTTTGATCCCAGATCATCCTCTTAGGCCTTCCAGCTGAAATCAGCGGAGAAACTATGTGGAGTTATTGTTCGCACTTGCTGCACTTCTGATTCAGAAAGGGCTGATTTATTAGCTTGTCAAGGGAAGCATTGTTCAGGAAGGCAATCAAAAAGCACTTACCTAGCTAAACTAAAATTACTGCCTTTTCAGTGGCTAATTTGTATAACTCCCATGGAGGAACTTGGGAAGTGTTTGATGAGGCATAAAATGATGATTAATGAATTTATTGGCCTGCTGCTCATCAAATAGGAGTAGTATATCTTTCCTCTATTGGGCGTTGGGTCTAATGCTACATGTCTGTGTAAAGCAAGTCCAATATGATCTCCTTTTTAGCCCCCTTTTAACCCCCATGACCTGAAGAATATCTCCGTGTAACAGAGGCAACATCAGGGGACTGCAGAGACAAAGAGCCTGTTTGATAAAATGGTAAATGAGAAACGCGAGGAAAGTTGCTGCAGGGACAGATCTGCTCAGTTTTCGGCTTTCAATCACTTTGACTACTGAAGTGGGAAGAATGTAGAAACTAGATAAGGTGTGAGAAGCGAAAAAGAAAATGACAAACCAATTTTTAACTTCCATAAAGGATCCAGCCAAACAACTTCATTGCTACTTGAAAGAACGAATGAGTGCGGGAAGTGTCGGGATTCCTGAGCGATCAGCCACACTGCAGTCCCTCACCGCCCAGCCACACTGCAGCCCCTCACCACCCAGCCACGCTGCAGCCCCCCTCCACCCGGCCACACTGCAGCCCCTCACCACCCAGCCATGCTAGAGCCCCCCTCCACCCGGCCACACTGCAGCCCATCACCACCCAGCCACGCTGCAGCCCTTCACCACCCGGCCACACTGCAGCCACTCACAGCCCAGCCACACTGCAGCCCCTTGCCACCCAGCCATGCAGGGAGAGACAGGCAACCTGCCCCCGGACTGGCCCTATCCAGGGCAGGCCTGTCACCTAATCTGTGCTCCGATCAGATCGGATACAAACATTTTCGAGCCCATAAATTTTATGTTCTTTTTCCTCCACTAAAATAGCTTGGGGCTTTCTCCTCTGATTGGCGTTTAATGCTTGAATCACTGTTTTGGGGCTAAGGGCTTCTGAGAGAAATGACATACCTTCCCCCTTTTAAAAGCCTGTACTAAATTACTTGTGGTTCATTGCCCACCTGCATACACATGCAACCAACAAGGCATCTTACGCTCTACACGTTGCTGCTTTGAACAGGTTAAGGACCCCAGAAGATCAGAAACATTGCTGACGTTCTCAAAAACTTGTTAAAATAAATTTGCCTGAGATTTGGAGTCAGAGATCCTCCCACAATTGAATCGATTTAGCTCTTCGCTTCCACGCACCATTCCCTGTTCCTGCAGCTCTGAAGCTGGGATCTGCAACTTGCACGTCTCCCAGCAAAGGTGCGCACACCTTAGCTGGAGCCTGCTGCCAAAAAGGCAGCTTCTCTCATTACCTTTCGGGGCTTCGCAAAAGTACCCTCAGGCCTGTGTGTCAGCAGCCCAGTGTGCTGAAGACTGAGAAGGTGCAAGAGGAACGTTTTGCAGAACTACCGACGTAGCGATCAACACTTGCTGAAATGATGTGATATTTCAGGCTGCAATAAAGCTCAGAGGAGCAGGAAATGGTAGCATGGAGGTGCCTGGCAATCGCAGCAGCCTGTCCTGCCTCTCTGCACCATCCTTCCCTTTGTGCTTCTGCATGCAAAGCCAGATCCTGCCCTGTGCTTCTTCAGAGGGGAGTTCACAGGAATTAGAAGAAGGCTCTAGGTAAAAAAGTGGGAAACTCCTTCCTTTTGCTGCCTCTCTGTGTTACAATCCACTCATGTGTATTTTTCCCTTTCCATGACCCATTCTGTTCTGGGCTGCCTTAGAAGGTGTCTCCTTCTGAAGACCTCCACGAGCTGCATGGGAATTCTCTGAGGCTGGCCAGAACCTAACCCTGACCCCAATCAGTACCTGTCCAGATCTCAGCCCCGGAAGGCAAGAGAAGAGCTGTCATTACCTTTAAGGGACTTTAGCTCATGTTCTCTGTGAAGGATAAATTTGGCTGTCCCATGCTAGGTAATAATTGGCATTTCAAACATTCTTGTTTGCAAAATACAAGGTATATAACATACCAAGAATGGTTCATTTTCCAAATGTGTTTAGAAATTATTTCTGGAATGGCAGAAGGGGATAAAATCCTGACCAGTCTTTCAGTTCCCACAGTGGAGGCTGTGGAACAAATCAAAACAAAACTTTGCTGAGACTACACATTGGCTTCCTTGACAAAAGGAAAAAGACACCCACCTTATGTTTACAAGGTCAGAAAACATTTATTTTAATGCTACCAAATTGGTATTTGTCTGAGACACTTTTAGCTGAAACGATCCTCTGGAAAATTATGTTTATAAACATCCTCGAACAAATAGCACTCTCCTGACACAAGCCTACCATCAATGTACCGCTCAACAAGTTTTATCTGCAAGTCCTTGACCTGTGACTGCTTTTACAAAGGCTCTCTGTTCATTAGCAATTTCAGGTCACTTTAAGTACTTGTGTCATGGACACACAGCACAGCTGTAAAATATATAAATTAAATACCAGCTGCATTAGTGTAGGGGCTTATTTTCCTCCACTTGGCTTCCAAAAGCAACACGATCTTACACATTGATGAAAAAAGACATAGTTATATTTGCATAATTACAGCAATATTGTAGGTCTTTAGTGCAACAGACCTGAGAGGCTGATTTATGATTAAATATGTATGGCTAAAAGTTACCGTGCTGGGTAGTGTGCATAGCATTAGACAATGACAGTTTTGGGGCATAATTGCTTTAATGTGGGCAATTAAGACTAAGTGCATGTGATTTTAGTGTCTGCCCTACATTCCTCTGAATGATTACAATGATCAATACACATGATTTGTAAGTTGCTTCCTATTGATCAAATGGTAAAATGTTTGACCTTCCTTTGAGGAAGTAATTTGCTAAATTATGACACCACGTAAAGTCTTTCTTGGTTCAGAGGTGAGGGGTAATGGTGCTCAGAACTAGAAAAAAAAATTAATTTTTCCCCCTTTTCCTGAAAGTAAGACTCTGTAACGTCCCTGTCAATTTGATGACTTCACCTGTGGAAGGAGGAGTCTGGTACATTTGTCTTTGAAATTAACAGAGGGGGAAAAAATTGAATTGCAAACTCAGTCCATCTCTACAAGAAACTCTCTTCGTTAACTTTATCTGTCTACACCTCTATGCCAAATCATCAGGAAGCTCTTGACCATAAGATCTCCATTATTTGTGAGTAGCTGTAGAAAAATACGCAGCAGTAAAGTTGGGGAAAGGGACTGCTCTGAGTGCTGCAAGCAGCTGGGACACATGGCAGGGCTCCCTGGGCTGCCTGCCAGGCTTAATTTTGCTTTGCATGCATGGTACCAAATAGCCTTCGCTATATCACATTAGCAGGTACAAAAAGAAAAACAACAAAGTGTTCATGAAAACATGTTAGCCGATGAACAGTAACTTAATTATGGCTGAGGCACCTCCTCCATTGCCATTCTAAATGCACACAGCAGCAAAGTAGATCAAAATTAATGCACCGAGATGTGCCCTGCTTCAGGGGCTGTCCCATCCTGCCTAGGGGAATGGTGATTCACCCCGACCCCAGCAAAAAAAAAGGCAGAGCTACCACATGGAAAATCTGTATTACCTAAAGGTTTCTCATACCCCAGAAATGGGTGGGAAGACACGTACAGAGCCCCCTTTCCCTTTGGGAACCACTTTGCTAGTGTTTTCACACAGCAGAAGTGCTTCCTGGCATGCTGCCCACCAAATATATGTGTGCTGGACTGAATTTAGGGCTATAGATGTCATAGTTCAATATCAGAAATTTCCACAGTCCTTACCCTTTGCTTTTGAATTTTCTGATCTTTAAGCTTGTAGCACTTCACTCCACTGGGGTCTAGCAGCACTGCAGCTATGCACAGTCCCCCTCAGCCCAGCTGGACTGAGCCTAGAGTAGCCAGCTGGGTCTTGAGTCTCACAGTCACTTGCAAAAGCCTTCTTTTGATCAGTTTTGTACACTAATCCAATTGCACCACTCACACAAAGTCAATCGTTCAACTGTCCAACAAACAACTGTCCTAAATCTACCTTCTAACCATTCAGATTTCACCGCTGTGTATGTACAAACCAGGTTTCATCCTTTCACACTGAACTGAGCTCTCACACGCTCCACTGTGTCTCACAGATGAGCCTTCAAAAAGTCACTTTTCCTGCAGTAATACTCCAACATCAACAAACGCCTGCAGGAAGGCTTCCACAATAATACTCCAACATCAACCAGGCCCTATATGAAAAATTTAATGTTCTCCATCAGAGTCAACCTTGCAGTAACAGATGATGAATATACACTATCCGCACCACAGCCAAACACAGCAAACAACTGGTGCGAAGTTAAAATCCCATATGTGGTGTGATAACGTGGGTGTGAGCTAACGCAGAGATGGGTTTTGGGAGCTGCAAAGTTCACACCCTGTGGTTTAATATGGCACTTCACTGTGGAATGTGTGTTCCCTCTGGAAGAACTGCACAAGAAGGACAAGACAGGAACCGTCTTTTCAGGTCTCTGACACCAAAAGTAGTAAGTGGTACCTGCGTTGTTGCACAGAGTTGTCCTGTCCATTTTCTTTCCTATCTGTTTCCTCTCTTCTCCATTTTCTTTCCTGTACATTTCCTTCTCTGATCAGGCGCTGCAGGAAAGAGAGAGAAATATTTAGGACAGGATTAGCAACCTCACTGACTCTGTCCCCAAGCACAGTTACCCCAACCCTGCGGACATGTTGGGAGGGCCACTCTCCCACTTTACCCAGATGCATTACCTCAGCATTTTCTGCCCAAAACACACCGTTGGCCCATCTGATGTGCTTCAAGGTTCCTACCCCACTGTCCCCTCCCTGAGATACCTCAGCGTTTCCTGCCGAAGACCTCGATGCTGTTCCCTCCCTGAGGCACCTCAGCGTTTCCCGTTGGGCCTCGCCTCCCTCCCCTCCGGGTGCCATCCCCTCCCTGAGGTACCTCAGCGTTTCCCGCCGAACCTCCCGGCGCCGCCCTCCCGCGCACCAGCCGCTTCCCCTCAGGTCCCGATGGCGGCGCTCCCCTCGGTCCGGGCCGCCTCAGCGCTGCCGGCCCGGAGCCGGCACTATCCCCCGGGGCCCCACCGCCACTAACCGAGCCCTGCCCTACGGCCAGCCCGGCGCTCCCATTCCTCAAAGCTGTTCCTGCCTTCCCTGCCACATCCCAGCCAGCCAGCTGCCAGCTGGATCTGTAGCCTTCAGGTCACTTGCAGAAGCAAACTCCTGATTAGTTTTCCACCGCGATCCAACTGCACCACACAGGCAACGCCAACTTTGCTCCCACGCTGCAACCAACAGGTACCTAGAAACTGCCCAGGTTTCACCCATTCGCTCTCTGTGCCACGTCTCACAGATACACCTTCACAAACCAAGTCACTCTCCTTGCGCTAATGCTACAGCATCAACAAACTCTGGTGTGTAGACTCTTGTAGACTTATGCTCACAAGTATTTAAAGCGTGGGTTGAAGGAGGATGGAGCTGGACTCTTCTCAGTGGTTCCCAGTGACAAGGACAAGGGGTAATGGGCACAAGCGGGAACATAGGAGGTCCCATTCAAACATGAGGAGAAACTTCTCTGGGGTGAGGGTGTCAGAGACCTGGCAGAGGCTGCCCAGGGAGGGTGTGGAGTCCCCTTCTCTGGAGACCTTCAAGCCCCTCCTGGATGCAGCCCTGAGTGATGTGCTCTGGGCAACCCTGCTTTAGCAGGGGAGTGGGACCGGGTGAGCTCTAGAGGTCCCTTCCAACTCTGACAATTCCATGATTCCATAGGCCTTGGGGTGGGCTCTCACCATGGCTGAAACACTCCAGCCACCGAGCTGAGCGAAGTTCAAACTGCATTTGCAGATCCTCCTGTTCTTTTCCACCTTACCCAGACCCTAGAGCAGCCCTCACACTGTACTCAGCCTCCCTCTTCTCCCCAGGTCCCAGATTCCCTGCGCCCCACACCCCGTCCATCAGTAAGGAAAGCAGCTGAAACACGTGCCATCCTTGCTTACAACCTGCTCACTCCCCCACTGCCCAGTGAAGTAGTGTAATGGACAAGAAGGACAGCGATGCTGAAATAATTACAATAGGGAAGACGGAAGATGAAACATACCACAAATCATGTAGCTAGCGAAAAACGTCCTATTTACTGGTTGCTGTGCCAAGCACACATACCGTTACACAATGTCCCACTCTTAAATCCTTTTTGTAAGGAGAAGAGAGCATCAAAGAGTTCATAAATTCCCCAAAACAGCAGTACTGAACAATGAATTAAAACTACAAAGCAGTTAGAATTCCTGGGTAGAAAAAAGTTCAATCAAACAAAGGGCAGACACTTGTTGAGAAACTGAAGGTAAATCTGCTCGCCAGACCTGCCAGGACAGCCTCTCCTGGAGCTCACCAGCCACTGCGGAGGCATCCCTTGGGGGAACTTCTTTTTTTTTTTCTAGCTAGAGATGATGCTGGGACACCAGTTACAGACAGGCTTTCTTGGATGACCAGGACTACTCTGGAAATTCAGTTCTGAAAGTCCTCACTTCCCCACCCCTAACCCTATCCCAGCCCTATGCCTAAGCACCAGGGGTGAAGCATCTGGCTCTACACCATAATCAGCTTGTATTTAGATTTTGAACATTCCTTTTAGTTTTCTTCCAGGGGCTTAACGTTCATCACAGAGGCTTAAGGTTACCCAGATGTCTCATTCTTGAGAAACCTTACAGAACAGAATTGTAATACTACATGGTATACTATAGTCACCACTTGCTGCAACTGAAAAAAAAAAAAAAAAAGACAGCCACAGATAAATTGTAAATAATTCTACAGCCAAGTTCTCCTTTTCTTATTGATGACATCATTCTCTTGGCAGTAACACACCCTCAGCAGGTTCCCATGCAACTAGTATACAAGCACTTGGGTCCCATTTCTGGATGACCTGAGCTGAGCTAGAGCTGGTGGTTATCACTGGGGATTGCATCAGGACAAGAGGATGAGAAGCTGTTGGTGGCAGTACTGGTCAACTGATAAACACGAGAAAAAAATGTTATGAGTCCCAGGCAGGGTACCTTGGTGCTGAGAAAGCTGTTTATGCTTCATTTTCCCAGCACAATGTATTCAGATAGATATGCTTTCATTACTTCTCATTCAAACTAATTCTTCTTTGGCTATCACCTTTTTTTTTTNTTCTCTGCGTTTGAATTAAATGTTTTGATTCTTATTCTAAGAAAGTACAGGCTGAGATATCCATTGTCTCATGAGAGACTAATTGAGGAACCAACACAAGAAGGTGAGAGCTGCTGTCTGCAGAAGGCGACACAGGAACTGTGTCAGTAAAGCACCTCTACGTGTCTCCAACCCATCAAGATAAATCTGTCCCAGGAGAAAGTGGTGGAGAAGGAGAGAAGTGAAACTTAGACAAGCATAAACTGGAATCGAGCTATAGATTGGCCCTGGGGCTGCAGAAGGCCCAAGGGTGTTGCCGAAGCTGGGGCAGAGTCTGGCACTCTGGACACCAGTAGCTGGGCATGAAAAGCTGTGACCCAGGAGACTTATGGGGACACTCCTGTCACCGGCAACAAGGCTAGTGGCCCCTGGCACTGGCCAGGCCCTTGGTTACAGGGGGAACCACAACCCACAAAGCAGCTTACTCCACCATTGTGTAACAGATAAATCTGTGGATAATTGCACAAATCGTACCAACCTGCTGGCTGGCTGCTGGCACATCATCAGTGCACACAAGAGGCAGGAAGAGCCTGGTCTCATGGTTCACCAAGGGAGGCCTTGCTCTCGGTCACTGAATCCCTGCCAGGGGAGAAGCTGGGAAAATTCAGCAGAGCAGAGACAATAACGGGACAGCAAGATACGGTCCTGTTGCAGTACTGCCCTGCACAGGGACACAGGAGGGGACAACACTGATTAGTCTCACTCTGCCTTTTCCCGTTGCTTCTCTATGGGCAAAACTGAACATCAGGGCCTCATGCACCTTAGTAACATAGTCTTCTCCAATTTTTTTAAACTTTTTTTTTAAACCACACTGTGCAGTGGAAGTTCTGACCTTGAACTAGGAATCAAGCCATTGGATAGTCTTTTCTTAAACTCTCCAGTTGTGCTGAGGTCTGATGTCAAGCTTTTTGATTTAAAAGGTAAGAGCTGGTGCCATAGTTTTCTCTGATTTTTTTTTCTCTTCCCCCTGGAGAACATGTTTCTAGGTTTTGTTCAGCCTAAAACTCCCAGGATCTGAATACATTCGGTTTTCCACAGGCCCACTACACAGGCTCCACCTGACCTGAAGGGAACACCCGGATCTGAGTTGGCATCTGGCAGGGGTTCAGTCACCTAAAAAGGGGATTCTGTGTCATCTTAGATGCCTCTGGGACATCCAAGCTATGCCCATGGGACACAGGATCTTTGACAGACCATCACTGAGGCAGCAGCAGTGGCCACAGAAATACTGTAGGGCACCTCAAATAAAAGAAAAAAGGTGCGAGTGAGTGAATCTCAGCCCTAAACACTTACGGTCAATAGCAAGAAAAGGCACTTTACAACATAATTCATTTCCTCCTAAAATCAATGTCTAAAACTAATCACAGGATTGACACACTGAAAGTGCTGATCTTGCTCAAGAGACTGTGGGGAGAGCCCAGTGGACTAAATGAGGTCTCTGTGTTGTAGACATCTAAAGCCAGGGGAGATGACTTCACTCAAAGCTACAAACAGATGAGCCCTGATAGCTACCTGTCTTCAGAATTATAAAATAAACTTCAGTGATGTGAAGCTAACAAAACCCAGGTCTAGCTACTGTAAAGTAGATATAGCGTGAATTCTTTTTACTGATTCTAGAAATCGTGCTAATGAGTATTTAAAAATAATCACTCGTGAAAATTCTTACAGCCCAAGTATCTCTACTACGTAACTTTAAGGACCATTATAGTATCCAATAAAATTGGATAGCGGTTGCTATAATAAATGGACAAGATCTCAAAATTCTCATTTACTTTGGAACTTTGCTTGCGAACACTTCCATTGAAATATTTATGGAATCAGATAAAACTCCATGACCCTTACTCAGGAATGCCCATAATCACATACTTAGCTTTAAACACAGAGCCACTGAAGTTGATGAGACTTCAACACACAATTAAAGTGCACTGTTGAGTCAGGACAGGTTCCTCACACGAGACTGTACACAGGAGAATCTGGGCCAAAAATGCAACTGTTCCCTTAAGGTGTGAAATAACATCAACTATTTGAAGAATCAAACAGCTGCGTTAAAACTAACATTTACATAACTAAGTTACTGTTTAGGATGAGAACAAAAAAAAAAAGAGGGAAATCTTAAAAGTTGTCAACATAGGAAAGGGAAAAGAGAAACTTTGAATGCAAAACTAGTAGCAGGATTTGTGGGATTTTGCAAGTTCAAAATGTAACTGGCACATTTCTTTGTTGCTGTGAATTTTGTTTTGCCTTCATATTAACTGCAACACTTTGATGAGTATTTTTAAAATAAAATAATGGCTATCACTCAGGCTGCTTTGAAGTATTTCTGAGTTGAATGACTGGTAGCATTTATTGATTTCATAGTGTGACACTAGAAGTTTTGATATGGGATTTTAAAAAATGATATTTGAAGTTAAAAGAAGACATCTTGATTAAAGCCAGAACAAATTGTTTGGCTGAGATTCAAACTCTGGCTCACATGCCTTTCCAAGCTTGTAGATTCACTTGCTTGCTAGGAAAAGCCCATATGCTTTCAATGGATGAGTTAAAAATTCATGCCATGGAAGAGCAGGAAACTGCTTCAAAGTTGGGAACTAACAGAACAGCTTAAACCATAAGGGAAAAATATATTCGTAGACATTAGAATGAGGTAGAAACGTCTTGTGTTTAAGGGGTTCAACTCTGAGCCACAGACAGCATGACCTTGAAACAAATCCCATAGTCTTCTGTGCATCCGTTGCCCATATGCAAACTACTGATAATATCGTTCTCATCTTCTACTTTGCAGGAAGCTGTGAAGATGAATAGCAGCTATATGATGCTGTAAGTCATATGGCCGGGCAAAGAGATGATCTGTTGGGTTATCACTTGAAATCTCAAAGAGTCTGCGATGAATGCTACTGATCTGGTGGGTGCAATCACTCACTGCCAACAGTCTTCTGGGTAATTCTTGTTCAAAAGTCACCTCAGAGGCCCTACCACATAGAGAAGTGAGTCTCTGTGCTGGCTGATGCTACTGAAATGCTTGTTGGACTCATGGCTTCTCAAGGTGAGGGGAGAGCATCCAGAAAAGGACTGACTCGTACCTGAGGGCTGCTCAGTGCTGCAGGATCCAGCAAAGCCTTACAGCTGTCTCCTCCTCTCCAGTCCAGTAAACCATGAAATGGCCCAAAGAAACAGGAATGGAAGCAGGAGTTCTTCAGAATGAAGCAATACCACTAAATCTTCACAGAGTTCATCTGCTCAAAAGCCACCTGAGTCCTCGTTCTTTAAGTAACTGACCTCAAGCACCTGCTCACAGGGCATCTTGGGAGAAGACCATCATTCTCTTCCTGACCTTCTTCTATTGGTGGCGTTGCTGGGGATGAGACTGACTTTTAAAGGAGACATTCACTAGTGCCATTTGTGAGGGCCATGAAGAAAAAATACCTTGTCAGTTTTGCAATGGAAAATGTAGTAACTCACCAGCAGGCTATTGACCGAGTTGTTAAACTCTGGGGGGAAAAAAAAAACCTGTTAGGTGAGCTGGTTAATATCAAGGCTCACCACTCACTTCTGCATACTACAGACCATGTCAAAAGCTTTCCAGTAATCAGTAGAGCTTAAGAAAAGTCTCTGATTAACTTTTCTTTCATCTTTCTCTTTTCCATCTGGTGTTAAAGATCAAACCTTCAGTTCCTCTACTCTTTTAAGCCTTGCCTGTTTGACAGCAAACTTCTCATCCATCTTAAATCTAGTGTGGGCTAGAATGTCTTTCAGCAGTGGCTAGAGGGTAGATACTATTATCAGATACTAACCATATTGTTCCTTCTCTTTTTACTTTAGCTCTGTATTTGTTATTGTAGGATATATCTGGGGTTTCTGAGTGCTCAGCTTCTATCCCTCTACCGCAGGATAGTGCTGTGCTGCTAATGCTTTGCAAATCACTGCGTCATCCCTTTGCAGTTTTGGAATGTCCTATCTGCGCTCTGCATAGCTTCTTCCAACTTCACCAGCAGCCCCGGATACCTCTCTCCTGGGACTTGCAGCGTCCTTGCTCTTAAAGGTGGCTTTAGATTGCACTGCTACAGATCGCCTGCTGGCTAAAAGACAGCACCCTCCCCTTCAACAGAGGCTGCAGGAGAACAGGGATGCTCCACCACTCTTTAGAGATCTTGTCTTCTCAGTGGGATATGGGTAAAGATTGCTGGAACCACTAGGACTGACTTAGACCTGGCCCTAATCCTCCTCCCATGGCACTTTTACAGCCTTAGTAGCAGAAGAAAAGCAGCTGTAATCAATTGTTTTGTGGCTTGCACAAAACAGAAAAAGAGATAACACCTCCCCAGCACATTGGGAGCCATCAAGGGCCACCAGTTAATGATACGCAGTATTTGGGTAACAGTAAATAGGAGACCGTTGAGATGATTACACTTCCCATGATTTCAAAATTGGGCTTCTTTTCAGGAGGAGAAATTCCAGTTTCTTCCTGGCTCTACCACCCAGCATCACTTGTAAG
The DNA here is from genome assembly GCA_013400055.1 of Nycticryphes semicollaris. Taxonomy (NCBI): domain Eukaryota; kingdom Metazoa; phylum Chordata; class Aves; order Charadriiformes; family Rostratulidae; genus Nycticryphes; species Nycticryphes semicollaris. The sequence goes on from VXBJ01000022.1 coordinate 360,850, forward strand.
CTATGACTTCATATTCCATGTGAGCGATCAAATCCATTTCAAGCATATTTATCAGGCTAGTTACTGCACCAGAGATTCATAAAACATCTTAATGGCTTTGCAGGGGGAGCCAAAATGTCTGAAAAAGAAAGATGCTAAAGGATGTGGGAGGAAGAGGAAAGCTGCCTCAGGCAACTCACACCAGAGTGCCAACAACCACCTTGTACAACAGCACTCCTGTGAAGGATTTGTCTGTATTAGTGAACAGTGCAACACAGCAGCAGCAGATCTGCAGACACTTGATGTGCACACTATGCTTATCTCAGGGACTTTACTTCGGATTAGCTCTGGTCTGGTCCTGTGAACCAAATTAGTATATTAGGTGTAGCCCTGAAGAGCATTTTCTCACATAGTTTAAACAAAAGGAATAAATATGGTTAGTGTACTCTCAGACCACTCCATGATATGAACCACAGAGTAGCAACTGGCGATAATCAGGAATTTTTCTTCAGTGATGCCCTCCTGACCCAAAGTTCTGCGCTAATTACACACTCTTCCTGTAATACCTATCACAGGATATGTCTCTGTGCTCAGTAGGCATCACACTGTATCGGGACAAAAGCTTTTTCACGTAACATACCATCTCCCTCAAGAATGTTGGCCTGCAGCTCCACGCCTACACAAAACAGGGGGATGTAGATATGCTTTGCAAACCAGTTTCACACCTTAAATTCAGGAAAGAAGTATTCAGACCAACCTTGAACACAGCCTGTCAGTGAAGAGAGTTAATGGGGTCTTTGGAGGAAGAATGGAATGATGCCATATGTTTGCAGACCTTTCTGCCTTGCCGCTCTGAACCTGGACCAAAGGACCTGGGTGGTGTTGCAGCGTGAGCAACACCACCTTCCTGCATGGAAGAGTGTGAGAAAGCACCTTTGGAAATGAGTGGTTCCCTGTCAGAAGTGAAGTGGCTGTCTGATGGTGATCAGAACCTAATACATCAGGAGAAATGCAAAAGCACATTATTGGGCAGATGTAAACAGCTTGCTCTCATATCCTGCGCTTTAGCAGTTAGAGACTGATTTACATCCTAGAACACGAGGTTCAATATCCTTTTCACTATTTGTTGTATTACATTTAACAGTAGGTATTTCTGATGCCCATATAAGCCTCTAAATCTGAATCCTTCTAAATCTCAGTCTGAACCATTTGCTGTGGCAGACAGGCCCACAGTTAAATCATGTGTTGTGTAAAAAAGCATTTCCATTTATCAGTGGTGAATTTCATACCTTTAACTATCAATTTAGCTGACACTGGAATTCACTTAAAATATTTCTTCACGACGTAATAGATCCTATATGTGTAAGTTCATGCTCATATGGTGAAATGGCAATTGTATTTACAGTTATAAACAAAATTACTCCACAGCATCACCGCTACAGTTCCTGCAGCTCGTGTTAGTGTGGAGGTAAGGATTAATATTAATGAGGACTGCGAGGTGGGTGAAAATAATAATAAATGCAAACATTCTAATTAAACAGGAGGAGGCTGTGAAACACTTAAGCCATCTTTGGAGGGGAGCGACTCTTAGCAGTTTTTGCTGCCTCGTATCACTGAAGTGGGGAGGTGAATCACCCATCACTACAGTATTTCAGTTTTAAAGCAGCGCAGCTTTGATTGTGGGGCAGTTCTACCGATAGAAAAGCCTGAGGGACAGAACTGTGGGCCAGATTTCCCATTTTAAAAAAGTTGTTGGTTGTATGTTACATGCAGATTACAGACATGTTTTACGTTGCACAGTTTGCCAAACTGCATTTTATTTGCTAAAGGGAACCGAACTATGAAAACAAATGAGCCATTTTGAAATTAACGATGTGCTCCTGTTGAAATGCTTGGAGAATACACTACTTTTCCATATTAAATTTAATTCTGCAGATAACACTTGCCTGGCAAATCATGTCTTTTAAATGTGGATTTATCATCTGTGGAACTTTAAATGAGGGCACATAACTCCTTTTTTGGTTGCAAGGCAAGTACTCATTTTGATAAATCTAAGTTTCCTGTAACTTGGTTACGTAGTAGCCAACTTATTTGCCTCACAAAAGTGTTTTCAAGATTAATTCATTCACACTTCACACTGCTTTGATGTGTACAATCCACAGAGTTATTATGATTTATTTCATACATTTAGTAAAAGTTTAAACTACTCTTTCCCCCAAATTTCAACCTTTTATTTCCTTTTTTTAAAAAAAAAATCAAAATAAATTTCTAAACTACAGTTTCAGTTTAGGGAAAAAACCTCTTCATTCCTGGTTCTCTAAAAGCATGGAAAGATGTCAAGTTTTACAGAGCTGCTGTTGATAGCAGGAAAACCAACACAATCTGGGCAGAATCAGCATCATCATAAATAAAAGAGTAATGTTTTGATTTTGTGCTATAAATAATGAAATAAGCACCTGATTTTTATCCAAAAAATTAAGAGGCATAATTAATTCAGACATGCTTCAGGGTAGTTCTAACATGCGCTCTTTGTTCTCATGTCTTTTTTCTTCTATTTGACATGGTTGCTAGGGTGCTACAGCAAAATAATACACCTCAGGATGGCAATTGCTGGCTTACGTGGTGATGACACGCTATTGATTTGCAAACTTCTTTTCTCCTTCAGAACCTGGTAATTCTGCCAAGCTGGGTGTGATCCCGGCCTCCCCCACCAACATAGTTTTATTAAATGGAATGAATGGGCGAATGAATGAACAGAAGGGAGACTCCTGTGCGCCCAGGGGGAGAGCAGAGGCTCCGCAGTCCCGGGATCCCCGGCACAGCGTGCAGCACAGCAGGGCTGTCCCTAGCACAGAACATGGATGTATCTCTCGGGGGGACACCAGAAGGAAGCAACTTTGGGTGCACACAGAAGGAAAAGCAGCCGGTTCTGCTTCCGAAGGAACGGAGATGTTCCCGACACCTTTAAGCTTCCATAAAGGAAGAGAAGATGCTAGAGCAAGGGCAGACTGGATGGCCTGGGCTGAGAATGGTGCTTACCCAACTTCAGCCCTTTCTGAAAAATGCTGCACAGTCCTCCTGGAAGACAGTGTTTCTGCTCCAAATAGTCTCTGTTTCCAAAAGCTTCTGTTCTCTCCACCCTATGGATACCATCTTTAGGTCAGTAATAGGAGGTGAAACTTCCTATTTCAGCCAACTAATTTCCTTAATCTTTTGGTTTACTGTTTGTCAAGTGAAGATTTATTATTTTATCAGCTTTTACTTATTTGCTAGCATTCATGAAGCCGATTAATTGGTTGCAATGTCTTTTGACTCCCGCTTACAGACCAAGTCCTGAGGAGCAGGAGGGACATGAGGCCTCCTACAGTTTCCACAATTAAAGTCTCTCTCTGAACCGATGAGTTAGGGGAAAGAAAAAATCTGTCACTCATAGGCAATTGTTTGGTGGCCCTTACAACTAATTGTGCCAAGCCAGATTCACACAGATGAAGACAGGCTATAAAACTGGCTGATTTTAACTACGCATCAAGGAAATTACCCTTAATACAATATTCTGACTTCCAGAGCCCTCATGTAGCAAGCTAAGTGCAGGATTTCAGAGAATCTACATAACTGATAATATTAGTTGCTTGGCTCTACTCTCAAACTGCATCAGATAGGAAACAGACATAACTTGTGCAATACAATTAAGAATGAAATTTAAACTCTCTCTCTCACACACACACCCCCCTCCCTGTGCACTTGCTGGAATGGCAGGCCTGCACGAGAGCAGGCAGAAGCAGCCAGGGATTATGGGATGAAGGTTTCCCCGTGGGCCGTAGCTGCATCCTGTGAGGTGCATGAGAGAAAACAGAAGCTCTCTGCCGGCCGCTTTGCTGTCGGGTTAGGGCACCGCAGTTGAGCCCACAGTTGCTGCAGATAACGACCCTGCCACCCTGTCAAAACACTTACCGAGCCTGCTCCCCGCATACCAGGTACTGCACTCCCACCAGTCATGTCACAGGCAGACCACGCGAAGAATTCTTATTTCACATTCATTACTCTTAGGGCAGCACCCTGCCATTCTGAGCAAGTCTCGTTACTTTACTTCTACCTCATCGTCGTTACTTTTTTGAGCCACTTTCAGTGCCAGAGAGAGGTGACAGCAGCGCCCTGCCCTCGATAGCCCTTCTCAGTTTTCTCTCGTAGCTTTGTCCCTCCAGAGCAGCTAAAGGGATGGAGCAGCTCCATCCTGCAGTGGGGTGAGGCTCACTTCCCCGCAGCAAGAATTAAATGGTCAAAAACTTGATATATTTCTTCTGGGCGTACAGTGGCTCTGTTCCTCTTTAACTTACTAAATCTATTTTCTTTGGTGAGCTCAAGCCAATTGCAAGGAGTCTAATCTTAAAGTTTGACCATTCATTCCTTTGTCTGAAAAGGCTGGTCCTTTCTTGGACTGCTCCAGTTCCATCTCATCTCTCATTCACTCTCCCTGATTCCCTCTCTGACCCGTGTTTTGTCTGCCATTCCAGTTTCTCTCTGCATACACAAAATATGCTCTGCTCTTTAGGCACGTCCAGCTGGAGAGCAGGACTGTCTGGGGCAGGGTGCGTTACCCTCCAGCCTCCTGTGAGCATCCCTGTGCAGCTATGGGCAAGCGGACACAGTCCGTACCCTTTGCCAACATCCTGGGAGCCAAACCCCCAGCGTTTGTTCTGGCTCTCAATGCATCTCTCTGACCTCCCTCTAAGCTCAGCCTCCCGCTCTCAGGATAAAACTTCTCACTCAAAGCAACGCATCTTTACTATTTCGACACAACTTTTTCCTCAATTGGGTTGAAAGGTTAAGTAGAATTTAATCTGAGAGACTTATTATGTACTGAAGGGTACCTATTATATTTCTTTTTAAATATCATGTAAGCCAGACTTTGCATTTGCCGAAGCCATGCACTTCATTCTCTCTGCCAGCCAGTATTTTGGGCAGCCCAGCAATGGTTTAGCCAATACACAGTCTTTAACATTGCTCTTTAAATTGCAAGACATGTTTTTATGCATACTCTGTTTTCCATTCTGAAATGACGATATAAACCTCATTCATGTAGCTGAAACACACCCTCTTGCCTCTATACTTAACTCATACAAATTATACCTGAATGCTTGCAAAGAAATTTAGGAAGGATATTGGTCTATTCTAAAGCCTGCAGGAAATAAATATTGTGAAATACGCTTTTCATCCCCTTTGTTCTGAAGTTTTATGACTAAATGCTGTGCTGGTAACACAGGTTTATCAGGAATGCCTGACTTGTCCAGATCTTGAACTCTAATAAAATAATTCAACAGAGCAAGGAAAGAAAACGGGGAAAAGAGTGAGAAAAGGAGGAAAAAAAAAAAAAAGAGAAAAATAAAAAAGAAGAGGAGTGAGCCAGCTACAATGTGAAAAACCCAGTTGTTCCTCAAAACATAAGGTCAGTGTTTCTGTCACAGCTGTAATATAAAAACCCCTGATGTTGAGCTGGTAACAACTGCTATGTATCCTATGATTTCCATGTTCCTGTTCACACTAGCTAAGGCTCTGGCCTTAATTATTTAGCTTGCATCCTACTGCTTTTGGTGGTGGCTTTTTTTTTCCTGTGAAGAGAGATCCTCTGACTGAAAAATACATTTTGCAAAATTGATTGACGTGGACAAATAAGGTCCCTAAGATTGCTGCTGCAGAACACGGTCCTTGTCTCCCGGTTTACAAAATACACAAAAAGATAATTTGCAGTTGAAAATCAGGAGGTAGAATATATTTCTGATCATATCATAGTGACTTGTGAATGAGAACGGTTTGTATCGCACTCTAGGGTGATGTAGGCCTAATGCAACCTGGAGCTCTATTTGACGATTGCCCTGACAGTGGCCAAGCGCATCAAACCCTCCCTGTCTGTTCCTAAAGGACACAGTGGTCACTTCTGCAATCTCAGCATAAGAAAGACAGGAATAATTTTGAAGCAGCTCAGCCAATAATACTGCGGGAGACTGGGCCGAATGGACAAAAATATTTAGCCTAAGCAGGCTGAGCTGCAGTAATACCAATATTAACTAAATTGAAGAGTGAACTCCCAAGATAAAAAATGCGTGGATAAAATACTGCCACGCTGTGAACACCTGATTTACTTCCCTCTTTGTTCGGTTGGTATGAAGTCGGCGACAGCTGAAACTGTGTTTATAAAGCCCGTCCGGTTACAGGAATCCTACCTGAAAAAGTGCTCGCCCCATTCTCCCTCTGCCCCCCACTTCCCTCTGCTGCAAGTTGTTAACCCCCCTCCCCTGCTTGCTCGGCTCCTCACGTAATTGGTCCTTAACTCATTTCAGCCACAAGGAACCACATCAACAGGGAGCTAATACTGGCACTGCTAAAGTGACCTGCCTTCTTCCAACTGAAAGAGGTCGAGGCAGAAGACGAACAGAGACGCCAAGAATTTAGGGGAGGGGGTGAGGGAGCATCGCTGGAGATGACGTGTGCACATGCTTTAATTAAAAGCAACAACATCTATGGCTTTAGGTATGTAAACAATTTCCTCCCATTGTCCTTAGCCTCCCAGAAATGAAACAAACTGAATATATGGGTCACCAAAGGCTACCTCGGACCGTTCACACGGGGTAATTTGGAAAATGTGTCAAGACCGGGTATCTTAAAATGAAATCATGAATATCTTAAAATGCAACAAAACAGTATCTTTACCACCCCCTAACTGACCTGTTTGAGTTATATGATCAACTAGAATATCCATTCTGCAAGTAACGCTGCATCCTCCTCTGAATTTCTAGATGGTTGACTTGATTGCCAGAGGAGTACCAGCCAAGGGCGATATACGTCACAAGATCACCATATCATAAAAAATAACATTTGGTGAGGATGGATTGTGAAACCTATGTTAGCAGCTGGGGCATGTTTTGGTTAATAAAACACTCCTAAATCTGCACAACTGCTAACATATAAACAATATGGGTTTTTTTTTTCATTCCAAGTGTAAGAGTTCAGTTGGTGAGGAAGCCAACCTGAACACTCCAAGTAATAAGAACATATTCTTCTGAGATGCCACTGATGTATCACAAATTGGTTTAGAAACCTGCTACCTTTTTTATTGCATGAGACAACCAGAGCATTTTATGAACACACCTCGGAGAAACTTGGCAGAGGCTTTGAGAAGCAAACAGAAAGTTACTTGGAAAACATTAATGACCTTTATAACACATGGTGTGTGATCCCACGATAAACTTTCGGCAGCATCCACCCCTCAAGTCTCTGAGCACTGCCAGCAGAAGACAGGCAGAGATGGGAGGGTTTTCTCAGGTGGGGGTTCCAGGTGGTCTGGGTGCCCCTGGGGAGGAGGAAGGCTGGCCTGTGCCCCTGTGCCCCCAGTGCTAAGTCTTCAACAGCCCAGCGGGCACTCGGCAGGGCTGGTGAGACCGTGCTGTGGTGGCTGCTGCAGCCAAGGCGCCTCTTCTGTGGCTTGGCCACAAGTTCTGCCGTGTCTGACCTGCTGCAATCTAAACCCCAGAAAAGAAATGACAGTGCTTCCTTCTTGCCTGAAGTTGTCAGATTTCATGGGACTCTACTTTAGAGACACCATTTCACATGGCCCACCAGGCTCAGGCATGGAAACAAGAACATCAGATGTGCAGGAAAAACTAGAGAGCCTCTGGGAGAACCCAAAACTTGGGAGACCACCCCGTGCTTCTCCCCAGTGGTACTGGATCTAAACCAGTATTTGGAGAGAAAAAGTTCAAGAGTAGCCCTGCAGCTTCCCTTACCCCTCCCTGCCACCCAAAGCCCAAGTGCAAACAAGAAATGTACAGTAACAAATAAATCTGACATGGATGTGCCCTTGGCAGAGTTCAGGCTGGGTCTCCATCCTCCTAGGCCAGTGATCTCCTGCTGAGATAGACAAGTGCTCTTCCAGCTCCTCAGAGTCTGGTGAACGTTCTTATTACCAGCCACAGCTCTGCCACGCAGCATCTCGTTGTTACTGTCATTACTTACACACAGCGGGGGAAGCGCTGGGAAAATTGGGTGGAAGCCACACGTCCAGTTGCTTTTGTGACTCCTGTATTGGGACTTCAGTTCTCGCTGTGAAGCAGAAGAATCTTCTACATGCAATCAGATGTACCTTTCACATGAGATAATTGTCTCCGCAGCTCATTACTCGAGGGCCCGTATGCTGTATCACATGCCTGATGCTTATTGGCTCAGGAGCTGCCTCTCACACTGTGTGCCATCTCCTATAGCTTTAGGCAAGATGTAGGCCAGGAAAATCCACGCCAGAAATACATAGAACATTTGACTGCCTAAATGATCTCACTGAAGTACAGAGCTGGCTTAAAACAAACATGTTTTGTTTCTGCAAAGCTGCTCATCAATGGATAATAAGTCAATGCATTTCCATTGCCACTTGGTGTCCCCAAACCTATTAGCAGGGAGTGCTGCCTGCGTAAGCCTGGCAGGACAGGTACCAGCTGGGTGCACGGATATCATCTGGTGCATGTATTTTGTGCTGCCAAAGGACGGCGCTGCCACCAGCTAACCTCAGGGTGCGTGCCAGGGAGCTGAGCCTTGTCCTGCTCAGCCCTACAGCCCCCACCCAGGGTACCAGCTGCAAGAGGATGCATGTTACACCATGCCTTCGCATCCCACAGCCCCTTCCCAGGTCCAGCAGGCCTCAAGAGGAGAGGAAACCCATAAATGTCAGGAATCCCTGGGCTCTTGTGTTAGGGGCCCAATAAGCAAGCTCTGAGCACTCCTTGCCCATCTAGGCTGCGGACCTTGGCAGAGGTTTCTCCTCTGGCAGTAACCTTTAGGAGATGGATGCATTTTCCGACAGGCGTGACCGCTAATCAAAATTCCCAAGCTTTTCTCCTTCTACCATTTCCAAGGATCTGCACTGCCTCTCTGTGCAGCTTCCAAACACCATAACATGGGAGCCCTCGACGCCCCGCACAGCAGGAAGGTGCACAGCGGGTCCAATGCCCTGGGACTCGACAAGCATTTGGGCTCCAAATTCCACGATGAGTCTCACGTATCACACTTCCCTCAAGAATGTGAGCAGGCAAGCTGGCCAGACGGCTCTGGCATTTGGACGTTGGGTATGGCCTGATCGACAGCTGAACAGAGTCAGAGAGGCTCTTTTTGATTCTACAACCCGCTATAGAATCAGAGCCTGCGCCGCACAGGAAAACTTAATACTGCCCTTGCAGCGATCCCTCCTGCTCGTGTTCATATTCCTCTCCAAGCACCTCGGCATGTAATGATCAATTCTGAAAAATGCACTAAGTGTGTATCTCATCCTAGTGAACTACAGAAGCCCCCCCTGGCCTCATGCTCTCCCACCCCCACAAACCCAAACCAGCTGGAGGTACCTGGTGGCTGGGACAGGGAGGCACCAGCCAGCCCCTCCAGCTATCCCTCCTCCTCTGAGCTCCTGCAGGGCCACGCTCTGCCTCCCGTTTCTCAAGAGAGATGCGCACCTCCATCTGTAATGGGAAACACCAAGTAGCAGCCATTAAGGAAAAGAGAAGGGTGAAGGAGGATCTCCTTTTATTTCCTCCTGTCGGCTTATTTTGTGTAGCTGGCAGCTTCACTGTATTTTCAGTCTACTTTCACTTTGGTTCTAGCACCTCTCTCTCTTCTGCTCCTCTCCTCTACACCGTGACAGAAAAGGCTTAAAGAAACAATAATTTGTGCCTATAAATTATCAGGAAGCCTACAACCAACACACTTTTGGAGCTGGCTACACTGTAAGTTGAATGTGCTCCTTTAATACAGTAAACTGCAAACCAAAATCACAGCTGCCGTAAGAGCCTATGATTTGTTTTCTATAAGGCCACATGAATATTTCATATCACTGTCATCTCTGAACCTTCTTAGCTGACTTGTTATCTTGCACAATCTGGAAGGAGCGGTTTGGCAGTGAGATGTATCAGTGGGGGCAACGTGGGACAGCACTTCAGCAAGAGGTGCTGCACCCGTGATGCAGATGAGTCTCTTGACCTTGAGCTTTGCTAAGTGTGCGGTGTCACCGAGAGGGGTTCAGTACGGCACAGCACACACACACAGCAGGGCTGGGGAGGTGGCAGCGCACAAATCACCCGGCCCCTATACTCTTTATGCACAAGAAGCCTGTCTTACAACTCCTAAGAAGCACATGGCATTTTTAAGGCAGCCCTGGTTCCAAAATACGTTATTCTGAGATAACACAATATGACTCAACACAGCAGCGTGAGACAGAGGTGACATGAGCAGGTAAGTTGTCAAAATAGGTGACAGATGGAGTTGTGCTAAAAAACATTCGAGATATTTGCTTCCTAGTTTTTCTCCAACGTGCGTCTCCCGCACAGTTTTAAAAATTTACCTTGAAGTGCCTCTACATAATCTAATGTGATGAAAGAGGGAGAACGAGAGTGAAAGAACGAATTGCAGTTGTTACAGATAATATGCGACATACAGCAGATACCAGCACACAGCAAATAGCCCTGTTTGCTGACAACATATATTGCTTTTGAATAGTTTGGCATAAATTGCCTATACATGCATGATGTGCATTTTCTCCGTTCTCTTCCAGCTGCAGTGATCTGAACGGTAAACTCCTGAATGATCAAGCTCAATGAAACACATCAGTCTGCTACAACACTATGAGATCTGTCAGAAATCAGCTGTGTCTGTTTTCTGGTAGGACACACTGTCCTTCCACCCTTTAAAAAGTAGTGACATTGGCTTCCTGTTCGCCTGATTGACATGTATTTTGAGAGATATATATATACATCAGATGAACACCCTGTACTATATATATTACTCCATTTCGTACACGTGCATCAAAGGTGGATTGACGCTTTTCTGCGTGTCTTCACATCTGGAAAACAAATACTTTGCGAGGGGATGTAACCTCCCCCAGGAATGTTTGTGACCGTAACAGGCTGTTATTTGTTCTGTGGAAGCACCTGATACTCTAACGCACTCCATCCAGGCAGGATTTCAGCTCACATCGGGGAAGCAACTACCACAGGACCAAGCCCAAAGTAGTTCAAACTACCTGACTTCACTAAACTTAAAGGGTTTATCGAAAGCTCAGTTTAATGTTAGATTTATTTTATTTATTTATTTATCAACTACAAAAAGAACAAACCCAGCCCAGGTAATTTTGCATTTTGGTACAGATTTGCACCTGCTAAGGCCTTGTGTATTTACAAAACAGAACCTGGTCATTATGGAAAGTGATACGTCCCTTTTAACAGCCCAGCAGCTCTTTGCTGGTTCTCTTTGCTGGCTGCATGCTGGGGACCCGGGTTACAGACCAGTGTGTATTCGGAAGCAGCCTTGCTTAACGATCGCCTTTCTGAACAGGGCTATTTGGAGCCCAGTTGTATATAAACAAAAAGCAACAAGAAGTACGATACCCCAATTTAGAGGCAAGTCTCTTGCCATCCAGAAGCTGAAACAGAGAAATAAACCCCTAAATTTAGTGAGCAAAAGAAATCAACATCAGAAGGAAGTGCTGCACCTCTAGCAACCAGTACATCCTTGAGAGTGATAGAATGAAAAGCCAAAGAGAGGGATTCTATTAAAGTCCGTGTGCCCCTCTCCCAGTGGATGTGCTGCTGTTCTGCTTGTCCTCCTGCCACCATATCTAAGATAAATGCTGTGTACTCGCATTAATGCAAGATAAACGAAGCAGCACATATTAGCTCAGGCTCAGTTCTATGCTGACCGTGGCTTTCTGCACAACACTGGGTGGCATCTGGCTGGCCTGGTGCATGGGCCAGTGTCACCAGTGCCCTCCTGCAAACACCCCCAGTGGGCAGGCAGAAAAGGGGAAATACCGTGTGGTTTGATGGACCCTGTTTTACCCACCCCCTGGAAGGAGCCTTCACTGGGATTTTGTAGTCTCTGGAAAATTACCTGTCCCCAGCCACTGGCAATAGCTGCTGCCTGTGAACTCTTGATGTTACAAAGAGAAGCCAAAGGGGTAATATTGCAATAGGGATAACATTACAATGTGATTTCTGATAGGTGACTGGATTATGGAAAATAACAAACACTGCAGAGACCCGTAAGTGTGTCACAGGCGAGATGAAGCAACCTCAGAGCACTGGCTGGGGGGCTGATGGGATCCCGTTCCTGCGACAGAGCACGGGACTGACGAAAGCCTAGGACGCAGGGAGGAAAAGGCAGTTTGTGCAACATCTGCCAAGCTCCCATATGGCATGTTCCAAACTCACTATTGCCTTGATGACAGCACACAGATTAGGGCATCAGTGTGGGCTGAACTGGAACTGATCTTTCACTGACTTTTGAATAACTTCATGGCATGGATTAAGAAGGGCGTGAAATTCATCTTCACATCACTGTTGATCCCTTGCCCATAAAAGTTACTCCAAACTCAAGAGCATTAACAAAAGGTATTTTGAAAACACATATAAGGAATTGAAACTATTTTGAGCTTTCATTCATACAATCCACACTCAAATTTAGCTCTTTTGTAACTCTGGGTCCTGATTGTACATCACATAAACATGAGCTTCAAGCCCTGGATAAGACTACTGGTAGCATTTTTAACCCTTACAGCAGGATTAAATCCTTGGCTCTCAAACAGTTGTTTCCATCCATTCGGGTCAGAGCGCTCCCAAGGGCTGGGGAACATTCACCACCCCAGCTCAGGAAAGGAAAGAGCAGAAACGTGATCAGGAAACCAAGTCCCCCAGCTCCCACACCATGCAGGAGTCCTTTGTTATGGACAGCCTGACCCCAAACCCCAATAATGTAAAAGTGATTCACATCCCACTACCCTTTTAGTACAACTGAGCCACCCACAACACCCAAGAGGGGTGTGCAAAGCCAGTCTGTCATCATGCACCTTTCCCTCCATCCTTCATTTAACTTTCTCTCGCCGGCGAGATTGCAAACTGGTATTTGTGCCGGTCCCAGGGATGGGGGTAGCGCAGTGGTGTGTCAGGCAGGGACAGGCAAGCTCGCTTGGCATCATTTGGTACTCAATGAAACTTTCTAAGTTGGAAAGTTTCACTTGAACTCGAGCATAACTGAGTTTGTCTTCCCTTAAATAAGGGCTGAGAGAGAGAGTAAATGGAGGGAGAAGGGGAAGAAAATAAAACCGAACAGGAACAAAAACCCACCTAGTCTGCAGACCTGCTAGTCCTGTTTGGGCTTTTTTTAGGACTCTCCTGTCAAGACTTGCTGACAGACAAGCTCTGCTGAGTCTTACAGTGGTGACTGAAGATGTTACTGCATCCCTCGCTCCCCCTGCCCTTCTGCTAGAGGTTACAGCCCACATAATAGGATTGGCAGAAAGGAATATTTGCCTGTGTCTCGGCCATTCCAGTTTAAAATCTGGCATATTGGCCTGAAATATTTCGATGCGAGGCACAGTAGGACCGTGGAGGTCACCTAGTTCATGCTCCTGCCCGAAGGCTGGATCAACTGTGCAGTGTCACACCTGACAGACGCTTGTCTGACATCTTAAACACCCGGAGTGTTGGAGAAACCACAGCCTGCCAGAGCCACGTGGCTAACGAAAATACCGAGAAGCACAGAGCCTGCAGCAGATTCCCATGAAACCCAACTAGCCTTAACACACACACACCCACACACACCTTTCCTTTTGCCTACAACTACAGCTTTTCAACCAATCTCCTAAATTTCAGACGCAAATGATATGTGGGATGATGTCAAAAGTCTTGCTAAAGCCCTGCATGACCAGTCTTTCTCCTCTGGAGAAAGATCCCCTATTTGCAGTGCTGTAGCCCTGTGACAGGATCTTCATTTCCAGAAACCTGTGGTTCCTCTGGATTCTTACATGAGCTACGAGGAAATTCATCAGGACCGATGTCCTGGCTGCATTGCATTTTGTGTGCTGCTCTGTCTAACTGTATCCCACTGCACTCAAAGCTTTGATCTTAGAGCTGCTCTCCCCTCCTCTTCCTCGTGTTTGAAGTGAAAAAAATTGTGATTTAGCTAAACTGGTTTCTTACCATCCTTCCTGACTTTTGCACAGGAACACTTTGCACTCTTTTTTTGAAGGATCTCCTAGATCTGTTTAACCCCATTTCTCCTTGCACAAGATTTGATCTTTACCTTCCTACAATCCTAAAACTTTACTTTGAGGCTACACGACTAAAAGACAGTTCCTGTCTATTGGATACAGCTCATGCAGTGTCATTCCACTGTCCTTCCATTATGCTGTTATCTATGCCCTTTATTTTTCAATGACCGTCTAAGTGTCTTACCTCTCTGCACCAGATCCTGTGCTCTAGAAGAGTCAAATGATTGCTCACAGAGGACCATGCATCCTGGATCTTCCTGCCTGCCACTGAATGCTGACATGGAAACTTTTTCACCCTGGCAGCTTTAACAGAAGGTCTCTTTCTCTCCCCTCTGTCCCTCGGAGCAGCTATGTGCACCCTTAAGACCCATCACGTCACATCTCCCCATGCTCCTGCACAGCACGAGCTGAAGTCACCTGGAGCAGAAGAGGAGCCACAAGCTGCTGGGCAGCTGGCTGGGGTGGGAAAGTGAGCCAGAGGACTTGCGTCCTCCTCTCTCTAAGAAGCACAGGGTTCTTTGAAATTAAACCTTCTTTGACAAAGACTGGGTTAAATGATAGGAGTGAGGTCTTACCAAGCACAGCAAACAGACCCAGGTTCCCATGCGGCGCTTGGTGCCTGTGCTTGAAGAGCAGGGTGAAAGCAGGGGGGCGGGCAGGTGGGTGCCAGAGCCCGGAGGTGCCACCTTGGTGGGGACACACATCTCTCCCCTGCAAGAAATGTGCTTGACCCTGCGCTCAGCTCCCCTCCCTTCCCATGAGAGACCCCTTCTGGGGGTGACACCGAGACCTTTAACATCATAGAATCACAGAACTGGCTGGGTTGGAATGGACCTTTAAGATCACCCAGTCCAACCATCAACCATAAAAGTCACCACTAAACCATGTCACTGAGCACTGTGTCAACTCAGCTTTTGAATACCTCCAGGGATGGTGCCTCAACCACTGCCATGGGCAGCCCATGACTTGGGAGAAGAGGAAGTTGTAGAGAGTGAGGTCTCCCCTCAGCCTCTTCCAGGCTGAACACCCCCAGCTCCCTCAGCCTCTCCTCAAAAGACTTGTGCTCCAGACTCTTCACCAGCTCCACTGCCCTTCTCTGGACCTTCTCCAACCCCTTAATGTCTTTTTTTGTGGTGAGGGGCCCAAAAATGGACACAGCACTTGAGGTGGGGCCTCACCAGTGCCCAGTACAGCGGGACAATCACCTCTCAAGTCCTACTCACATCATCGCAGGCAGCTTCCTCTCCTTGGGGTGACTTTCCACCTGACGTCTGGATGTGGCAGCCCATGGTTCTCCCCAGGCTCTGGGAGCTGCTCAGGTGATTCCTGGGTATTTTGTGGGATCTCATCATGGGTTTTTATTAAACACCAAACAGAATTCGCCTTCCCCGGGAGACGAACTAAAATGATCTCTACAAGTATTGGTATGCACAACAAAACTTTTACATCACCATTAGCAAAGCAGAATATTTCTGTTCCCATTATTTCAAGTTGAATAATTTAATGTTCACCCTTTTGAAATTTACCACTTTTAAATTAAAAACTCATTATAATGTTTCAATAACAGTTAATATTAGCATAGCAATAAGACATACCAAGTGGGCATTACCAGGAGATAATTGACCTGATCTGTAAATTGGTGCCCTTGGCTTTACCTCTGGATGTCAATCAATTAAAGCAGTCAATCATCTCCGAGTAGTGCCTGCCTCAGCAGGTCTTATGGCTTAATCATATAACTGTTGAGCTAATACCATTCATATTTCTGGACAAAAAATTCCACCAGGAATTCCCATTCATTATCACATCAAAATTAACAAGATCTTGAAATGCATATTATATTATTCATAACATACTGCTCTGCCAAATGGAAAACATCAAAATATATCTCTTCTTCCTTCGTTCTATTTTTTTTAAGCATGCAGTTATTAATTAGCCATTCTTTAGGATGATCAAGTAATTGAGATACAGGTTTTAGATCAGGTTCACAGGGAGTATGTGGTCAAGTTAATGAGTCATGAAGAGACTGAAATGTCATTGTATAGAAAACAGACTTTTGCTCAACTGATGTTAATTGCAGCGGCACCAGTGGAGCCAGCAGCTCTGTGACAGTTTACCTCAGGTGAGGATCAGGCCCTGTGTTTATACAAGAGTGTGGAATTTAGTGAATGACTTAAGCTTCTACAGAATGAAATTTAGCACATGTAATTTTTTTTAACTCTTCAGATTCTGTCTAAAAGCCTTTACTTGCATGAATCATTTTACTTAGGCTAATGACTTGTCAAAATATCACATGAATAGAGAATTAAATGGATCTGCCTGTGCCAGTTAATGCTAACAGACTCAGACCCTTTGTGAGTTGAAGGCTGACTATATATATTAGAAAAAAATCCTTGCCTTTAGGAGACCAGCGCAGGCAAATGGAGAGCGGGACCTCCGTCCTGCACGTACTTATTCATGCACATTACTGGCTGGAAGGGGCTTGTGAGTGTTGAGCTAAGCACATACACAGGCATTATCAGGATCAGGGCCTTAGCTTTCTTTTTAGATTCAGGGAAGTAAATGTGTCATTTTGAACACTAAATAAGATGTAAGTCAAATAGGCTTGATCGTTACCGAAGTGCAGAAAAGTTATGGCTTTGAAAGGAAACATCTTGCTATTTTCTCCATGATGAAGCAGCAGACACAACATTATTAACGATAACTGCGTCTGGATTGTGCATTCATCCAAGATAAGAGTCAACATGTTTGGTAACATCAAAGAAAACCTGATACCTTAAGTATAAGAAGATTAGTATTTACAGTGATCTGGGGGGTTGGCTGTTCCAAGGAGTCGAACAGACACAGCCAGGAGGGACAATTAGTAATAAATTGGCACTGGGATCCTCTCCTGTACTCGAAGCCCAGCACCGTGAATAAACACGCATTTCAACGCTTTGCTTAAAACTTCCTTCTGCCCCCAGGAGGGCGATGTGGCCGAAGCGGGAGCGGGCAGAGGTGCATGTTGTTACAACACGCTGGGAAAAGAGAGACAGGTTCTCCCCTGGGCACAGAAAGGTGCCAGGTATTTTGCAGAGAGGCTTCAAGGGCTTCTGTCAGACTCACCCAACCCTTTGGACACACCACTGCAAAGCCACCGTGTGAAAGCGCAGGCATCTAGAGAACACCACATATAACAGGAGTCCAGGTCATAAACCATCTTAGAAACAGAAGATGCATCTTCTCAGAATAAAGGGCTCTGTATGTTAATCCACCCTTTTATTTTTTTTTTCAGAGACAAAGTGAAAAAAATAAATACCTGTTTTGTTGCATTCACATCTACTTCTAATACTGACCTCAGCACCAAAACCACGGACAGACCCCAAATTACCTTTATGTGCAGTTGCCAGAATTTACAGCCCTATTCAGAGACTGGCAATTAGCTAAATGACACGGTAAACTTTTTTTTCCCCTCCTTTCAGTTTTAGGCAGCAATAGCAACGCTAAGCACCTGAAAACAATTTAAAAAGTATCCAAGGGAACAGGAAAGAGTGGAAACTTTCTGCTCCTGACACTTGTCTCCAGTGTGTTGGGCGTAGCCCATCGTGAATGAAGTCAAATCCGTGATCTTTACAGGCTGATAAATCCTGTACTAATCCACTGGAGATGGAAACCCAGGAATATTTCTGCTAAATCTGACATTGGCTCCTCATGTTATTATTGGATGCAGTGTTACCTGCACTGCAAACCCTGCTGAAATCAATAGGAGGTATTGATGGTATTGAGCCCTGGAAATTACCTTTTGATGGAATATCCTTACGACATGAAATGCATCTTCATGATCTCTCTCTGCAACAGCCAAGTGTCACCAGACCCAGGTACAGATGAGAAAAAAGTTGAAGCGACACAGACAATGTGCACAGGAGAGGTGATCTAATGCACAGGCCAGAAGTCATTCCCTTTTAATTTCAGGTTGCAAAGGCAATTGATAAATAGATAAGCATAGAGTCTTTTGTTCTCCTATTCACATCCCCTCACACGTAGAAGTCCAACTATAATGACCACTGTGAAAGCTGGAAGCCTCTACAACTACTGGCTGCACTACTAGAAATCCATACTTACCTTCTAAAATCTCTTTCATTCAGGTCAATGTTGACAAAGTTTTTCAGTACAAAATCCTTCATAATAATGAGAAATTATAAAAAGGAAGTGCTGTGTTCATGAGGTTAAGGTAGGATGGGTCCATACAGGACCATGAGTCCCAACAGCAACTCTGTTTGAGGACAAATGATGTCTATAGTTGCTTTCAATACAATTTGCAGTCAGAAACAAGAAGATGAACTCGTTTACAAGAAGTTTGTAATTAAAATTTTTCCACCTTAGAGAAATATTTTAAAAATACTCCATGAAGAGCCTACTGTTACTTCCTTTGTCACCAATGACAGAGCACGGAGAGCAGGAACAGAGCGTCCTCTGGCATGACACAAACTTCAGAGTGTTTCAAAGCGTTATATCGGTTTTCCCAGATTCTATAAACCATCAAGCCACAATTACACAACTCATGGCTCTTTCCAGAATGATCCTAGTTACACAGTTATTACACTTGTGTTTCTTTTTGGCTGAAACATATTCAATATTTGCCAGTGTAAAAGCGTGTTTATATAGGAAAACTGTTATTATTAAAAAGACGAATAAAAATAAACTCATCACTCATAATGGTATAACTCCTTGCTTATAGGTAAAACATAAGATTCTTGATCTACATTATTAAAATCATTCTGAGGAGCTTCTTTTGAAATACTGGTAAAATATATAAGTTTTTGGATTGAAACATCAAAATGTATCTTCATCACACCGTAGCGTTAAAAGCTTCTGAGAAACGCAGTATTAGCTGCATCACTGCATACCATAACATACCGGTGTAGGCATCACCCCCCAACTGATGGGTCAAACTTTTACCGCAGTTCAGATGTTTGGGTGTACACCCCACAAAATCCATATGAACCCTTGGACCATATCCAAACAAATCAACATTACTTCATTTGCAAAACTCAAGTGAAGGAAACCTTAAAACAGCGTTTCTCACATGAGGTTTCAGTAATTCTACCTTTGTCATGGATACAGCTATAACAGCCCTTTGGCATTTGGGTAGAAATCCGAGTGGAGTGTTCAGAAATGTGTAGCATTTAACATGAATCAAAGTACTCTGATAAAAAATTTGGCCCTTTGTTGCTTCTTAGGTTTCCATCTATTAACTGGCCAGGTTTCTCCAGCTGCCAGCACCACTTACAATCTTTAAATACAACAGAGCATTTCTGGGGAAATCTTGTGCCACATAATCTCAGCAGGTGTTTAACCTCTTCACTGGGCTGTTGAGGAATTCATCATGTCTGACCACTGGCTCTCAAAGATGGACCCAACATCAAACCACGGGACTGAAAACTCCTGTCATTAATGAGATAATATGAACCCAACTCTGAACTTCAGTGCTTCAACCTACAGTTTCGACAGGGTCAAACCAGAACTCAATTCAAACATCCTCAAATTTCAGGAATGCTTGGATTCAGTTCCGATTTTGGATCTGAACTTCATGGCTTTGATCCACTTGTTATGAAGTCTGATCTCATCCTGGATAAGAAGCAGCATTACTCAATAAAGAGAGTTAAAACTAGAACTGTGACATTGGTAAAACCTGCTTGACAAGCAAGCCTGTTTAAACGACACGAATAGGTTGCCAAGATCATGAGCCAGGAAACAGTTTAACAAAAATCAATGAAGAAATTACAAGTGACTAACAAATTCACACAATGGGTATAAACAGCCAAAACTAGAGAAGAAGCAGAGATAAAGACTGTCAGCAGCCTGCGTGGAGGGTGGCGTCTCGCCACTGCCACACTGAGAGCACCGCAGCCCCATCGGCTCTGCTGAAGTGATTGGCTTCCACCTGGTTAAAAACCAGGGGATTTAATAAAACCTGCTGTAGATAGCCTTTGATGGTGTAATTACCAGTCTGCTTTCCCCACAGTTTCGACTTTAATCTGTTTACCAATTGCTCACCTAACTAGAAGTATCTGACAGAAGATCCCTCTTTGTAATACCGTAATTGCACCGTGTGAAGACAGAGCCTGAGCACATAAGTCACAGAAGCAGCTTTTCAGGAGGAAACAGATGTCCTGATCCTGAGCAGAGAGGTGATTTATTATTAAAAAGGGGTTAGGCAGACCATGTAAAGAAATAGTAAACTTTTCTTTTGGGGAGTTTGAGGTTTTCACCTTCCCACGGAGCTCACAACGTTTATGGAACAGATGAGGAACAGCTATGGCATGAGGCGAGGCATTTTTTCTTTTGGTTTTTGTCTTTTGTCCTGTAGGCAGAACAAGGTGTGAGCAGTGGTTAAAGAGCTCCTCTGTCCTACAGCTCTTACAACACACTAGTTTTGATTTAAGTTTGTTTTCCCGGTCTTTATTTCTCCAGGCTGTAATAGATGTTGCATGACATCTTGCCTTGACTGGAAGGACAGAGACGGTGACTGTGAGGGACATGAATTTGATCACTAAAACCACAGTGTGCTACGCAGAGCCCCATTAAACAGGAGATCACTTTTTAATCCTGTTTGTGCATCTACTGCATTCATTATTTCATCCTGCTTCAAGGCTGGCAGAGGCCATGCTGCCTTCAGTCACCCCCACACCTCCCTGGGGCTGGGGAAACGCTGTGCTCTCCCCGGCCGAGGACACAGAAGCTGAAGGGTGGCTGATTCCTCTCACCTCCTGGGTCAGCGTCTGCCCTACGTCCAGAGGGGCGCTGGGACGGTCACGTAGCTATTGCTCAGCACACCATACCACCACAATTAATACAGAGCAAATCAATGAATAAAACGACTGCAGGCACTTTAAGGCAGAACAAGGTAAAGAATAACGGAATCAAGGAATTGTCAGAGTTGGAAGGGACCTCTAGAGCTCACCCAGTCCCACTCCCCTGCTAAAGCAGGGTTGACCAGAGCACATCACTCAGGGCTGCATCCAGGAGGGGCTTGAAGGTCTCCAGAGAAGGGGACTCCACACCCTCCCTGGGCAGCCTCTGCCAGGTCTCTGACACCCTCACCACAAACAAATTTCTTCTCATATTCAAATGGAACTTCCTGTGTCCCAGCTTGTGCCCGTTGCCCCGAGTCCTGTCACCGGGAACCACTGAGAAGAGTCCGGCTCCATCCTCCTTCAACCCACCCTTTAAACACTTGTGAGCATTGATAAGGTCTCCCCTCAGCCTTCTCCAGGCTAAAGAGCCTCAGCTCTCTCAGCCTTTCCTTGTAAGGAAGGTGCTCCAATCCCTCCATCATCTTTGTTGCCCTTAATCATCTTTGTTGCCCTTAATCACCTTTGTTGCCCTAAGCAAAACACGGCCATCTGATCACAGCACACACAAGTGAAAAAGCAAAATGGTAGCTATGTTAAAATACATCATGAAATACAACATTAGAATGTTTGAATGGTGTCAACTGTTTCCTGGAAACTCCAGGCAGTGTGAGACGTCCCTGCTGCCCGCTCCCTTTACCTGCCACCCCACATCCCCAGCACCACCTCTGATGTAGTAACAGTTGAAACTGGCTCCCAGTCATCAGACAAGTTAGTTTGGATTCATGCAGCAACGCAGCAAAGCAGGTCTCAGAGCCGTCCCCAAGGTGCTCAAGGATGGGATGAGCCTGGAAGGGCCTTTCCCCAGACACCCCCTCCTTCCTCCCTGGACCCTCGATGGGCTCCCCGTTCCCGAACGGCACCCTGCGGTGGATGCGCCCAGACACAGCCCCAGGCAAACAGCTATGGTCCAGGGGCACTTCTCCCCTACCCTTTTCCCCCCAAAAAACTGCTACCCACGTCGTCCGCTTCCCATCGTTGCATCACCTCGAATAAAAATGCAGTTTTCTCACGTTTTTCAGCAAAGGCTTGTTTTCTAATTGAGAAGGGAAATATTCTGTGCTTGGGACGTTAGAATGAATCAACTGCGAGTGTATATCCAGCTATAAATTTGGCTCCAAAACATGTTGAAAGGTTAGATTTGTGAAAATGTAGGCAATTTGACACCTCTAGATCACAGCAAACACGAGGCCACAAAATCCAGCCTCCAGACTGTTGCTTAATTCCAGGCTCCCAAAAGTGTCTCTTGGAAACTATTTCCACGGGGAGCAACATAATGACTGTAATTGGAAACACTGGAGAAGCAATGGGGAATGAAAGAGGATAAAGAGAGGCGGAAAATACACACCAAGATGCATACATAGACATACAGCATAATTAGCTTCAGCCTATTGTATGAGAGAGTCATAACAAATGAGTCAGCTCCTTAGGTGGTGTAATTAGACTTCAGTGGACCAACACCAATTTATAGCAGCTGATAATTATGATACATAATTATATGGATTGATTCTAATCTGTATAAATTGTTAGTAAACTTCAATGAGGGCAATAAGGTCAACCCAGTAAAAAAATTGTGCAAGTAAGATACAAATCAGATGCCCAATAAAATAATGAAGTATCATACATTCACACAGCTGCTCTTATCCCAGGCAATTTTTTTAATGAACTTTACAGAGACAGGAATTGCTCGGGGCACCATTAAAATGCGGTTGTTTCTGTGCTGGTACTCAGCAACTCTCGAACAGTTGCAGAAACTGCATCCACCAGCTGGGAACAGCAGGGCAGGAAAACGCTGCATCCACCTGAAAGCGCAGGGGAAACCCTGGTGGGGAGGGAGCAACCGTCCACACCTGACGGAGGACGGGGTGCTGGATCTGACAGGGACACGCTTTCAAAATGTGCCATCTCACAGCACACAGGAGCTCAGGGCCTTCTGCCAACTGAAACCACCACATCCCCTTAAAAAATGGGAGGCGTGGGCAGAGATGCCTGCAGTTCTCTTCAGATCTCTGGTATGAGATGAGTGCAGGGGCATACCTTAGACCCTGTCTCCAGTAATTACGCCTTTCAGTCCAGTCTGTGAATCTTGCCTATTAGTTAAAAAACAAAGACAAGTCCAGAATAAGCTGTTGGATTTGGTACGTTGCTGGCTGTGAAAGCAAGCCAGGGTTCCTCTGAGAGGAGATAACGAGCACATCAGGAATTGCTTCTGATGTCAAATCCATGCCCTTATAGCTGACCTCATTAAAGGCTCTATCTTGCTCCCACTGAAACCAGTGGCAATGATCTCTATGGTTTGCTATGGGATGTCTATGTACTAGTCTGCTTTGAGAGCCAAAAAATGCTTGGCTGTTTCTTTGTCTGCCACTTCCAACGGACTTCTTGGTGCATTTTGGAGAGGGCTGAGGTCTCTGCCAGTGGAGATGTAGCTTCAGGGAGTGCCCCAAGGGACTGTCAGTAATCAGTCAGTGCCAAGGAGGTGTGTGTGCCCTCTCCCTCTCCCTTGGGTGGGAGTGAGAAGGGTCCTGGTGCGTGGTGAACCCCACAGACCCTGAGGCTGCCCAGCTCACACTGGAGGGCTGCTGCTCTCCCAGTTGGAACCTTGCATTCCAGGAGTGCCACTGTTGAGGCGCTAGGCCGTTGCCTAACATTCTCACAGCTTTCAAACCAAACTCTCGGCATCCTTTATATGTGCACCCACTGTCTGATATCAAGGCTATTCCCCACTGAAGGGCTCACCCCCCTAAGCCACACCTGGCTGTGGAACTGCACTGCGCTGAGCCAGGTACAGAGCAGCTCTGCATTTCGCGAGGCACAGCTGCACCTCTCTCCTCTGCCAGGGCTCTCACCCTTTGAGTCACACCACCTGTGCCACGCTCTCTCCCTTCCACCTTCTCCCTCCTCTACCAAGGCCGAGAGGAGTCAGCAGAGAGGTTTCTCATGCTTTCTCATTGGAGAGCAGTGTAGGGGAAAGGGACCTGGGGGTCCTGGTGGGCAGCAGGATGACCATGAGCGAGCTCTGTGCCCTTGTGGCCAAGAAGGCCAATGGCATCCTGGGGTGTATTAGAAGAGGGGTGGTCAGTAGGTGGAGAGAGGTTCTCCTCCCCCTCTACTCTGCCCTGCTGAGACCCCATCTGGGATACTGTGTCCAGTTCTGGGCCCCTCATTTCCAGAGGGACAGGGAACTGCTGGAGAGAGTCCAGGGCAGGGCTACAAAGATGATGGAGTGAGTGGAGCATCTCCCAGAGGAGGAAAGGCTGAGGGAGCTGGGTCTCTTCAGCTTGGAGGAGACTGAGGGGAGATCTCATTAATGTTTATAAATATGGAAAGGGTGAGTGTCAGGAGGATGGAGCCAGGCTCTTCTCAGTGACACCCAAGGTTAGGGCAATGGGTGCAAGCTGGAACATAAGAGGTTCCACTTAAATATGAGGAATAACTTCTTCACAGTGAGGGAACACTGGAAGTGGCTGCCCAGAGAGGTTGTGGAGTCTCCTTCTCTGGAGAGATTCCAAACCCACCTGGACACGTTCCTGTGTGACCTGCTCTGGGTGTTCCTGCTCTGGCAGGGGGATTGGACTGGATGATCTTTTAAGGTCCCTTCCAATCCCTGATATTCTGTGATTCTTTGTGATTTTGGAAGTCAGGCAATGGAAAAGGAAAATCCAACAGCAACGTAAAGCTACTGATTCTCCCCTTGGTTCTCCTGTCCCCACCCAAGAGTAAGGAAAGGAACCATGGCTCAATTCTCCTGATAAATCAGAGTTTCTCTGGAGGGAGCAGAAGCAACTAAAAAGGAATGTAAATGATCTTTGACCAATGACTTTTGTCTACTTGTGGTTTCTGGTAGAGTCTATGTGGTTTCTTGTTCGGTGCGGTAATGAGAGTGTGTACAGCAATGTGTTCAATGTGCACAGTGCTGAGAGATTAGAGAGTGAAGGATGGCATGGGACATGTCAATATGGATCTGCAATGATCAAAGGAGGCTGTCTCTTCTGGGCACAAGCCTGGGTTGGGTTACAGCAAAGGAAAAATGTGAAGTGCTTCTTAATGTGTTTTCTCTGTATTCTCTGCTCTAGGATCACCGTAAATGGAAGGACATCTTCTCCCCTAATAATCTATTTCCTGCATGTGGTTCCCCCAATAAATATATTAAAGTTTTGTTTGAAGTACACAGTTTGCTAGGAAAACAGACTTGCCATTTTTTTAAAACAATAATAATCACGAGTGCTGTTTTAAAAGCTGAAGTAAGGTTATACACGTATCTTTGTTCTGACTAGTTATCAGATATGAATCTTGTACTTAGGTAAATATTAGAGGTTTCTTTTTTAAAGGGATGATTTACTCACCCTGTATCCCTGCCAGATTTTTTCTTTTTTTTTTTTTAATATTTGAATTTTACACATTAAGTAGGGCATGCTCGTTTTTCTTCTGCCTCTGCCCTCTTTTGAGTTATGAATCCCTTCAGTGAGTAATGAGCAGTTGGCAACTTTTATGCATAAGAAAGAAGATTCAATGAATTCCAAATACGCTACATGGATGCTCCTTTTCCTACATAAAAAGTATAACATTTTTATGAATTGGGCCCACAATGATCTGGCATTAAATCACTGCCTCCTTTCTTCTCTGTGCTCTATTTATGCTCAGGGGACACGCAGTCGCAATGTGTTATAAATTGAACAGAATTACTAATTAAAAAACCTACTGTACTAAAATAGAACAAAGGGTGGAATTAGAGCCAACAGGATCTGAGCCAGTGCAGTGGTCCCGGGGAAAGGGTCTGGGCTGCAAGGCAGGTGATCTGATCCTCATCTGGGATTAACTAACGGAGCTCTCCCGCTCCAGATGATTTACAATCCTGCAACCCCAGCCCCTCTGCAGACTTTGGGCAGCGGGCGCCAGCAGGGCTCCCAGCCTCCTGTTTCCCATTCCCTCCCCAAAGGGGATGAGAAGCTCCCATCGGCGCCGTGAGAATTAGAGCCTGGAGGAAATGAGCAGCGCTTCTGGTCTTGCTCAGCAGGGCTCGGAAGGACCGTGGAGGATTTGCACTGATGGAAAAGTGTCTAGAGGTGTCCAAACTGCCCTGCCCGGGCATCGTGCTGCACTGAGCCCTCTGCAGCACCGCGGGAGCATGCCCCGGCCAGCACAGGTCTTGGGGAAAGGAGAGGTCAAACAAGTGATTTTTAGGGGCTCAGCAAAAAACTGTGCTCCTTCCTTGCTAGGTTTCCCACTCATCTGCTCTAAAAGGGAAACGTTCAATATCCAGGTAAAACACCAATTCTAGAAAAGCAAAATATGCAAGGATGCACCAAGAGGTGCGTTCTGCAGTGGGGAAGCTCATCCTTCTTGCCCCGCTGCCCTACAAATAGCACCAATAAAGGCTAGACAACACATGCAAGTTGGGCCGTACGTCTGTCACAACAGCACATCCTGAACGCTGCCTGTGGGCACACACCGAGCGGGTCAGAGAAAAACATGCCTTCATCCCATCAAATTTCTTTTAAAACTGTTATATAGGAGTGATATTTAGAAAGAAATGGTCCTGGGATGCTCTAAGCTCCAACAGAACCAGGAAAAATATCTTATTCAAAGCAGAAAAAGCAAATAATTCATCTTGCAACTCTCTCTGCATGGCCAGACCTCTCACCCTCGGTTTCTCCGCTGAGGTTAGTGGGGTCTGTGCATGCACAGAAACCCTCTGCACTGGGGGGAAATGATGGGTGAAACGGCCACAGGAGCTCTCAGGAGAGTGAGTGAGCACAGGCCGTGCAGGAACAAACAAATGCAGATTATACCAGGCTGTAAGAGCCTCAATCATTGCCTCAGACTGCACAAATAGAAAGACCTCTCGCATAGCACTGCCTGGGAGATAAGGAAGTGTTACTGTCCCATGCTGTCTGTCCCACCCTGGCTCATAGCAGCAGCCAAACCCCTTCTGCATCATGGTTCAGCTTCTGAACTAATGCGCAGGTTAACCATAAACAATTTCAGCCCACTTTAAACCTCTGTGCTGCAGGAATCAGTGGCTCAGCAGCTAATTCACAAATGGCTCAGTTGACCGTGCAGTGGGGACACGGCAGAGAGCTGAGGGCAGTGACCTCGCCACTCAACCTCAGCTAATCCGTCCCCATTTGCCAGAGACAAGACAGAAAGAAGACAAAAAAGAAAGGGCTACTGTCTGGTGTCCCTTACAATTCAGCATCACACATTCAAAATAACCAGCGCTCCAGAACCACAGGATGAGTTACAAGTCACAAAATCTAAAAGCATTTCTGGAGTCTCAGCTAAGTGCTGTGAGCCTAGAGGATCCCTGCAACTGAAGGATTTTGCTACGACTCTGAACCCAAAGCCTGCACTTTTCCCAAACTGCCCGTCTTGTCACACAGCTCAGCCTTGGGCAGAGCAGAGGCTACTGAAGCAAAACAGCTCAGATCATACCTGAGCGTTCACTAGACAGCACCTACACAGCCCACTCCCCTCATTGCCAAGAAGTTTCCCTTAGGCTCTTTCTCCATGTTTTCTTTTGTTTCTTTTTTTTTTTTTTCTGTAAGTTCAGTCCAGAAATCTAATACATTGTGATAGAAATGCCTGGCTAAAACCCTGCCAGAAGTAGGATGAGAAGCACGCAGGCACAGGGTTTCTGCACACAGAAACATGCAGCTCTTTTGGAAGTGACTCCGGTTGCTCAGCACAAGGCACAGGGCAGTGAGTCCTTCCCAAATGAATATATTAAGTACTTAATGAAGCAGAAGCTTCAGAAGGAAGGCAGTGGAGGTGACTCTGCCATCCAAGCCTGCCTCTCCTGTGCCTTAATGACACTGGAGACATCCATCCTTTAATCATTGTAGCCATCAGCCCTCCCATATATGTCCTGTTTGATGAGGCCCCACATTCCTGGGGCAGGGACTCTCGCTGTATTCAGGCAGGTGAGACCTTCTGGGCACGCTTGGTCACACCTGTGGAAACCTGGAATGGCCCAAACCAGTGGAGTTTCTCTAGGTCTCTATGGTTTAGACTGTGATCTCCACGATCTCCACCTCTCCACATCCATGATCCAGGTGAAGATCTCCATGATCCAGATGTGAATCTCCGTCCCTACATCTCCATGATCTGGATTCACCATCCAGTCAGACTAAGTCCTCTGCTCAGCCACTCCAAAACCTCACACTGTCTCAGAGACAGAGGTTAACCCAAGTTAGGGAATCAACTTTCCAGGAATTGACTATTGAATATTCTATCCTATCCCTTTACCATCTAAAATGCCAATCACTTATCAATCTCCATAATCCCTTTTGATAACAAAGTCAGCCGCCACTTGCCCCACAACACCTGGCTCACATCTCCCCAGTTTGCAGGCAAGAAGCTGGCTGTGGAGCGGTCACTCCAGCTCCCCTCAGCATTCTGCAATGTGGAGGATTATGTTCTCTCCCGTCAGTGAATCTTGGAAAAGCATGGAAAAACCAGACAGCTGGACCCAGTTTAGTGTAGTTTAGCTACACTAATGTGTTTAGATGTCAGCCCTCTTAAGGAGGAAAATACTACTCAGTGTGAATAGAAGTGCCACCATCTGGTCCAAAGTGAAGAGACCTTTGCAGCGTGGCCTGAAGGTCAAACCCTGCTGGACTCTGAATGAGAAAGCGCTGTAGAGCACAGAGCTGTAAATGGAGCGAGCTCTGGCAAAACCCTCCGTCGAGTGCAGCTCCAGGATCTGCAGCCAACAGCCTTAATTGAGGATTTACTTCGGCAGCAACTGGTCTTCTAGAGTGATGAGCGGTGTCAGGTTTTTGAAGGAAAGAGCTCTCTCTTCTCCCCACTGTAACCAGCAGTTTCTCAATTCTTGAGCATTTATTCAAGCGACCAGCCTTCAGTAGCAAATGGCTTGAGTTTTGATGTTTAATGTTGCAGGGATAGCAGTAGGCAGCTTTTCTTGTTTTCAGCTCTTTTAGCACACTGTTTTGCCTAAAGCAAAATATGGTTTCAAGCAGTCTCACTCCACCGGTACTTTCTCCTTGCCTCAGCTAACAGCACCAGTGTATGTATTAAAGATGTTGCAGCAGAAGTTGATGCTACAGGGCTCGCTCACTTATTTCAGAGAGTCAGCAATCCAACTTTTTTTAAAATGTGCTTTTTATACAAAAGAATTATTTGTTCCCTTTTTGTTTTGCAACCCCTTTTCAAAGCTTGCGAAAACTTGGGGAGGGAGGGAGGAGGGGAGTCCCACACTTGATTGAGACGTCAACATAACATGGCATTTTACAAAGACTGTCAATATGCCTCCTTAAAGAGATGCTGCCATATTAGTTTAAGTGACTGGGTTTGCCGAGATTTCTTTAAGGTTGACTTAAATGTCAGATGCCATTAGCTCTGGAAGTTCAAACAGCCTACCACTGTGAGCACCTTGTGCAGCGGAGGCTGAAAGGGTCACAGGTGAGCAAAGCCATGCTAACACACCACCTGCCATGCCCATGGAGCAAGGAGCTCCGCAGTGAAATGCAGAAGCCAAAGCACCCCAGATGGAGGATTTACATTAACGGCTTCTCAAACACACCACCAGGCCTAGACTGGTACCTCTTCCAGCTTCTGGCTTCAGAGCTTATGTCTCACTGCTCTCCTCCTCATCTCCATGGAAGGGGGAAGTCTTGCATTAAAACTTCAGAACGTGAGTGTGTCTTTGAGGATAAGAAAAGTGAACTATTGATTAGCAATTGACAAATGCAATAGAAATGTTATATGGGCCGAGAAAGACCCATACATAATTTATAGCTGTGCCAAATATGAGTGACAGCAAACAGCAGGAGGCTTGAGCACAGTATTGATTACTTTAAAAAACTGAGAAAGGCAGCGTGCTGAGGACGGGGAGGATAAAGAGGAGAGGCAACCAGCAGAGAAAACAGGAGCAAAGCCATTAAGGATGTTGTGCTACCAGACACTGCCAGACTAGGAAACTGAGGAGACAGTCAGGTGGAGAGCGCTGCTCTCTCCTTTCCAATCAATAATACCATGTCAAAACATAAAATGCATGCTTTTGCTCTTAAGTAAAATGTGTCTAAGATTTTTAAAAGCATTGATTCAAGATGGATCAATGAAAATCTAGGCATATTTTCCTGTGCAAAAAGGGGGTAATAACACTTTGTAGATAATCACACAACAGAAGAGATTTCCAATGCTGGTTATAAATGTCCTATTTATATTACAATCTTTTTGTCAGTTAAGGTTAAGAATAGTAGGTCAAGGAGCCTTGAGTTGTTGAAGGAGGGGGCAGGGGGGAAAGCAGACATGTAAATGTGGGCACATGGGATCTCTTTAGAAGATTAATGTAAGGACAGGACTAAGCTTCAGCAGGAGAGACTGCAAAACATGGATCTTCTTCAGCTTTACTTCCAAAGAGCTTCCAGGTGCTCTTTCTCTAAATTTCTCAGCAGGTTCAAAGTCCCAGGCTCCAGAGCAACGCTCAGCTGGGAGGCAATGAATGAATCCGCTTTTCAGGGCCCATTCCTGTGGGTACTGGTTCTTCAGCAGCTGCTCAGCTGCAAGGTCCTGGCAAGGCTGGGGCTGGTGATGAAAAGACTCTGCTACTGTAAGTATTCCAGCAAAATTTGTTCTAGCAATTCTCATCTCCCAAAAGTATGTTTGGTGGTAGCATATACAATGGTCCTCTAATTAAGCAAGCTATGTGAGGATAATTGCAGCTACAATTAGACTTTTGCCTAACAAGATTTTGGCCAGCACAGAAATGGCATTAAAACCAAAACAGAAAACACATTTATAACTGCCATCATCTTTCCAGTAGAGAAAGAAAAGAAAAAAGAAAAAGCGGATCCAGACTCCTAACTGCCCACTTCTCCCTCCGAGAGAACCCAGCTTTCCTTCCTGAAGACGAGATGCAAGGGTCAGCAAACAAGATCTGTATTTCAAATGCTGAGAGTAAAGCAGGAAAACAAGAACTGGACCTGCAGAGGGCAGCTGGAGATGTGAAAGGTACCTCAGAGATGGATCTCGCTACCCTTGGCTTTCCAGTCCTACATGGAATGCACAGGGCACACTGCAGCGTTACGCAGAGGTACCTGAGCGGCGTGTCTTGGTGGGGCTCAGTCACTGCCTGGATGGTGACTCTGCTCCTGGCTCCCCAGCTGGCCCCTGCGCAGACCCACACCGCATTGAATTACCCTCGGGGGAAGCATTCATGATGCTGGTTGCAAAGCAAGGCTCTGGGTTTGTGGTCAGCACAGCTTGCACTGGGGGTTCTCTCTTTGACCCCTCAGGAAACAAATTTTGGCTTTTGCTTATTAGACCAGGACACTGAAACGGGACACTGTGGCAAAGGAAAAGGAAGCACTCCCCTTTCTTCACCAAAACAAAAAACTTTGGAATATTTTGGAAGAACACCAATTCCAGGCAGTGACTTAAAGCAATTCGCCACCTTATTCATCATTCTCTAACAGGGATTGATTGTTGGGGTTTTTTCAATGAAAGTGTAAATTGTTTTTAAGAGCTATCCCACAGAGGCAGGTGAGTGGCATGAGGAGGGACAAGCAGAATCATCCACAACCCACTTCAGCAGTAGCAGGTTTCCAAATCACCCAGATAGTTGTATACTTCTCACACCGGTTCCAGTGGTTTTTCTCTCTTACTCAAAGGCACAATTTTTCTATAACAATGCAATGTTTCACTGTCCCGAACATTTACATGCCCCTGAAGTTCTAATACCGATGCAGTAATTCCTTGGCATCAATAAAATATATTCCCTTTGTGAACTCCCGCTGTTTCCCTCATCATCGGTAAAAACTGAAAAGCCTTACGAAAATAATTATTTTGCTGCACACTGTTTTTCATTTTTGATAGAATCTTAACCGCAGACTTCTCTGAATGCACATCTGAGAGAAACCTTGTCATTATTTCCACTGACCTGAGTAATTAGGTAGGAGGCAGAACCCCTGGCTGGCGAAATGCACTGCATAAAGCACACTTAGTGAGTCTCCCCTCCAGCAGCACAGGCCACGGAGAGCAGGATGAGAGGAGCGTTTGGGACAGCGAGGGACACAACCTAAGGGACTGCAGCTGCAGCACCAGGCTGGGGACAAACAGCGTAGGGTGGCTCATGATGTGGCCCCTCTGGAGAAGACTGGGTCCAGAGGGTTCAAAGCACGTCAGGTACACCAGCTCTCCTCCTGTGTTCACCATGGTCACCTGCTGCTTGTGTTCCCTTGGGATTCTCTCCAAAATGGGCAGTTCCCCAAAAGTCCAGATATTCACAGTGAGGTATCTCCTCCAGGCTCCTACTCCAGCTGTGGACTGTGGCCAGGGAGCACATGTGGCCTGTTCTCCTCAGTTTTTATGCCAGTGTTATAAAAATGACATTTACCTATTCCCTTTACGGGGCTGCGGAGGAGATCGATCAGGCAGCTTATATATGCTGCTTTCTGTAATCTC
Source organism: Nycticryphes semicollaris (assembly GCA_013400055.1). Taxonomy (NCBI): domain Eukaryota; kingdom Metazoa; phylum Chordata; class Aves; order Charadriiformes; family Rostratulidae; genus Nycticryphes; species Nycticryphes semicollaris. The sequence goes on from VXBJ01000022.1 coordinate 393,220, forward strand.
CCAAACTAATTAGCTCCCAAACAGATACCATGCCGGCAGGCCAGATCCCTCCAGCTTCACCAGTAAGAACAGCAGGTGGGAGAATAGCTCCAGACACGTTTCCTCTTTGGCCCTTTGCTAAAACTGCTTGTGACACTAATTGATGGGTGGCAGCAGTGATGGTGGCTGAGACGCACACAACCCACAGGGAAGCTGTTCAAAGCCACGGTAATGAGTAACCTATTGCTGCTTGAAAGCGCAACCATGGGCTTTGAATTCTGCTACTATTACCTGGGCCAGCCAGACCTCTGTCCCCTCCCAGTGCTAGAGAGATGAATCATATTTAACCTATTTGAATTTTACACCAACGACCTCAGGGGAAAAAATAAAATAAAATTAAAAAAAAAAGACAACTCACTTCAAACTACTTTGTGTTTAGCAGAGGGATTTCAGAGAGAGCCCACCTGGGAGGAGGCACGGTCGAGTCAGCACACAAAGGTGCTCCAGGTTGTTGCCAGTGGGGGAGCTGGAAATCCTGCTCTGCCGGCAGCCTGGCTCCGTGCATGAAAGCCTGAGCAGGCAGCGAGCCTCCCCAGCCCCTCGGCAGCAGGGAATGGCAGGGCAAACACACAGCTTCCGACGGTCAGGCAACCTTAAGCCGAAGAAGCAAGCCCTTGGGAGCCTTCCTTGAAACGCCAGCTACAACAGCCCTCAGACTGTGCCAAATGGGCAGGCTCCCAGCATCGGGGAAGAGGACAAAACCCTCTTCAGGGCCCACTGGGAATTTTCAAATCAAAGCGGTGGATTTGAAAAGTTGAGGAGACCAAATGACATGGAAACAGCATCACAGGGGCAGCTCTCCTCTGGTCACTGCTGCGCATAGTCTGCCATTATGCTCGGAGTTGATGCAGATTTCCAAACCAACGTGTGGCTCTGTTGAATGATTTATGCAGTGTGTGTTGCAGCAGGCACTGACGTTATAAAAGAAACTACCCAAACCTCTCTGCAAACCAGCACAGCGATTAAACATAGAAACAAAAATATACGACACCACAATCTAGAAATGAGCCAGCCCACAAGTTCCCTAAAATACACCTGCATCACTCCGGGTACCTCCAGCAACCACTTTAAAGTATTGCCATTCCAGGAATTACTGCATTTGGGAGGGAGAGCTCTGTGATTCTGGGAAGCTTTGCAAGACCATGTCATCACCAGAGCAGGAGAGAAGCTGCATTGGCTGCAGGGAAGTATCAGTCTCTCAACTACAGCAAATATCTCCATGCAGAAAGCGTTCACATCTTTTCTTGCCCTCTGCCTTGGCAAAGGCTCACTGCTAAAGTAAACACCAACTGCAGCTGAAAAATTTCCTTGAGATGACAGTCTGCATTGAGTACTAAGCTAGTAGAGAGAGGTTGCGCTTCAAGAGCATCCTAATTCGTTCCAAGAATGAAATAAATTGCTCAATTAATTCTACTAGTGATTAATACAAAGAATTAATACCTGTTGTAATAAGCCAACTGCTGTCTTGCTTTAGCCTCTAAGCACAGAGGAAGAGAAGCCCGAGTCCTGGCCAATTTCTCAAGCTAGAGAACATGCATACAAAGTCAGGTACTTCATGTTCCCTACTTCCTACAGATCTGTGCAAACATAGTCCACTGTAATAATTTAGCATGATGTTGAGGCAGTTCAAGCCATGGGGACTGTCAGGACCCACAGAGAGCTGGTACAGAGGTGAGACATCCCACCTATGCTCACATTCTCCCCAAAATGCATTTTCTGCTCCCACCAGAGCAGGTGTCACAAGGTCCTCTGCTACCTCACAGAAAACACCAATCCCTCCCTCACGGAGGAAGCTTCAGTCAGCAGAGCACGAGCGGAGCCGTAAGCTACACTAAGCAGGTTACATCCGAGCTCAGTGTGGTGCCGTTTGCTTCTGAATGTGATTCAACCCAGTGGCTTTTATCTCCAAAGCCCTCCAGGTCCTCCTGTCTCTCTCAGAACCCGATCTGCTCGATAGCCGAGATCGGCACCCACATGGCTGCAATAAGCCCCGGTACTTCTGTTAGCATCAGACAGGAGAGACCTGGGGGACAGGCGACAGGGAGGACAGCACAGATGGGCTTAAGATCAGTTTTCTCACTGCAGATGGCCTGGCTCTGGTAGGAAGGACCAAGCCCCTTCCCCAGGATCATCTGCACCATTTAATGGGGCTTTGACCTTCTCTCTCCGATGCAGCTGTTTTTTGAAAGTGTCCTTACAGGTTCCATGTTCTTGTTCATCACTGCAAGCAGTTTAAATTTTCTTCTATGAATCCCTAAAACCCTGCCAGAGGTTTGAAAACGCAGGGTCAGAACCATGCAGGTGCTATCAGATCGTTGTGGGAAACATGCTTAGCTTTCACATTGGTTGAACCTTTCCCTTAGGAATATTTAGACGTCCTACCCATGCTTGGGAGCATTCAGAATATTAATGAGACTCAAATAAGCCTATGGGATAATAAATACTGGTCTTTTTCTCCTGACAGGGCAGCAAAGCCAACCAAGCTCAATTCAGCCCGAGAACCACCGCAAGAGGATGGGTGCAAGAAATCTGGGCAGCAAGAAATCTCCATCCTATTTTCTGCTCAGGAAAATAGCCGAGAGCAAAGCAGTGGGCAGAGCTTTTACCAGTCATCTGTGTACCCTTTTTTGGGGGCACTTTTAAATGAAGCTTTTTCTCCTGCTTAGGTTACATTTTCCAGCACAAGGACTCTTTCCCTTTACCGTGGAGCCCTGTTCAACAGCACACCAAGTCCACTTGGGACCTCACTGCACTACTGTAACACAAACCAGTCCGATCAGAAACAGAAAGTTCTGGGTTCTGCAAACATGTGTTTTTCACATTTCAGAGTTTAGTCGGGCACTAATAGTAAAACTGTCGAATAGTGTATTTAAGACTCAAATGGAAAACAGAAACTTCCACAACCACAAGTTGTAGAAGACAATGCACACAACCCATGGAATGGAAAAATAGACTGTCTTTATGGTGTTAATGATAATTTAGAAAAGCAGATGTTCCAGAACCCACTAAACATTTTACTGTCACTTCTATTCCTTTATACACAACTTTAATGATGTGTTGCTATAATCTCCATTATTATTTGCCTCCACGTTCATTTCTATTCCTGTTACTCTGTTCATCATCACAGGTAGGCTTTGGATTGGTACATCTATGATTAAATGGCTTCGAGTTCGCTTCCAAGCCAAAGAGCTTTAAGAAGGAAAAGAAAAATCCACTCTGGAAATAGCACCACAGCAGTGCTATCCATAAGCATTCCCAGAATTATTCCGCCTGTTATTTAATTAGCTCAGACAAAGGTTGCAGAGTGCACAGAAATCTATCAAGGGATCTGCAGTAATATTTGGAGATCATTTCTTTTACTGCTTTATCATTAAAGTTTTATGTACTCTTGCAATTGATAGAAGCAATAAAACATTCCTGAAAAAATATAGAAGTAGAAACAAAAAAGCAATATACATGAAATAAACCCTTCTCATCTTAAATTCCACTAGCACTGCACTCACGGCATCATTTAACAGTTTGCTAGGTCTGGTGTACAGACTACACTTCACTGGATCAAGACAAAGTACTTAGATCTAAATACATTTCCTCTATTTATCCCAGTTGGAAAATCTAAACAGAGTTGTTTGAGTGAGAGTGAATATATCACTGTTCAGTTTACAAAAACTGTATCTTCCTGCTTCTCAAGAGTTTCTCTGAAACCCAGAATGTCACATAAAATGTGACAGAAAACAGAAAGAAGATACACAGAAAACAGAAAGAAGATGCATCATTTCAACGGCACCTCTTGAACTCCAAATTCAGTAGAAAACACCACGGCATCCAGAACTGGGGTAGCTAAATGACTCATTTGATTTTAAAAATTAGTCTCTTCAGGGGAGAGATTGGTGCTGGGTGAATGAGAAGTGAATCTGATCAGTCGGATCTTTATTTCCAGTGTAGCACACCCCAGAGGGAGCCCAGCTTAGTCCTCGGTTCCTAGGCTGAGTTCGCAGCTAGTAAAGGGCCATCAACCCTTTTTTTTTGCCCTGTGAATTGGATTTTATGTCATCAAAAGACTATAAATACAGAACCCAGTTTGGCCTTTTTTAAGCTGACATATGTCTTGATTCATTTTATTTTTAAGAATACAGTTGAGTGATAATACATGCTGAGCTCAGGATCACCAAAGGACACGTTGCTAAGCTCGGCAGGAAACTTTTGCCAGTAAGTGCCCACAGTTTAAAGGGAGTCCAGTCAAATACTAACATCAGATACAGGAGCCACAATGTACAAATGACCGAATGAGCAAATTATGTTGTCCCAGGGAGTCAAAAGATATTCTACATCCACGGCAGGAAAAGTAGGAAAACTAAAGCCGTGCATTACCATAATTAAGTCAACCAATTGCATACACGTGCACAGCGATGTTGCATCAGCAGCGCTGTCGTGATTTTGAAAGACAGTAGGGACAGAACGAATCGCTTGTCAAAACTCTTTAAACACCCAGCATCTTTAAATTCCCAGCATCAACAATCGGCAGCCTCAGGAACATTCAAGACTTTCTTCCTCATGCTTAATTCCAACACCAAGCCACTGGCTGCAGCCAGAATCCCCACTCTCACATATAAATGAAAGGCTGAGATGCACACCTACGGATGAGCCCTGCACCCTGTCACAGCAATCCTACCTGTCCTACGTATTTCAATTTATTTTTTCTTTCTGTAACTAGAAGCCAGCTGTTAAGATCTCGCCTCAATTCATCTAAAGTGTGAAAGACCACGTCAAGTGCAGGCAATGACTCACACCAGGAAGAAGGACACTTTGTGATTCCCCCCTGCCCCGTCTGATCAACTATGGTTTTAGGCAAATGACTGGTAGTAGATATTGGATTATGTATTTTTGAAAGCGTGCCATAACCAAGCATAACTAGAAATTGAGCACACAGCTGAGTAAGGACATATGGAAAAGGTCTTTGTGCTCCTTCTTTCTGGAAATATCATAGCTGAAGAACATGGAAGAGAAGGACAACGCTTTTTCACTGGCATCTCCTTGCATTTAGTAAAAAAAACCTTATGACAGCCAGAAATGGGGTTTGTAAGTGCTTTTGAGTTCTTTTTAAAAGCTGCTTCAAGGGAAGAACATGAATCCATATGCAAGAGAGCAGAAAAAGGAGAATGGGCTTTTTGGCTAGAGCTGCCACCTCTGCCAGAGGAGCCTGGGGACAGGGCCATTAGGAGGAGACCTGGGTTACTTTCCCGTTTCATCGCTTTCCCGCTGTGTACGGTACAACCCACACACAAGTTTTGTGTACAGCCTTAGGCAACGCCTTGTGCTCCCCTGTGCCTTTACTGCCATCTATACCTTGAGAATGATAGCACTTTGCTTTGTCACAGAGATGTCACAAATCCACGGAAGTCAGAGATGGGTTTGTTTTCTGGAGCACGGGGTTTGCTGCAAGTACCCGAGCGAGGCACCGAAGTGCTCTGTGGACTCGCTGCCACAGCAGTCCCCGACAGTGAGACTGGGACAAAGAGTGGCTTAAGGGCTTCATCACCACCAGCAGAAAACGAGAACAGAGCTAAAGGATACAGAACCCTATCTATTTATTTATTTATTTATTCTTCTGCACTAACACCAGAGCCCTGTGGAAAAGTGCGTAGAGAGAGCAAAATAAAGCTGTCCTGCTGCACAAGGCGGTGTGGCCTGAATGCCTTCCATTTTCTATACAGAAAAATAAAGAAAAGTTAGCCTCACCCAAATGTTACAGTTTGCATCACGAAACTATAGCCACGTGTGGGGCAGTACTCAACACAGGCAAAGTACAGACCTCGAAGAGACAGGACAGCATCGCCTTCCCAGAGTTCGGTTTTTTGTCATGCCCTGATGGAATATTTTAAGGTTCACTCAATTCACAGCAAAGCACCTGAACAGACTCAGAGAGTCTGAGGCACTGCAACCAGAGAGCTCCCTGTTTTAAATCTGCAGGGAAGATTTCGCCACTCCCTCATTTTCAAGTGTTAATATTCATGTCCCAAAATAAAGCAGATATAAGACACCAACAAAAACATTGCTACAGGAAAGCAGCAGTAATAAGAGTTTACAAGTAAATAAAATACTCTTATACCTGTGTATCTACGTGCTCTTGCGTCTGTACTTTATTTGTCTGTAACTCTTCACAACTGTAGGAAAAAATATGGGCTTTGTCTAGTTGGAGGGACTGGTTTATCTCTGCTGCTGACCCTTTAATTTGTCATCTAGCCAGCATCCCCTCGGTGAGAATGTTTCTGGCACTCCAACGCTGCAGTTAACTTAATAAGGAATGTAAGCACAGTTAGATAAATTAATTTCAAGGTCAAGCACACTGACAATGGGAAATGGATGCAAGTGGCAGGTAATAGAAGAAAATCCACATGCATACTGATACTCTGTTAAAGGCAGATATTACTAGGTAATTTAATCTCAAACGTAACTGATGTTTTCGGTTGCCCTTTTCCATTAAAAGAATTGTACCAGATGCAAAAATCAAAGATTATTCAAAGAATTAAGATATGAAAAGCATGTTAGATCACTAAACTCCAATTAGTTAAATTAAATTGTATACCATTATCTACCTGTAGCTTTATTGGTAGCCAGCATTAGCACTCAGCTTGAGCAATAATAAAATTAGAGAATAACACTTTAATTGAATTGCACTTAAAAGGATCATGCTGACAAATGTGATTGTGTCTGGCTGTAATGCACACCTTTTCCAACGATCATTAAATCCAATGAAATGAAAGTCACAGGATCTTGACAGCTCTCTGAAATAATCTGTGAACCATGCTGTATCTCGCAGTTCCTAATCAATTTAGAGAAGCCTCATTAAGGCTCTGCAGCTAAAGAACACTTAAAAATCAAAACAAATTACAACACGTTATGGATAACCAGCTAATCATATCGATACAACAAGGATGTATTGTGTTGCAACAATTCATTTCCTTTCTAAGAAGCGTTTGCCATGGATGATGTAGGAATTGTTATTCATAACTGTGAACAGCCAGCCTTAATGTCAGGTTTTTTCAGCTTTGCTCATAATAAACATTTCTTATGCTGTGTCTTCACTGTATTCCAGATCTAATACTGGACTCTAAGACTGCGTGCCTGTTAATTATTTGTGTGTCTGTGCGTAGATTTGTTTCTCTCCTTTGCTGTTTTGCCTCTCTCTTGAGTACGCAGAAACAATGATGTGTGATTCTGGGAACAAATTAGACATTATCAGATACCCCTGTGAATATTCTTGGCAATTTTTGTTCCCCATGAGTAAGTACTTTGTTGCTGGATTATTTAACAGTCAATAATTCACCCTCACTCTCTCCTACCTTCGGTGGCTGTTTCCTTTTTATATGGCAGCTAATACAAAATAGTGTACCTTGATGTAACACTTACACATAAGCAATTTGAGCTGGGTAATTTAGCAGATTAATGAGACCAGCAAACAGGCATTTAAAAGTGAGGCATATCTGTGGCACTCATTCTTGATCTACTTAGTCAGCATGGACTTGGCCAGTCACCTTTCCCAGTGGACTCTTCCCAGTCACATGATAAATCATTCTTACTCAAATATTTCTTTTTAAAGATTCCCCCTCAGCCCTAGCTGATAAAAGTCCCAGGCATCAGCCGCAATGCATGGAACCAGATGCAAGCTGCTTTCCAACATGGACATTATATTTAGTCATTTATTCTTGCTGTTGATTAATGTTCCTTTAGCTTTGAGCCTTTGAGGGACTGTTACAGTGTGACTTCTGCTCTCAACAAAGCATAAAATTGGATATAACACTAAAGAGCCACTATATAATGCCATCCTGTTTTCCATCCGTTGGACTGATTTGCATGGACCAGTCCAGACCGACGTGGGAACAGAGTTTAAAATGCAATAGTAGATTAAGACAGAATATGATACTGATGTTAAATACAATTTATAAAGCAGAGGTTAAGCCATCTGAAGAAATATGGCTTTAATAAATACATGCTGTTTCTTCTGTTCTCTTTCTGCATGAAAAGCAGAGCAGGATTCCAGACAACATATGGATTTCTACATACTATGTGAAAGAGTTTTTAATGCTTACCCAAGACATACGAAGGGGCTATTACACACGAACATACTGCTCAGCACAGGCAATAGCGAGTCAATAAACATTTGAGAGGGGGCGAGAGATTTAAACATAAAGACAGCAGATCCAATAACCAACCAAAGGTTTAACACCAATTAAAATGAACGTTATTGGCATCATGGTAGTACCTAGAAGTCCAGTCACGCCAGAACCCTTTTGTATGTGGCAGAAAACAGAAACAAAGAATGACTCGATCGTCTCCCAGTGTTCTTCTCCAGGAGCGCGAGGAGGGTTTGGGCCATCAAAAAACCAACCGCCCTTAGCCCCCAGGACCTGATCCAGCTCTGAGTGCCCCCCGCTGCTGTAACCCCCTTCAGGAGAGGGATGAACCCCGGCCTCCATGCAGCACAGAAGTCAAGACGAGCCCTTTCCATGGGTTAACTCAGCAGTTGAGTGCGTGAGTTCACCCGGGTACCCTTGAAAATCATTTTCTTGACCCCACACACCCCTGTGGCCAAGGTGCTGTATCTGTCCTGACTCGTTTCACCGCCTGACCTCCTCTGGCACACTGCACTACACACACTTGTCCATAACCCGGCACATGTAGGGCTTTACCCTGCACTTACTCTTGCCTCTGACAGCCAGGACAAATAACATTAACTGCACCTGAATTATAGATGTGGCACAGAGATCAGAATGGGAGGCTGCAAGTTTCTGTGCCATCTTGGACAAGTTCAGCCGGATGGTCGGTGCACAGCAGAGAGCTGTGCTCTTCTACCTGGGACTGTCACCTCAAAACACAAAACTTGAGAATGGGTCTTGGAAGGAAAGAAACCCTAAAGACAAAAATAGAGTTTCTGGGAGGACAGAGAGTCATATGGAAACATCAGTAAGTTTTTCTCTCTTATTCTTTTAGGAGAAGTCTGCGACCTCAGCCTCTCGTGAGGTGTTGAAGGGGTAATGTTGTGGAAATAAACATCTGCACTCTAAAGAAATACCACCATCCGCTGGAATCAGGACTCACTGTGACAAGAACTTGAGACTGGGAGAAAAATGGGGAAAGCTCAGCGGTGGAAGGGAAGGAAACCTGACCGCTGGGTCAAGAACCTCGCTCCATTTTGGGACGTGGAGCACTCTTTACATAACCCAGCAATTAATCAGAAACAACACACATTTGTGGTTCCCCTTGAGGCAATGAAAAATAACTAATGTACACGTGCAATAACTTTCATTTTATCAAGAAATTTGAGCCAAAACACAGCGTGCATGTCAGATGGCAACAGCCCTAGAAATGGTGAGACTGGACCCAGTAACACATGGATTTTGAATATGTTTATAAGCAGGAGTCCTGTCAATATTTCGAGGCCCATATTAAAGAGTGAATGATGACTAGGCCTGCCAGAAAGTATATTAAGTAAAAATGCGGATGGGCCCCTGGGATTTTCTGTCATCCGAGTCCCTGTTATCACCAACTCAGTGCCAGGCGTGCACCTCCCACGGGGCCCTTCTCTGCCACAATCCGATGACAGGAACTTCACGTTTCTTTGGATTCAGTGGGGAGCACCAGGGCTGCCGAGAGGCGGCTCCACGATGCCTCCCTCCAAAGCAGTGGGCTGTCCCTGCCAAAGGCTTTTCTGTCCTTTTGGGGTGTTTACGTCCCATGGAACGAGCAGCAGTTCAACAGACGGCCCTGCAATGCATGACCCGGGCAGGATTCAGCCCACGGACATGCTGTCTCTTGACACATACAATTTTGGTTCACCAAATGCTGAGTTACGATGGCTGCCAGGCGATGCCACTTCTAAGCACGGGGACAGAACATAAATCAAAGCTTAGGTAACCAGTGTTGGCCAAAGACAAATTTTCAAAAGCCTTAGATAATAATAAGCAAAAAGAAAGGTATTTGGCATTTATTTCTGCATTCTCACTGACTGCTTCTGTAAAAGGCCTTGTGTTCACCCTAACCACCATCTGAAATCTCTCTCTGCAACCATGAGGTCTAAGAACTTTATTTCATAAGTGGAAGGAGAGATTATTGCATTTTCACATATTTCCAGAAATAAAAGCACTAAGAAAACCACCAAATATTTCCAGATTCCCGGTAAGATCACCACAGCTGGCAATGCCGAAAAATTATAGAGCTGCAGCATAGGCTGGGCCTTGGCTCCAGGCCTGCCTCTGGCTGACCTTGCCAGTTTATGTCTCAGGAAAATCAGATTAATGCGAGTCATCCACACCAGGAGATGGGCTGTGTGCTCTCCATGCACCCCAGTGTGGGACCCAGACAGTGCTAGATGTCATTTGAAGCTCAAATCCATACAAAAGACCCATAGTTTAGCACAGGACTGCTCTGAACTGTTTACAATTCTTCTCTGAAAAAAACCTTCCCTATGAAAGGGTTAAAAATGTCTGCCTGGGAAATATGATCATATACATTTTTCATTTTCCACAATTTCCTTCTCTCTCTGTCTCTCTCCCAACTCAGTTTCAACTTGTTCCATCTCAATCCCATTCTCAGCACCCGATCACCATCCCGCTGAAGCTATTTTCCTGCTTAAATGATGCCAGAATAATATTAACAAGTTGGTTTTTTTTTTTTTTTGGATTATCAGATTACAGTTCACACGTGAATCAAAATTGCGGGAAGGGTCTGATCCTGCCACCCTTGAAATCAATTGTGGTTTCATTCAGCAAAACCAAAAGGTCTCGCTCACAGTGAGGTGTAACTCCAGGTCTAGTGACCATTTATTATTCATAAATACAGTCTGGGACAGACTGATAAATGACCCCTAACCATCCCACTCAATTTCTAAAGGGGAAAGAACCAGTACAGATTGATTAATGGCTCCAGCAATCTCAAGTCTTGCTAACCTTACCTTTACAGGGACAGGGAGGTGCCTGATGGGTACAATATTTATATAACAAAGCAATTATCTCTGTAATAGGGATTGTTTCAGGATGCATTCACTGAGGCTGAAGGAATCCAATAAAGCCCAAAAAATTACTGGCGAGAGGGCATAACTCAAAAAGTTATACGAATGCCAAAGTCAGTGACTTTGCGAAGCCTCCAGGGACTCTAATGACCTGCAAAGAGGAGATTACTAAATTCAGTAAAAGAGGGGGAAAGCAAAGAGAAAGAAGCTGTAGAGGACAGCAAAGCACTACTGTTGGGAGCACGCAAAGAGGAAAGGTATCACTGAACGAAAAACAGTAGCTGAAACATCCCGTCAGATGCTTGGCAGCACGAGAAAAGCCATTATAATTTGGCAGTATCTGGGTAGCGATACGGGGCAGCATCAGCTTTCAGCACAGCAGAACTGGTGTCCCAGCACAGCAGAACTGGGCAGCCACTGCCCTGCTTCTCACCAAGGGCTGTGGGGTGGGTGTCTGCAGGGAGGGGGCAGACTTCCCTCTCAAAACTTCCCTATTCATTTTGCCTGTGTTACCTGAAAAGCTCTCAGCTGGTTCTGGAAAAGGGAAGATGGTCCTTCTGCTCCAGGATGTTCTCCCAACAGGGAGTGGGGAATGGCTGGTCCAGCTGCATATGGCATTCATACCCCGGCTCCCTGAGAGCCGCCCTCCCACACTCATTTCCATCCTTCACGCCGCTGGGGTGATGAGAGTGAAGCAGATAACAGCGGTGACCTACTTCCAAGCCTCCTTGCTCAAGGAAGCTGTCTCTTCAAAAGCTCTCCCCAAGCCCAGTTCAGCCCCAGAAATCCAAACAAAGCAGAAATGTAAAATGCCAAATAGCGGGCAGGTTGCTCTGAACATCTGCAAGTGGCCAACAGGCACTGGAGTGAACTGGGCTCATTAAGAGATGTAGGAATTAGGACACTCATTTCACAGACTGTCACGGGAAGTCCTGCAAGAAGAAGTTGCTTCTCCTCCTGCAGGCAGACCCCCCTAGACACAAAGAGTGCTTCACCCTCCAAGAGCTCCATTGCTGGCCTGAGATCTAACACAACAGAAGGTGCAGCAAAGCAGGTCATTTAAGAATTGCAGCAAACCTGGTCAAAATGAATAGTTCTGGATTTACGGCAGAGAACTAGTGATAGTAAACCAAAGATGAGAGGGAGAATAATAAAAACAGAACATTCAGGGAAAAAAAAAAAACCCAACCAAAAAAAACCAAATACACTTTTAAGTGACCTCAGCTGCAACAACTAACACGCACCAGCTGTTACAAGGTGCAAACTGAAAGTCTTGGGCAGACCAACAACTTGACCAGTTCTATCCAATTATGAACAGGGCTGCACCTAAGATGCACGCCAGTAGATGGTGTGTTTATTTTAACCAAATAGTTACCTGGAGATAGCTAGAGCTCCCTTTAGCACTGATGCTTTGCTTTGAGCCCACATTGCTTGCTGAAGGTACTTCGATTTTAACTCTCTGAAGTTTTCTCTCCTCCTATTTTATCCCCTTGCGAAATGTCACGAAGAGGATCACTCTGACCAGCGTGATAGGAACGTTTGGATCATTGAGTGCAATATGCTATCAGTATTTGCACTTCAAAGCATTGTGCTTTTGCAGTTAAATATAACTCTGTGCCACCTTTTACAAGATGAGCAACAGAAATACCAGGACCTTTCCTCATATGCTGGCACCGTACATCAGCTCCAGGTTTACCTCCACTGGCTTGTCCGGCTCCTGATTTACCGTAACAAATGCCCATGCCCCTGAGACCTCGCAAAAGCAGCTGGAAGCCTACGGATTTCTACATCCCCTTGACATGCAGCACCGGTTCAGAGACATCTTGGCTCAGGCTCCAGTTCTTTCTTGTTTTCACAGCAGATTTCAAAAATTTGTGAGACATCGTTTCATTTGCTTTTATCTTACGATAGCTCGTTCAGCCCCCTTAGCAATTAGACTCTGACATTTTTATGGCACAAAGTGGCTGCATTTTTTTTAAAGTAGGTCAATGTGTAACATGAACACGCCACATCAACACATCAACGTTTGGTGTGTCTCAGTTCAAGCACCCGGCATCCGATACCCCTACGCTGCATGCTATCACACCCACTGGTTGCTCCCAGCTCACCTTCTCCAGGGAAGGATGGAGGGAAAAGGATTCTTTTGCAGAATAATTGGCAATTTATGGGAAGGGCCAACAGAGAGGAGCCGAGAACCAGGAACTTTAGATCTCCTCATTCCTGACTCCTGCATGTCCCTTCCCTGGAAATGTTCAAGGCCAGGTTGGATGGGGTTTTGAGCAACCTGGTCTGGTGGGAGGTGTCCCTGCACAGGGAAGGGGGTTGGAACTGGATGATCTTTAAGGTCCCTTCCAAATTTAACCATTCCATGATTCTATGTCACACCCTGGCACATCTCCCACCTGACAGCCAGAATAGGTCCAAAACACTTCTCCTGGCAAGCAGGGTACCAAATGATAGGGCTTCTCACAGTATATCCATTTTATTCTCCCCTATAAGAAAGAACAGCCTACTTACTTCTTTAAATCAAGGAGTTCTTTAAATACTACTTCTTTAATTCAAGGAGTACTATGACTGCTGCACATCCTAAAAACCAGCCTTTAAAGTCCTTTGGTGACCCACGAGAAAAGAAGGTAAGTGATTAATTCTGCAAGATAGTTCATCAACTGATAGCATAAAATGCCCAAGAAGCATTTGTGCAGCAGCATAGAACTTGAAAGCTACGGAACATGCTCCTGCAACGCACATTCAGAACTTCAAAACACATATGCTTGTTGGACTTTGAAGACCAAAAACAAAATGATACACCAGAGCACTGAACTACCTGACTCACATACAATTAAATCATTCTTTCAGCGTAGTATTTTTTTTTGTAGGGTTATTTTTCTCAGGCAGCACATACAACAAAGTGGATATGTTCACGGGAGCTCTATCAAACTCTTAGACTTCTTTTCATTTAAGTTTTGGTCAGTTTAACTCCCTGGATGTAGAGCACTGTAGGCCTGGACCCCCACAACGAACTCAAGATCTGCCAAACTGATGCTGGTGACTTACTGTCTGGGGCATCAGGGGACTTCATCCCATCCAAAGTAGCATCAGGCTGTATGGTTTTGGGCTTCCTAAATTCAGCACACAGTAATTCCTACCCTTACTATTTTGAATGGGAAGGAAAGATGTCCATGGCCAACAACCCCCTGGTTTATTTCAGACCTTCCTCTCCTCCTCTAGTCCTTTTACAAATTCGCACTCATGTATTTCAAGGTTGGTGTTAATCAGTTTCTGAATCATAGAATCATTGAATCCTAGAATCATTCAGGTTGGAAAAGATCCCTTGGGATCATTGAATCCAACCATCAGCCTCGTTCTACAAAGTTCTCCCCCAACACTACATCTAAATGACTCTTACACTCAAGGATGGGGACTCAATCCCCTCCCTGGACAGACCATTCCAGGGTCTGACTACTCCTCCTGGGAAGAATTCTTTCTTCATGTTCAGCCTAAACCTACCCTGGTGCAGTTTGAAGCCATTCCTTCTCCTTCTATCACTAATTCCCTGTGAGAAGAGACCAGCACCAACCTCTCTACGGTGTCCTTTCAAGTAGTTGTAGAGAGGGATGAGGTCTCCCCTCAGCCTCCTCTTCCTCTAACTAAACCATCCCAGCTCCTTCCATCGCTCTCCATAAGATTTATTCTCCAGGCCCTTCCCCAGCTCCGTTGCCCTCCTCTGCACTCGCTCCAGCCCCTCCAGATCTCTCTACTGTTGAGGTGCCCAGAACTGGACACAAGACTGAAGGGGTGGCCTCCCCAGTGCTGAGCACAGGGGGACAATCACCTCCCTACTTCTGCTGGTCACACCATTTCTAATACAAGCCAGGATGCCATTGGCCTTCTTGGCCACCTGGGCACACTGCTGGCTCATGTTCAGCCGCTTGTCAATTAGACCCCTCAGGTCTGTTTCTGCCAGGCAGCAGCCCGGCAAGTCCTATATTTAAGAGGCGTTAAATCTGTTGTGAATTTCTAGCTAAGTGATCATCCTCTCAAACAGAACAGCACTCAAGATTTAATGTTAACAGATCCACAACTTCTCCTTTGCTTCTATCTGCAGGGACCAATTTTTCCTAACACGGGGTCCTACACAATTCTCACACGTGCATGTCCCTTGGTAGCAGACAGTCAGGACAGACCCCGAGTCGCACTCCATTCTCCAAATGCCCCCACAGCAGCAGGGTTTCACATTTACCTGTAATGCATGAAAGAAAGATCCCTAAGGCTGCTCCACTGAGTAACAGTTCCAACATGTGCATGGACGTGGGATCGACTAGGGGTACACTGTCTCTAACTTACAGCTGGTTTCCATCTCAAAGGCAGCAAGACTGGAAGGAGCTTGTTCACATCTGGTTACAAAAGATCTTATAAACACGCCTGATGTGACTCAGGGTTAAGAGGGTATCTGTCCTGGATCTTAGAGTCTTCTTCAAGTAGGTTTCTCACTCTGTTTACTTCCAAGCAACACTTTTCTCTCAGGTGTAGCAACAAGCAGAATAAAATAGCCTCAGGATCTAGCCCTCAATGCCCAGCTAGCACACACTGACACTCCACGGCAATTATTTTCCTTTCCTAACTGGAGATACAGAATGTCCTGTCTGCCAAGAACAGCCCACCACGGTTATGCCTGTCTTTGCTTGATGCAGAATGATTTTCCACTGCAGATTCATTATGTCATTGAATTCAGTCACGGGAATATTAACATTTTCACACATGTGGGAACTCATCTTGTGAATGCAAAGCTCATTTATTACAGTGATTTCTTCAGAGGCTGTAGTATGCTCATTTCATAATGAGGTTTATAATAAGGACAGATTCTGAACTGGTGAAAGCATGCTAATTTACCTGAAATCTGAAGTTTACAGCCAGGACTGTTTATTGCTGGTAATTAGTGGTTTTTCCCCCCTCCTCTCCCCCTTTTTTTCTGGTGTCTTGAGTAATTTACAATATAATATAATAAGGGAAGCTTGGGGACTATGTAGCACAGTGGCTTTTGATTGCTTACCCTGAACTCACTAATGACTGATAAGATTGAGGAATTTAAAGAGAAGGGGCATCTCCAAAGCCACTCTGCAAGATGTATTAATGGCTTTAAATGACGCTTGGACTATCGCACTAAAGCCTGGGGAAAGGACCAACGACTCTCTCTCTCTCTCTGTATAGCAGAATGGAACATAATTTGGGCATAAATGTTAACTTAAAAAGCTGTGCAGTTACTGCAGCATCATAATTAGAGCACATTTTTTAGTTTGGACCATAATACTAGTATGCTTAGAAAACTTAAATCATCTGTGTTTATGAAATGCTCATTTGGTTAATGCTGCCAGCTTTAATTCTGAGCACAGACATGTGTGAGTAGTTTTGGTCAGATATTCACAAATCTGGGTGACAGGAGAAAACAAAAAGAAATCACCCGCAGTTTTGAACTTTGCATATTTGCAAATTCTTTTCCTTAAAACATCAACAACTAATTATCTGGGTCAGCAGAAGAGGGAGCTACATTTTTATTAAGTTTAATAACACAGCAGCTCCTTTCACAGATGTCACAGATATGGGTGGTATTAAAATAAATAATAATATAATAATAAAAAAGAACTCTCATTTTATTGAAGTAGTGAGAGATGGTCTCCCTGGTGGGTGAAAAGAGGAAGCCCACTAAAATGCTACTTTAGAGTTTCCTGGAAATGTGATGAATTTAAAGTTTCAAATAAAGAAAATGTACTGATTCAAATAAATTGATCTTTTTCACTACGTGAAAGTAGATATTAAAGATATAATTCTCTTGAGTTTTACACCTACACTGCCATTGATATAACTGCAAAGAAACGTTACAACGTGGCCTAATTCTTCTACATGAAAAATCAAACCCAATGTATATTTGAGTATCCTCTTAATTAAGCTTATTTTAAACACTGTAATGTCACTTCCATTTGCAAGAACAAAGCATTTGCTGGCATCTTTTAGCTTACATTTTACAAGGCCAGGTTTCCTGCTGAGTGAAAGCTGTGCCTTTTCCTTGAGGGTAGCTGTGTGGGCCTGGGCAGGGGTGAGGGGAGAAGGTGAGTACCCCGGGGTAGACAAAGATGGGCTGCTCAAAACTGGCTTCTCCCGTGCTGCACAACACCCATCTCCTGCTGCTAATAAATAACACACAAGTGGCTAATAAATAACATAGAGTGGCAGGAAGAAATCACAGCTGAAAAATGAGTATGCGGTAGGAACCCATGAGCAGGTAGGTAAGAGCACGCTCAAGCTCTGACCCTACGGGGGGTTATGCTCTGCAGCAAAAGAGGAGTAAAACCCCCCACACCTACAGCCCCTGGGTAAGAGCATGCCTTTCTGGCTCACGTGCACGTGAGTTTTGGGGAAGTAAAGGAGGATAAAGGCCTTGAAAGTCAAAAGCAAATACCAAGAGCAGCAACAAGGACAATCATGGTTGGCCCCATCGTGGTATAACAAAGGTATACAACCTTTGTGAAACACACCCAACCTAACGGCCGGGAAGTTCGACACCAGAAATTCCCAATCTACCCAGTCACAAACCTCTTCATTCTGAATGTCTGAAATTCACAGGACTGAAGCGGACATCAGAAAGAAGAGAGCCTAAAGGTGCCAGTATGGATCTTCAAGCTTTCAAAAACACAATAAAGGAAAAGCCGGTCTATAGGTTACCCTCCAAACATGTGTCCGTGCAATGTGCAAAACTGGATGCTGAGGGGTCCATTGGGCCCTGAACATCATGTCTCCGTCACCTTTTTGCGCACACAGTGAACGAAATTCAGCCCCACTCAGTTCAAGGATCTACACACAAGGGTCATATTTGCTTGTAAACTCCAGCAGATGAGTGGGCACATCTGCAGAGGGCTCTGCAGGTGAGTAAAGCACTTTCCAAGCCTGCAGCCCAGACCCACAGATCAGCCGATAAATGATGCCCAGTCAGAATACCTGACCTCTGTAGAAAAAAGCGTGATGATTATTCTACTTTTTTTGTTCTCCGTACAGTCATCAACATGTGATCGGCATATTATGCGGGGGCAGATGATCTGGTTTGCAGACATAGGCCAATACAAGTACAGGCACCCCGAGCTGCCTGGGTGAAAACACCCAAGTGGCCCTACACAGAGCTACCTACCCACGGCCCGCACCTGCCTCTGCCAGCCCCATGCTCCCAGTGTGATACCTGGGTGTCTCTAGCCCCATTTGCAAGGGGCTGGTGTGCACGGACACTGCTCTGTCCACACGCTCTACAGCTCCAGCTTCAAGCTGGACCGGGACACTCATGAGGTTCTGCACCTGAGATAAGATCCCTTTCGCAAACAGCTGCAGCAGGAGCAGTGCAGGAACCAGCTGTATCAGTGTTACCAGGGACTTTCCATTATCTGAAGTCTTCCAGCTCTGTTTTACCTCATGAAACAAAGCTGGCTGTGTTGCTAACCCTCAGCACTGAAAAACCATCAAGCAGGAGTCACACACATAAATCACACCTAAATGCCTTCTGGGTTTCGAGTCTTTAAAGTTCATGTTTTCAGGCTCTTCTCCATAACCCTAAGAACTAAAATCTCTCTTTCTAGGTGAAAATTGAGATACTTTCCTCACCACTGGAATCCACAAGCCAGAACTTCAAGCACATAAGGCAAGACTGGAGACAAAGGCTAAAGGCTGATGATACCATGCTGGTTATGCACTGGTTTCTGGCAGTCTGCAGGAGAGACCAGGGGTGAAGCCCTGAGATGTCCTTTGGGGACCAGACCTGAGGTCCCCTTTGTGCTGGGGTTTGTGCGCACCACCCAGAACCTGAACTCTGCATCTCCACAGGACACCCAGCACCAGCCTGTAGGGTCTAGTCTGGAGGCCAGCCAAGCTTTGACACAGATCCCTCTGTGGAGCGTATCGTGGTTATTTTGTCTACCCTACACTCCTCTTGTTCTTGTCTGATTGAGCAAAACCCTCCCACTGTATCCATTTTAAAATGGCTCTGTAATGGGAGCCTGTAATTTATCAACAGGCCCAATTAGGAACTCCTCTTTGTTGCCCTGTGAAACCATCCCTTCGGAAAGTCAAGAAACACACCCCACAGCATGTGAGGCTCTAACACTTGGGAATACATCTGGGTCATGATATAAAGAAAGCACAAGCAAGACAACAGGGGCAATGCCTTATTGTCTGTGAGATACTTTTAGGCAAATATTTCAGCTGCAGATGGTAAATACAGCTTCAAAGCATAATGATATCTAACTGTGAAACAGCTGAGTCAGGTGCATTTACTAAAGTGTGGCGAGCCAAACACTAATTACAGTGCGGTTGCACCAGTGTTACATCTGACGTATTTTAAAAGTAGGCTGAAACCAGTGCCAAATGAATTCGATGAACCTCCATGAGCTTCATCCATAGGCATTTTATTGCGGCTAAAGAAGAAAGTGGCAAGAGATACCGCGCATGTTAGAAGATCTGCTTCTCGTTTCTGAGAATCAGCACCAAGTTTTCCTGGAGCTCTGACTAAGTGGCTGAAAAGTTTAGTCACTCACAGGTGTTTTGCTGCCATCTGTCAACAGCTGATTATTGCAAACCTGTTTACTCAGTCTAGTGCTGTGAGAGAGAACTTGCTATCTTTGCTCAATCTCTTTATACAGCTCTTGAGCATCTTCCCCCAGAACCAAACCGCCCCAGGGCTTTGGGAAATTGCAATCTGCATCCCTAGATGAGCTTCACAGCTGGCCCCTACCTCTATGAAGTTCCCGAACTTCAATTCTGGCTCAGAGTCCTGAATTTGGAGACTTAATTATAGCACTGTCATTCAGAGGAAGATCTTCACAGGCTGGGGTATTGCCATTACTTGCCAGATGCATCCACACCCTGGTACTGATTACACACATTACTGACCTCAGCTGAACCATGAGAACAATAAGGCTAGCCCTGGTCAGGAATCTTTCTGACAAAACCTGGTTTCACTAGAAGAGGCAGATGAGAATCTAACGTATTTCACAGACACTTGCTGCATGCACCGAGCTCCACACAAATCACCAGCAGGCTCTGGCTGCGCCGGCTCGGCAGGACCCTTCCTGCCCGTGGCCTGGCAGCTCTCAGTGGATGACCAAGAAACCCAAGTGTCCAAGACCCATCAGCCTACGGAAGAAATCACGCTCTGCCAGCTGCCTCAAGGCCAGGCTCAATATGGAAGCTAATTCCTGTTTGCGTTGGAAGAGAACTTCAGCACACGCCAAAAGGCTTTGGAAAATACAGGAGCAGGTCCAGAGCCCTAGGGTTTGCAGTAGAACATGGGTCTCTGCATGGCCTCCTGCTGCCACAGACGGAGCTGCAACACCAAATGTTGTTACTTACACTTGGTAGATACAGAACACTTGAAAATCTTCCCCCAGCAGATTGCTAACCTGCCCATAAAGATGCAGCCTGCTGTGTCTGACCATCATTGCTGGAATTTTCTGCTGTGAGCAGGGTTTTATTAAACACATATTTATAAGTTTCTATTTATAAATATGAACTGTTAAACAGGAGCACCACTAACTACTAATATAATCTTTTTATCCACAACCTTCAAACAGGGCGTTCAGCCTTTTCCTCTGAAGTACAGGCACCACAGGATTTGTTTCAATCCCATTATGATTCTTTAGGTAGAGAAATTCTAATCTTTCCCAACAAGCGTTTTGCAAAGTGAAGGGGGTGATATGCTGGCCATCAGTCCTGTCAGAAGTTACACATACTGAACCTAAAAGTCTCTGGGCTTTTGGTCTCTCTGCCTCCCTGAATTACCTTCCTCATCAACAGCATTACAGTAAGTTGGCCTTGAAGGAATAAAAAGCAGGAAAATGCTTGACATCAAATCGTCCCGGTGTTAGAAACCAAGGTTCAGCATCACTGCTCCTTCCCATACAGCACTATCCCATTAGGAATACTTTCATTTGATTAGACCGATCCATTGGCTCCTAGTCCATATTACTTAACCCTCAAACCATTATGCCCTATTGAAAATAATTGGTAATGACAGTTTTGGGTTTAATATTTAATAAAGTGGTTAAATGGAGTTGTACTGTTTGTGGTTATAGTTTCCATTGACTAATAAGCAAGTCGAGAGCAAAATGCATTCTTCTTCAGCTGTTCCATTAGCAGAAAGCTAAACACCACGTTACTCATAATAGCCTTAAACATTTTCAGAGAAATAGCTCCCAAAGCCAAGTCAAATATTGCATTGATTTGTGGTTTACTTGTTTTCCTTTTTATTACTGGAGGACTCTCTTTTTAGTAGCTTTAAGGAACACTGCAAGGTGGACGGGTGGACTGAAAGGCATTTCTTTGCATGTCAGGCCAACTTCCAAACACCCCTCTGCCCAGCGCCTTGTGCAGCTGCAGGGATGGGGTGCGGAGTCCTCCAGCTCCCGCTGCCTGTTCCCACAGCACCTCGCTCCTCCTGTCCTCGGCCAAGCCAGCGCCACCCTCCCTGGGGCTCTGATACATGACAGTGACCTGGGCTGGGTTAGAAATACCTGCAAGGAAAAGGAGATGGGACCATCCTCAGCCAAAGCTGCCATATTGTGATGCTGCCAGCTCAGAGGAATCATAGAATGGTCCAGGCCAGAAGGGACCTTCAAAGGTCATCTAGTCTGACCCCCCCGCAGTCAGCAGGGACATCCCCAACTAGACCGAGCTGCCCAGGGCCTCCTCAAGTCTCACCTTGAATATCTCCAGGGAAGGGGCCTCAAACACCTTCCAGGGCAACCTGTTACAGTGTCCCACCACCCTCAGAGTAAAGAACCTATTCCTAATATCCAATCTAAATCTGCTCTTCTCCAGCTTGAAGAGGAGAAGCCTTCTGCTCATTGCTCCCTTTCCTGCACGCTGGGAGAGGAAGGTTGCAGAAGAGCAGGGCTTGAGTGGCTGTGAGATATCTTAAAGTAATGACAAACATATGGAGGTTTGTCCTGCAAGGGCTCACCCACCTGTACAAATTTTGGGTCAGGTTACCTGGTGTCTCGCCAGTAGCTTCAAAAGAGCTTTATTTATTTACTCTAGCCAAGAATTTGGCGCTCTATTTTTTAATCTGCCCACATCTTTCACCTCCTCCTGTAGCGCTTGTTCTCCCAGGGCTTTTTTTGCCATTAACACTCCCAGTTCTGGATGATTATTACATTAACAGGGATTCCAGCGGAGGGTGGGGCTCACTCACAGCAAATTAGTCAGTGTGGATCTCCACTCCTCCATGGCTTGGTTCCCACCAGTATCTGAGCGGGCTTGTACATACTGCAACTGCTGCTGTGATTTACTGGAAAGAGACCCCTTGTGTCATTCATCAGCTGAGCGCATGAGACAGAAATGACACCCAAGTATCTGAATCACGGACATTCACTAAACACATTTTGTGTTTTACCAGTGCCAGATGCCTCTTCCGCAAACCCTTCCTGCTCGCTCCTATGAGCTCAGCTTTCGTATGTTACCCTGAACACAGAAGACTTTAGATACCATCAGAAATGTACTCCAAGGACCAGATCAAAGAGTTAAGTACTGCCCTAGATGTGCTAACTGCCCTCCTTTATAATTTTATTTGGATCCTATCAAGCACTCAGCCTTAGAATTCTTAGAAAAGGATTTGCCACCATCAACTAATTAGTACAGGAATTTTGTCTTAGAAATTCTTCACCCCACCGTGACCGAGACTATTTGAGAAGGCCCATAGGATCAAGCATCTTTGCAGAGAGGAGGCTCCACTTCCATAGCTCACACTTGAATTAAACCTCAGATATATTGAGAGAAAACTCACACCACTTACAATATGACTGTCCCTTATCCAACCTCTACTATAACAGTACATTCAAATGAACTTCCTGAACTAGACGGTCAAGCAAGGTTCTGCTTCACAGATCCTAAGGTGGGAGAGGAAAGTGATTTTCTATCATTAAAACTTCTGAGGCCACACATTACAACAGAAAGATCAATTTACCAAAAAGGGAACTAAGATTGCTGGGTGGACCCGACGCTTAAAATGGACTTAGCATTGTTTTTGAACTTATTTAGGAGCATGATGGAGAAACACAGCTCTGTTGCCATTTTTAAATGTCCAAAATGACAACCTGAATTTAGGACTTGACAAGTGCCAGTCTGACCTAATTGGTAACAGAAAGGCCATATTCTTAGCTGAAACATAGGTACACCATGGGCAGCAGTTGGGCAACCTGCCTCAGCTGACCGCAAAGCTGCCTGGAGAAAACCAAGATGGAGAAATACCTTATAAGATCCCTTTGGTGTTCATCTGGGGCATGATTTCCCCATATATACCTGTATCTAACCAGTGATGCCCACAGACTCCCATTTTGGATTTATTTTGCCCTGATATCAATCAATGAATAGCCCTACCTAGTTCCCAAGAAGGAAAATAAGAGACATATGAGATTATTCCTTCAGTATCAAACATACTTATAATAGATTGAGATAGCTTAATCAGCAGTTCCCAATAGCTTCCTTCTAGCTGGCCACAGAGCTGTGTAATTCAATAGCAGGGGGTGAAAGGGAAAACACAATGTGAGAAGCCACCAACATTTCTCTTTCAAGAGTGTTCAGAGCAGTTGCTTCCCTGATTTTTGCTGAAAGCTGAGGTTTCCCACTGTCAACTGCCCCAGGGCACATGTCACCCACCAAGGGAGCCGGGCGAGAGGCTGAGGCTGCACTCCTGTGTGTGAGATCTTGCCTTTGGTGGCAAGTCCTGTTCCTGCTGCTCCCAGTTTGCTATCAGCACCTGTGATAACGTAAGCGCTGCCGCCTCAGGAAGCATGGCAACAGCAGCGGGGTGACCGGCTCCTCTTCAGGCAAGCCTGGTTTCTCCATGGTTGCTGGAGAGCTGCTGAAAGCTGTATGCAGTCAGTGACTTGCTTCTTAAGAATTCCCCCATCACCAAGCCATGTAAAATAGATCCACTCAGGAATTGAAATAATTACGAAGTATAAATTATTATATCTTTCATTTTTACCTATTCACAAAGGGAAATGCACCTTATGCACCATACAAATCCAATTTAAGCTCTGAGAACAGGCTCTAAGTAGGACTTAAGTAGTGCAGAGGCCGTTAGGCTGACCCTCTCCACTGGGGTTAATTTCATCCAAAAGCTTTTCCAGGAGATAAGGAAACAATCTTTCATGTACAAAGTGCTTGAGGAAACCAAGAAACTGCAGAAGAATCTGCCTGCTTTGAAAGCTTTGTATCTCACCTCTACACTCAATAGAGAGATGTGTTGTGTTGACGTACTGTAGATTATACCTTAGCCAAACGGTGAAGTTAAAAGGAAACAGGATCCCATGACACCGTTTTAGACAACCCATAATACAGCACTATCATTAAACGAAGTTTACAAAAGGCTTCTATTTACATGTCTGCAGAAAATAGAACAGGGCGCAGGATGCTGATTGCAGTGTAAATGTGAACTGCGGGACTGGACGGCACTCGTGGGGGGTGGAGAAAGCCTAGTGCAAACAAAAAGAGGAGAAAACGGACTCGCTGCCCAAAGCAGCCCCGCATCCCAGCAGCAGGCTGCCTTCAGGTGGAAACAGAGCGAACCCTTGCTATTGAACAACTCGGTCAGGCTACAGGAATGGAGAGCCAGATCGGGATTCCGGGGAAATACCTGGCAATTCAAAAAGATGGTTGTGAAAAGGCAGCTCAGTGCTGATAGAAGAAGAGGCAGGCCTAGCCATAACTCAGCCTCTCATCTGGTGGCTTCCAGAAAAGGTCTCTAGAATTGGTGGTCAGACACTAAAAGAGATGGCAATGCATATCTGTACCTCGGGAATGAAATGTTGTTTTCATGGCAAAAATTTCATGCTCTGGTTTTCAAACCTAGGCCATCATACCCATGTGAAAGTCTACCCGACTATGGGTGAATGAATCCCCATCCACGTGCTTTTGGAGTGGCTGGGAGTTGGGAAAGGGACAAGAAATCCCAATTCTAGACAATTTTCTGGATAAGGGAGGTTGAAATACCTTTCAGCAGGAGATAGATCAATTTAGGTGCATTTTAACTGCTTTAAATTCTAATAACAAAACATGCAAAAAGGAACAGTACTGGTGACAGAATATGACCAGCCAGGATCAAGACACCAAGCTTAAATTATTTACAGACCAGGGTTATTTTGGGCAGCACTGTGTCCTTATTTTCTCTTGCTTCCAAAAACATTTCCAGCAAGGCTATGTGTGAGGACCCCTGTAGAGGTGAATGCTATTTGTGACTTTGCTGTTTGTAACCAACTGGTTTTACCCACACACTCAAATAACCCTCAAATGACCTCCATTCATGACTAATCGAGGGCTGGATTGAAAGTGCTGCCTTTGAGGAGAAAGCTCTGCATCGCCCAAAAACAGCAAGTACCAACTTGTGCTTGCTCGTGCAGTCAGTAGAGCCAGGCCACTTACAATTATTTAATACATTTATTGTATGCAAGTCTGTAACGCTGGGGTTTGTGCTTCACCCAGGATTTACCAGAATTTGACCCATTTGCAAGTTCAAACATCACTCCTAAAGGCCAAATTCAATGCTTTGTTTTATTCCATAGCTATTAAGATTCCGGCCCTGCAACTGGCTGCTGCCAACAGCTTTCCTCAGAGGAGCGCTGCCCTGCGAGGCCTTTGCCTCACGGATGTGCTGTGTCACACGGGCTCCGGTATCAGGTGTAGCCACGACTTTGTCATTAACCACCCTTCAGTAGGTAACGGGGTGAAACGTGTCAGTGAACCATAAACCCAGACTGATTTAGAAGATAAATCGTAATGGCCCAGAAGTAGCTGTAACAATCTTTCCTGTCAATACTTCACCTTTAACAAAAAATTCCCTACATACTTACTAATACTATCAGATGTAATAGCTGTCAATAACATTTACTATAAATAGTCCCCAAACACATGACATAATCTGCATTTAGAAAGCCCATCTCGCCAATATTGGAAGGAGCCACAGCGGAGCCCTGCTGTCACCTCAGGTACCCTGGGAGCAAGGCTGCTCTTTGCTTTTCCACGTTAACCCTTCATCACCGCCTGCCCACCTCCCGCTCGACTTCAAGGCAGGGGTAACAGACGAGAGGCAGAAGCTTTGGGGGTAGGTGTGTGAGGCACCAGGGGCAGTGCCACTTGTTCCTGCTCCCTCCCCTACAACAAAGGCGATTTCCAGGCGGCATCCTATCGTTGATGCGGGCGCTGTGTGGCCACATCGATCCCACCGAGCCATGGAACCAGGCTGGGGATGAAGGGGAAGGAAGCAGCTCCATGGGTCAGAGACACCGTATGGCAGTTTCTTGGCCCAACAGCACGCATTACGCTGCCGCCCTGGCAGGTGGAGGGCAGCAAGCCCGGATGGAGGCCCTGCCCTTGCTTCGTCCTGTCTCTCAGAGGATGGGCTTGTGTTTGAAGTTCCAGCACCGCGGAACCGCCAGAGGCAAGCGCCTCCTCCTCGGCACGCTGACAGCTGGCTGAGATGGGCACACACACAACCCAGCGTGCGTTACCAGCGCTGAAGGTTGGTGTTGGTTGGGGAGGGCGAATGAGCAGCACACACTGCCATCACACAGAATAGGGATGGTGATAATGGCTGGAGAGCTTCAAAAAGGAGGCAGGAGGAATCACTTTTCACATCACAAGTATTAACTGTCAGTGTTAATTATCAGTATTTATGGTTGCCACTTCTGGGATTAGCCAAGGAAGCACAGCCTGATGAAGTGGGGCCTCGTTGTTGCAAGTGGAATCATACTCCTGAGGGCAATGGCGGAGCCACAGGATAATCCCAGGTGTCTTGCAGGTGTCATCCACCTCCTCTACCTCCCTGGCAAAGCAATACACTGCAGTTTTGTACATCCACAGCACTGAGCAGAAGATACCTTGGCTAAGACATCTGTAATTTTTGTACTTTACTCAAGCTGAGCCAAAACTCCACAGCCTCCAAAGAAAGGGATGATCCTACATCTGTGAAGATATAAATCTGCTACATACAAATGAAGGTATATGTCTAATCCTTCTGCTAGGAGTCAAGATCTAGACTTCTGCAGTGTTCAAGGGCCTGGACTAACATAGCCATGCAGAGGGCAAAGCCCTCTTTGTTATTAGCGCAGCCATTTCAAACGCATCCAGATGCAGTCCCATCGTCGTAGGAGGGCACAGCAGGAACAAAATCACACTTGTGCCCGGAGCTACCTGGATACAAAACAGAGGCAACGCTGACAAAAACACCCTCCTTTATCAAGGTGGTTTCTAAAGGAATGGATATTCTCACTAATTCTGAAGCCAGCGTCTCCAACACCTTGCAGGTAGCAATGAGCAAGTTAAAGAAGGACATGGAAAGGGGAGTTGTTGCGCACCGGAGGTGGGAGACAACAAAGTGTTTTCTGGGGGGTGCAGGTAGTTCTGGCTGCGGACAGGAGCTGTACCCCCAGGGATGGGCACTCGTGGATGCCATCTACTAGTACCTAACCTGCTCACTCAGCTGGTCTCCTGACACACACCTCTAGCCCAGCCCGTGGGAAGGAGCTTTCTTACTAAACCCCCGCCGCCGACACGACTAGAGATGAAATGGCGTACACCTAGTCGTATCCACATGCACATTTACAGATCAACGCCTGTACGTGCTTCTTCTCTTCAGGCTAAGTCTACAAAACCAGGCTCTCAGGCCTGCTCCAAGCCCCACAGATGTCCAACAGCAATGCCAAAGCTGAAGGCCTCAAGGGAGCAACTTCCCCTGTGACGTGTCTCTGAGTGTTCAGAAATGGCTACACTGCATATGGTTCTTGAAATAAGGAAGATTACAGAAAGAACAGTGCTGAGAACTATCATCCCCCAAACCAATTCGACAATAAAAGTTTCTTAAAATGCCACAAGTAAATGCTCTATTTTCTATTTCATCTTTCTAACACACTTTAAGTAATAACACGTGGTCCCAACTCTGCTGTAAAGGCCCCCCACTAGTGATAGCTCCATGATAAAGACCAGGCATAGCGAGTTACCATCACTAGGTTGCTGGGGTTTGGGGAAATCTTTCCAACTTGTATTTTTGGAATGGGAGCATTTCAAATTCTATTTTAAGGTATCCCAGTCACGGTGGCAAAGTGCAGTTTGCAGGCAGAGGCACTCTCTTTCATTACACTGACTGACACAGCCTAAAAAACATGAGGGCACAATGGGGAGCTGGGTGAAGTGGCAGAAGAACCTTCCATGGCCTAGAATAGTACAAGTACAATCTGCACTGCTGGGATACGACGAAATTCAACCTCTCTCAGTGTAGGCAGCACTATTAGTTTGAAAGACGCCTGCTAACCCATCACTAATTGTAAGCTTGCAATATAACACTGGGGGTACTTAGAAAGCTCAGATGACACTTCCTCCCTATTCTAGATTGAAAGTTCTCTCTTTCTTTAATGAGCCAATTAATCATATTTTACCCTATCTTATAAATCTTAGAAAAAACAAATATTGTACGATTCAGTCTTATGCAAATTTACCGTTTGAACTAGTATTTCAGAGTCGTCTGGCATCAAGGCACCGCTGGGAATGAGGATGCACTTCCGAAAGAGTTAAATACAGCAGGGTCAATTATCACTGGAATGTTAACCAGAACTCTCTAGGGCGAGATAAATCAATAGTAAATACAATCTTACTGGGGAAGTGTGTGTCATTTTCAGTTCAAGCACACTGCAGAGCACTTTGCTCTGTTAAATTAAGTAAGAATTGTAATAATATCACAGCATGTAGTAGAAATAGCAGTAGGTGAAGTTTCCTCCGTGAGCCCAAGAAGTGATGCAATGGAAATGGATATAATTGTATATTTTGCTAGAATCAAAAATAAAGGTTTTAAAGTATTATTAAATTCCTTCCTTGGAGGCAGGCATTCACACACCTACAATTATTTTAATTGCACATTCCAGATTTTTTTGTTTTTCAGAATTTTATGACAGAAGCTGAAGTTAAAATTAATACCTCACAACATACTTTCCTGAGTTTCAGTAATAAGTTTTTCTCTTTGGGTAACGGAGTGGTTTGTTCAGTGTGTTATATTTTTAGTTTTATGGAAAGGTTTTGGAAAAAATTGTGCCAAACAAAATATGTGTGGTAACCAGTATGTAAACTACTGTAAATTAACTAAGTCTGGAGAACAGAAAAGAACAAGTTTGGAAGCTGATGACTACACTACAGTCCACAAAGAGGTGACAGGGGATTCACATGCTGCAGCCTCTGTGAAATTGGGCCTCTTGGACATAGGGGGGAAATGGGCTTTCTTTAGAAGGGTATTTGTCACATTTGGTGGTGAATTGCATCTTAGGAAAGATAAAACAGAGTATTTCTGTTTGAAAGAATGACCTTGTGACTACCTGAAAGATTTCACAAAAGAACAAAACAACATTGAGAAAT
Organism: Nycticryphes semicollaris; assembly: GCA_013400055.1. Lineage (NCBI taxonomy): Eukaryota > Metazoa > Chordata > Aves > Charadriiformes > Rostratulidae > Nycticryphes > Nycticryphes semicollaris. The sequence goes on from VXBJ01000022.1 coordinate 422,693, forward strand.
GATGCTCTTGTGGATCAACTGCAAGGAGGGGGTTGGCTACCTGAGCCTGGCACCTCCTCACGGGCAGGGCACTGCAGGGGTTTGCACCACATTCTTACTCTGCGGTAACTTTCCATGTATATTCCTGGTCAGTGAGACAGAAACATAGAAGCACAGGGTTGGAAAGGACCTACAAGATCATCTAGGCCAACTGTCCTCCTATCACCAATACTCCCCACTCAGCTACTAAATCATGTCTCGTAGCACCTCGTCCAGACACTTTTTGAACGCCACCAGGGACGACGACTCCACTCCCTGGGCAGGACAGGCCTGACCATTCTTTGGGAGAAAAAGTTTTTCCTGACATCTAATCTAAATCTCCCGTGGAGATGTAGCTCAGATCCCTGCCACAGCAGGATGGTCACGGGAAGGATGAAATCCTTCTGCTCACCAAGCAGTACCCTACCATGGAGCATCTGACACACTACACACATCCCACCCAAGCTCCTGGGAAGGTCTGGTAGAGCTTTTTACTATAATTTGGCCTCATCTCCTGATTCTGCCACTGAATTCTTCCACAATCTGGAGAAAATTAGGCTGCCCTCCCTCCCCAAAGCCTGCTGTTGGCCTCCCCAGGTCAACATTTTCCCAGATCTTACCAACAGATAATATCTTTTGTCATCTGTAGATCATAAGAACTACCAAGGCCAGTGCCATTTCCCCAACACCAGGGGTATTTCTCCTGATTTATAGCACACTAAGTGGAATGGGAATTGGGTCAGAGCTCTGGGGGGTCACAGACATTGCCTTTTGCCACCCCTTCCCACTGGGCCAGGAGGCTGGATAAGAAGTGCTCATATTCTCAGGGCAAGGGCACCTCCTCACAGGAAAAATATTCATTTATACCCAAATCTTGACTTTCATTAAGCTTAATGCATTTGCAGCCAATTGAATTTGATAGAAAGCCTTTCCCAGGTAGTATTTAAGCTCATCAAGAACACTAATCAATGGCTGGTAGTTAAATGCATTCTTAACTTTTTATGTGCATTGTCGTTGTGCCATGTGCTGTGATGTCTTTATAACGGGATCATTAGGGAAAATTCACAAAGATTAATAAAAATATAAAGTGAACTGGGCGCAAGGCGTTCCATTAAATAAAACAGGAATACAGGCAAACGAGGCCCTGCGGTAATATTTTAAGTGAGTTTTTGCTATGCTCTATTTTTTGATCGCCTTTTCCTTAGTTCTTCCTTTCACAGTTGTCCTGAGCTCACGTAAATAGGTTGGTCCCAGGGCAAGCCTAGAGTTGGGATGAAAAAAAACCTCTTGTTCCCAAACTGTCACGTTTCTATTCTGCCACCCAGAAAAAATATGAAACCAGGACTCAAAATAAAAGGCCAAAATTCTAAACAACCCCTTTGACTGTTTTTATCCAAAGGCAGAGTTTACAGCTGAAAAATGCCACCGATCTATCGACATCTTTCTTAAAGAGAAGTGGGAGAGGAGAGTGCATTTATTTCAGGAAGATTAACTCTAAAAACAAACTATTCAGCTCCAGGCTGAGCTCCACACGCTGGCTTTGCCTGATACAATACGCCAAAGCTCAGCAACAGGTAGTTGGGCTCCAGCCGCCCTTCCAGCGTTGGGAGCACAATTCCCGGGAGCCAGAGCCCTTCGGGATAGCCTGGGGCAAGGCACCGCAGCGCCCACTGCCGCAGTTTCCCAGTATAAAACCAGGAATGATGGCTCCATCCTCTACCTCTTGTCTTTATTCCAAATGCTACAACACGTTACGTCTCTTGCCGCCTATTACACACAGCACCTCATATTAATGAGGCCAGAACTAGTTCGGAGCCTGTAAATATCAATTTAAGTACGATACCAATAACTTATCATAAAAGGCCAAGTGATAAGGACAGTCTGGGAACCAGGGAGCAATTTGTGCCTTGGCCTGGAGTGGATATTTAGTTATTAACTCTTTCAGCATTACAGTAAACTTCATGCTTTTCATTTGCTCTATTTTTCACAGAAAATCCTCTACACCATTTCTTTGTTTTAGGGAAGTCTTAGCTAGTCTGTACTAGTTCTCCTGACCTGGGAATGAGCTTCAGCAGTCTTTAAGGCACCCAATATTAACATGAAAGTCTGTAATCACATCTTCACAGCTGTTAGAGCCCACAGAGTCACTGGGAGTTTGCATGGCTAAAACAGAATTTGCTGTATAATCCACGTGCTGTGCTGTTCATGCATGGTAATTATGTTTAACAAAATCCATAAGGAAGGAAGCAGCTACATGTAGTCTGCTTTTAAAACCTGAAGGGAAAGACTTATTATTTTTACTGTCCAAAGAAACCAGCTTAAAAAAAAAGCTTCATACTTTTTTTTTGATAACCAACAACCACTAAAACATCAGTGGCTGCAAATTTCACAATGCACTTTCTGAGCATCCTTGCTATGTCAAATGGTCAACTATTAAGCTCTTCCTGCCAGCAGATACAAAGCTCCATGCTACAGCTATTTTTTCTAAAGGGTAAATCTTTGACTGCACTCACACCACAACTAAGAGGCCCACACACCGGGAAAAAGAGGGTAGAAAGATGCCATTTCTGGCTACCAGCATCCTGCCACTATTGCACATCCACTCCTGAGTAACCTGTAGAGCACAGAAGATCTGGTTCTCATGCAGAGAGAGAGACACGACCAACTTTCCAATTTGCTATAACTTATGAAATACTTCTCCATGGAAAATTTAGGCAAAGCAAAACTGTCACCGTTAGATTTCCTAACCCCCTACCTGTGCCTGTTTACTGTTTCACAAGAGTGGTAATTTGGGTGCCTAGTTTCGTTCTCTGGTCAGCATCTCTTGTGATGTATCACTTCGAAGACATTAAAAGCTGTGAAAAACTCATCCTGCCATAGCGGAGGTGACCTGAGCACAGCCCCCAGCAGACAGAAGGCAGTGGAGATAAGAAAACAGAGAACTAGAGCTTCCACTTAAACACAGAGAGTGGGCTTATAAAAGAAAACTATAATTGAGATGAAAATTGAGGCCCTGGGGCAAACTTTGGTGCCCCTAGCCTCAAAAAAATCCCCCCAGACAAACAGCCTCAAATAAACCAACCCAGAGCCCTCCAAAAAAACAAATCAGACTTCAGCAGGAGAGCTGCACAAATATTTTTGATATCACTACCGCTCTAGCAAAAATGTCGGAAAAAAGTCATTTAGACAGTAAAGTTTGGACTGGCTTTGCCGCAAATAGCCTATGACTAAATGTAGGCCTGACGCGTGGAAAAACAGATGTTCGTAGGAACTGCTTTATTTTTAGGCCCCATAAGAACGAGCTCGTCTTGCTATCTCAGCTGCATTTACTGCTCCCTTTCCAGGCCGTGCCTTGCTCCCCAGTGCCTCAACTGCCCACCTCAACGCTACAGGCTCTTGGCAGGGGCACGGGCAGGGGCGAGGGAGAGAAAACAGCCATCAGCAGAGAAGTGGAGCATTCAGCAGGCGACAGGCCGCCGCTCCTGCTTTTGAGGCCGCTCTTGGGACCCTGGCGTTGCCCGACAGGAATATTTCTGCTTTGTTTAACACAGTGAAAAAACATCGGTCGACACTGCAATGTTAAGAGTGGTGGATGCAAGTACGACCAATAAACAAACACGTCTTTGTTTTAATAGTGGGGAGTGACTTATCATGGTTAATTATAGGAATTTACAGCTATTTATGTGAACTCAAGAAAGCAGAAAACATTCATTTGATGGTAGTGTAACTGCTGGGTGGAGGCAGCCCAGATTCATGGAGATGAATGCTGGACTGTATCTTGTTTGTCTTGTTATGCACAACTTTACTATGTAAATTTGAACTTCAGTGAGTAGCTACTTGGCATATTAGAAAGTGTAATTACAGACACACAAAAAAAACATGGAAAGTGACATTTAAATATTGTTTCTTTGTCACATATCAGTTAAAAATAGAAAAAAAACATATTTACTTTAATCCGCAGTAGACACTTGGTCTCGCACCTGCTGCTCACACGCAAAATATGTCATTATCACTCAGCGTCCATCCTCTTACACAGAAAAAAACAAAGTCACTTTGCTTCAGTTTTGTCTTATTTCAAGCCTCAGAGGAGCTGCACTTACGGAGGAACACTAAGCAGAAAACAAAACCAAAATAGCACAACATCAGCTACCACTCATTTGTGGGGGATGAGGGGGGAAATGCTGCTCTTGTGTGCATTCAATAATTATCCCAAAACGATTGTGAGATGATGGCATCAACGCCAGCAACTTTTTCCCCCCCCACTTTTCAAAGACCATGCAATGCTATTGACGATACACCCCTGTGGTCATTATCAGGCAACACCACTGCTGCAGAAAGTGCTTGGCCAGTGGTACGGAGCCGGCAGGGCCAAAGACAACGCAGTGCAGTGCTCACTGCTCTTAGATAACACTGCTTATATGCCCTACGGATCTCTTCTGGACAGGAGTTATTGCGAGCAATTATTTAAAACATGCAAACCACCGGTTTCTAATGAGCACCAGAATTTCTGCTAGGAAGGACCTAAAAGCATTCCTGGCTCTGTAAGGACAAGTTTCAGCTAGCAATCATCTACATCTAGGTACATAACTAATTAGCCAGTACTGCAGTGGCTACCGGCATCGTACTCATCGATGCATTTATCTTTGGGAGGCGTCATGGAAGAAGGAAAACTGACTCTTTTACAGCAGGAGGACGAAAGCAGAGACATATGAAGGAAGGAGTAGACTGAAGCAGGACAAGAGCAGACATCCCTGAGCTAGCACTGACCTAACCTCAGCCTCCACGTGGGACAGTGACACGCAGCTGGGACAGCTCGTGCTGGCAAACACAGGCTGGCTCTGCTGGGCTGGTTTGGAACTCAGACTCTCACTGGGGCTTGTTTGAAGAGGATTAGATGGCAAGGAGCAGTGCTGGAGCCAGCACCATCCCCACCGTGGTGGGCATGGACATGTCCCTTGGGACTCACCTAGGACTGCACCCAAGGAAGCTGTGCAAGGAAAAGGGCTGAACCAGAATTTTAGGGAAGCACTGAATCACTTTTCCTCCCATAAAAACGACACTCACATTGGACCAGACATTGGAGATTTTCCTTTCTCTTAAGGAAGGCCAAGGATTAAAGGGGCACAAGGACCCAGGACTTAGGATGTTGCAATCTAACATAATCTTCATTTAAACTTTAAAATAACTCTTCTCCCAAACTCAGGTTTCTCCCAACAAATGGAAAAAATATAAGCAACTAAGAACAAGCTTTACACGTTATCCCAAAGAACATGGGACATGTCTAGAAACTCCTCAAACTGCCTATGTAGGATGCAGCCTTCTCTGGGGTGGAAGAAGTGAACTCTGTGACCGTCACAGGGCAACAGTACTGCAAGCAAAAACCCACTTTTAGTCAAAACTACGGCAGGGGATCTACTAAGTATTCCGTAAGTGCTGAGGAGTCACACAAGCCAACCAACTTCTCATGGCTGTCTGTACCTTTTCCTCATTCTCTTTTTTAAAGAACCAAAGACATATACCTAATTTTCCCCCAAACAGTCCTTGCCTAATGATATCCTGTCTCGTGTTCTTGTTAAAAAACTTTCAGCCATTTATATATTACACCTCAAACCCGCACGTCATGCATTTCAGAAGGAAAAGTGAGCAGCACCTTCTGGGCTACGTTCCCACATTTTTGATCCCCTATTTGTTTTGCAGCTGTAATGGTTATTTGCAGTTAAGAGATCAATGGAAGCTGTGACATCCGGCGTACAGCTTGCATTCAGTCACAAATGAAAGCAACCACACCACGCCTGGGTGTCTGAACAGGTAACGCAAACACCCGAAGCACAACAGGCCTGAGGAGATACCACAAGGAATACCAATTCAGACTTAAGGTGTCGTATGGCATCACTACACTACGCGCAGCAGAAGTATACAGGAGCAGAATGGAAAGGTTGCAAAACTGCTTTGTAAACCACACGACCAGGTGGGATGTTGCTGCAGTCTCCTGGAACGGCAAAGTGAAGCAAACTGTGTAACACACAATTAACGTGGCTAAAAGCGGGCCCTCTCCTTCAAAAAAAACCAAAAAGAGTATCAACAGGTTGCAGGGAAAGAGGAGAGGGGAGTGAAGGGAGGAAAAAAGAAGAAATGATAAATATTCTTAGAGGTTTTATAGTTAGAGCTATTATAAAACACCAAAGATATGCAAAGTCTGCTTTACTTTACAGCAGCAGTACATAGGGTGCTTAAACATTTGAACCATTTTTGATTTCTCCATGAGCTTCATTTTCCATCCTTTAATTCCTTTCAGGCCACCTTACACACACCTTCTACTTTAAAGAACCTTTACAAAACTGTACTGCTTTCTCAGGTCACACTTCCACTTGTGAAGGAAAAAAATAATGTCTGATCTTTTCAGATCCTTCCTTTATGAAATAATACTTATTCCAAAAGGCTTTCTACTGGTCTGGTTAGGTTTTTGTTTTCTCTGTTTCTTTCCTGGGGCAAAAATTATAATTCACTCTGGTACTACTAAGCTCCTCTTTAGCAAGTGCTAAACAACCAGAAATGCAGTGGCTACTGGCTAAACTTCAAAAGCCCAGAGTGCAGTCCCAGCACAGAGGCTGCACATACATGCCAGAGAGAGCTGGATGCGTTATACCTTTGTGTGAGTTGAGTATTCACAGCTGAGGAAATCAGGTTGATTGGTTCTGGGTCTTTTGCGAGCTCTGACAGATCCTGATGCATGTTTGTCATCCTAGTCATTTCGTTCCAACCATAAAGGCAACTTTATTTCCAGTCCCAGCTGCTCACTGGGAGGCAGGAGTCTGGCTTATTAGGAAAAGAAGCAGGCCTTAATAAAGTTGTTTGCACAACGGAGAAAGAGCTTTGTCTATCTGTTATTTCCTATGTTGGCCTACACCCACATTTCAACTCAAATACATCCAGCATCCAAATGCAAGTGCAACCTGACCTACATATCTAAGGGAAAGCTCAAGAAAGCTTCACATTTCTTTAATTCCCAACACTGGCCAAACTGGGTGCCTAATGCAGTATTAATGGGCCAGCCTGGTTAAGGAGTCCCAGGCGGACTCGGCTACCACCTCTATTAGTTGCCCCACGCTGCCTTCCGCACGTTGGCCGGTGAGTGTGCACAGATGAAGGACTTTCCCCGTTCTCCCACCTGCCCACCTTCTGCAGAAGCAGAGACACGGGTGAAGCTCTGTACACTCAGATTAACAGGACTCCCCCTGCACTCACGCAGCTCCTTAACTCCACCTTCCCACAGCCAAAGCTCAACGATTCCCTGCACAGAACAATTTGGCAGAATTGATACGCACAATTTGATACGCATGCACAAATGTGAAACTTCCCTTTTGTGGAGAGTTTTCTTTGTTTTTACAATGTTATCCCGCCCACGTCACAGTGTATGAGGTTTTAAGGGGTGAGAGTACCCATTTAGGTCACCCCCAGACTGGACTGTGATTTTTTTCTTACTCAATGTAACCTGAAACAATGTGTCCTGCTCATTTTCTGATCGTGTCCAGATTGCTTCTCTCCCAAGAACAGGGTGCTTCATGCTTTCTGACACTGAGTCAGAAGCAACTAACTCGTTTGAGGGTTTGCCTTTGAACAACAGGAACAGGAATTGATTATGGCTAAGTGAAGCTGTCAGGCTACAATTTACTAAGACAAAGTCATCTACATCACCTAACTCCTTCTAGTGTTTTGAAATTTGCAGACACGTTACTGGTGAGCTCATATTGATTACTATTCCTCAAACGTGGCAGAGAGGATTTCCCTACTGAGTGGCTAAATGATGTGTACGTTGGAACAGATCTAATTGAATGTAAGTATGTTATTGGTAATTTTATTCAGAATTCCCACATGAGACAAATCACACCCATTACTGAGAAGTACAGCTCCTGGAAGGGTGCCCAAAACTGTATCTGAAGTTAAAGGCATTGGAAAAATATAGGGCGGGGGGATGGAAGGAAAACTGTTAATTGCTCGGGGGAATTGCAGGGACATAAGAAAGGGATTCTTCGTGTATAACTTAAGCCACTTAAAAACTGACTGTCCAGGCTCCCTTTTTATATACAGATCGACACCTATTTTAACTATTTGAAGATGGAATGAACTGTCCAAGGAAGGAAAAGCTAAAGGACAATTTAGAATAAATCTCTCAAAATAAGGCTAGATGATTCTACTCCGAAGCATGAGTCTATCCTGAGATCTTCCTTATATTCCCTTCCACTTGCAAAATATTTCAGAAGACACAGAGCAAAACAGGTACAGAGTCACATGGGTAGGAATTAGGTAAGTGATGTAGGCAGGTACGGTCTGTGATACAATGGTTTGGGTGTTCTGACAATACACATATAACATCCGGAAACATGAATAATTGCAAAGCAACAGAAAAGGTCTCCAAATGTGTAGAAAGCACTACACTTAGTTTGCATGGAGAGAGTAAAATCTAGAGGAAAACCAATACAGTCTACCCTCTACCCAGGGTGCAAATGATATTGTCACTGGTTTTAATAGAAATGGGAGAAGTGTGAGTAGTTGGAGAGGCTACAAATCCACACTAGGGCTGAAAAGAAACCCAGAAGCTGTTAATTCGAATCCTGACTCAGCCAACAATCCCTGAATTTTCCATGGTTGAAACGCCACGTTCCACGTCCAAGAGAGAGGAAAGAGGCCCGTTGTGAAACCGCGTTCATGACCAAAGCAAACACCCTTTGACTGCTTACTGGTGGTGTAACGCAGAATGCGGGGCTGCTCCGGCTTCCCTCTGCGCCGAGGAATATCACATGACAGAACCTCTGCTGCACGGCATGGCAAGCTGGGGAAAACAGATAAGGAAAGCATTGGTATTGAGACACACAAAGAACAGCAGATACTCTTTATTGTGTAACGCATTAAATTATAGTGGATGGTGTAAAGTAATTCAGGAAAAAGCACTCAAAGGAAAAAGTTTGCAAAATTCATGAAATCTTCCTTTCCCCCGGTTTCTGAATCCCCCCTTTTGAGATATCCTCAGGGTACAGATGGGAACGGGCAGATTTTTAAGTTGGAGTATGTACATTTCACAAGCCCAGTAAATTCACGCAGTGTGCTACAAAATCCAGGCTTCTAAACAGCAGGAAACAAAGACAAGATTTAAACTAACGCAGAAGATGTAGCCTGCTTTTTGCCTTCCATCAAAGGAGAAGTCCCTTTGCTTCATGGAGAGGAGACCGGCACCTGGAATCACAATTCTGCATCCACCTGCTTGCATTGAGCGCACATTTGCCTGTCCCGGTGCAGCACCAACTCAGTGCATCACCCAGCTCCACACTCCAGCAACCACCACGTATGGGACTTCCGTGAGAATTACATATCAAACAGACTTTATTTTGCCACCAGCTGAAAATTATTAACCCCAATTATGAGCAGACATCCTCTCCTGTTCCTTTACTGGGTGGCAGGTGTCCATACCTGGTTTCCTCTGAAAACTAAGAAACGCCATACCAATATGGATGCACAGCACTGAATTGCCAAATTGCCCAAAGTCACTGCAAATCAGTAACGAAATCCACTTCTTGTGTCCAGTGAGTTATACGTATTAAAGTTTCCAAGCTGGTCAAGCCCAATAAATGATGCACCTTTTAATTCGCCTTCATAGTTGGAGATAAATACATCACAGGAGGATTGTTTTGTACTCAGATGCAGATATATCCCTTCGGTAAGGGCATATCAACAGATATTTTCAGCTCACAGATAATAATCTCTAAAATTTAAGTCTAAAATATTTACCACCCTGTATGAAACGATAACGCAGTCTCAGCTTGCCTGCACTTGCCACAGTCATCGTGAACAACCCCACCGAATGCCCAGGTCTTACACCTTTCCTCCTTTACTCAAGGAACGTGATTTTGCTAACAGTCTCCCCTCGGCATCTCCTCTTCGACAGCGCTGGTGAAGCCCAAGTGCTTACATCCCACAGCTTGGCTTGTAGGTCTTAAAGAATCAGATGATCAGGACCAGGACCTGCTAAGCCTCCACAAAGGTTTGCATTCAAACCTGACACAGATCAGAAGCTCAGCACAAGTTCTCATGTTCTGAGCTACGGGCTTCAGAGGCCGTGGTTTGGGAGCTGCTGGCAGTCACAGTCTGCTCAGGGTGAAAGCTCATTAGCTACGGCACAGGCTCCTAACTAGGAGCTGGTTTCCAAAAGTGTTCAGCTTCGTGTTAGTGGCCCCGGATAATAAGCCAGAACCAGCTGCCATGTCACGCAAGGCCCATGGGTTGCTTTCAGACACAGCAGCAGATTTCTGTCAAAATCCCTGGCTCGGTGTGATTGCGGCACAGCTGAGAGCTGGCAGGTCCCCTACATCTCACTACCTGATATCTCAGACGTTTTGAAAACTCGGATCTTTAAATATTAATTCTGTGTTGAATCCTCCAGCTGACTGGTGGCCCTGCACACCAGTGTCTGATTTTGGTTGTGGTGGTCAAGGGGTCTGGGGCAGGTGGGATGCCAGCCTCTGGCACAGCTGGGGAAGAAGGAGCTCCTGAGCCTGAACAGTTGAGATGCCGGAGAGTCACATTAACACTCCTGAAGCACATGCTGAAACTTTCCTGACGACAGGGGGGGTTAGCCCAACTTAAACCACCAGCAGAGCTGGCCCAAGAAAGGCTGCGAGTTGGTAATCCCACTCTGCGGAATTTGCCATGTCAAGGTTAGAGTCACCAGGTTGGTAAGCGAAGGGAGCCCACAGGCGGTTTTTGCTTGCTTGGCCAGCATCAGACTTCAGCTTTCATTGACCTTGACAGCAATACACAGAAACTACTTCCACATGAATCAACTACTCTTGAATAATTTCACCAAATATTTTAAGATCCAAGACACTTGCTTTGAAATACTAACCTTTACCTATCCTCCCTTTTATCTTCACAAACCAGCAAGAGGAATCCTGCCAAGGCAGTAACCTGTTTGGCTCACAATGAGTTCCTCGATAGGCTCCTCATAATATTTCAGCGCACCGCAGGCCTTTCGCTAATCATTGAGGTGAACGAGCTCGAGCAGCTGCCTGGAGTGAGCTTTAGGAGGACTCAAACCCTCCAGAGGATGAAATTATAAAAAGAACACGGGCACCTCTGGCCAAATCACTGCAGCATGAGGGAGAAACATTTTATTTTGTTTTAGTTGGTTTCTTTTGAAGTTGTAACCTCTCTCAAAAGTGAAACCTAAAAGCCATCTCTTTCATGTTTTTTGCATTTCTCCCCCTATCATTCTGTCTAGTAACAGCCTTGATGTCTCCTTTAAGTGTCCTGGACACATTTGATTTCCATGCATTGATTTTTTTTCTAAACTTAATTTGTATCAGATTTTTTTCCCCTTGTCCAACTCCTGAAATACCTTTTTTCTTGCTCTCAGCTGCTACTGAATTTGTTTCCTTCTCAGATTTTACGTACAGACTGGCTACTCTGCTGGATGAGGGCAACAAGCAACTTCTTCCCTTGGATCCCATCTGGAGCTTGGATTCCTAATCCAACATCCCCTCACAGAAAATATTCAATGCTATAACTGTTTGCTTATTTTTCATGGCACACTTATTGACATAACTCTGCCAAAATGAATACTAATGCCAAAAACAGAGCTTGCTTTTTTTTATTGACGTTTGTTTGCAGGAGTTCGTTGTGCTCTTCTTGTGAATAGCAAGAAACAGGCTCCGTGACAGTGTCTGCAGAGAGTGAGCCCTGTGAAGGCAGTGGTACCACACTTCCCAGCATGGGCTGCAGCTCTCCAACCGAAACAAATTTAAACCAGTTGATATTTGTAATTGGGAATGACAAACTCTCAGTGCCCATTTTTGAATAAGCTGTAGGAAGGCAAGAAAATTAAGCAAGTTCCGCCACAGGTCACTCATGGGAGGTGATTCTACCCCTCTACTCTGTGCTCGTGAGACCCTGCCTGGAGCACTGTGTCCAGCTCTGGAGTCCTCAACACAGAGAGGACATGGACCTGTTGGAATGATGCTCAGAGGGCTGGAGCACCTCTGCTATGTGGACAGGCTGAGAGAGCTGGGCTTGTTCAGCCTGGAGAAGGCTCCGGGGAGACCTTAGAGCAGCCTTTCAGTATCTGAAGGATCTACAGGAGAGATGGGGAGGGACTCTTTGTCAGGGAGTGGAGTGACAGGGCAAGGGGTGACGGCTTTAAATTGGAAGAGGGGAGATTTAGATTGAATATTAGAGGGGTGCAAGGCCAGGCTGGATGGGGCTTGGAGCAACCTGGTCTGGTGGGAGGTATCCCTGCCCAGGACAGGGGGATGGAACTCGATGATCTTTAAGGTCACTTCCAACTCTAACCATTCTATGGTTCTACAATTACTGTTGCCGCTTTTGCCAGCAGCAGGACCATTCACAGCTTCTCACTGTACTACGCATCCTTCTCACTCCACAAGAAAAGGGATGAAGGGTGCCTCCCATGCAACCCCCTTGAAACAGCCAGAAGGAAAAGTTGTAAAAGTTCAATTCTTCTGATTGTCCTCATTTATCTAAAAAGATTAGGATTATTCTACATAACGAAGCGACAAAGGAGCATCACACTGGATCAAACTTGCACCTGTATCACAAGTGTCCATCTCAGTCCCAAGACTAGTTCAGAGCCTGGAGGAGTGTGTGTAGGGCCCCACAGATGACCTAAACATTCAGTGGAAGATGCAGTCATTCTTTTCATTACTTTATGCCATTACCATCTACATTTATTATCTGAATTAGAATAAACGTCTTTAGATTTATGTGTTTCTGGGCTGCGAAGAGGGTTGAGTTTTTATCCCCTGAAAAGAAAGCCTAACAATAAATAGAAAAAAAAGGACCTTTGCTCTTCTTTTCCTTAATTCTCCAGCCTCTTTGTTTCTGCCTGCATTTGGTGTGCAGGCAACAGGGTCAGGTTCCCAAAAAAAGATTTTCCTTGACCCGTTGTTGGGTCACTGTAGCGGGAGCTGAAATTAGGCTCCGAAGGGTTTGTTTAGAGTTTCTCCCTCTGCGTTGTTGTGCCCAAGCTACAAGCAGGTTTGGTGTCCACATCTGTAGTCTCTGTGACAGCTAGGGTAAAGCAGAGGGAGGCGGTGATTGCACCACTCTGCCTCACACACGTGTAAATTTGAGTGTTACATGGGGTCACACAAGACAGAATTAGTACCTACGCTGCAGCCCAGTGGCTGGGAGACACAATTAGATGTCTGCTTTGAACATAAAATATTATCCATTTTGTTTGCAGAACTTGCCATATGGTTCCCCTGAGAAAACAAGACACTAGAGCAGAGCCTTAAAGCTTTTCACACTTTCACGGATGCCCAAACCTCAGCCTGAGCTGTTGTTCATAGGCCTTCCTGTTAGGCGTTCTCACCCCACTGGGCCCTCTCGCCACCTAATGGCCCACGAAAGCCCCATCCCACAGCAGATGACACGCAGTGCAAATAGCCAGGCCTGTTAGGAGGAATTTCACCAGAAATTACTGTTGGTTTTGTTGCACAGACTGACTCACATTGCAAACTTCCCAATCAGATTTCAAATAAAACGCAATTCATGGCAGCCTGAGTCAAGAGGCACCAATATCAGGCATCGATACAGGTTGGTGGTGGATCTCCTGGAAAGCACTTCTGAGGAGAAGGATCGGGGAGTCCTGGTAGATGATAAACTCTCCATGACCCAGCAATGTGTCCTTGGCACCAAGAGGCCAATGGAATCCTGGGCTGCATAGGGAACAGCGTGTCCAGTAGGTGGAGGGAGGTCATTCTCCCCCTCTGCTCTGTACTGGGGAGGCCACAACTGGAATCCTGCCTCCAGTGCTGGGCTCCCCAGTTCAAGAGAGACAGGGAACTACTGGAGAGAGTCCAGCGTAGGGCAACAAAGACAACGGAGGGATTGGAGCATCTCCCTGGTGAGGAAAGGCTGAGAGAGCTGGGACGCTTTAGCCTGGAAAAGAGAAGGCTGAGGGGAGACCTTCTCAAAGCTCACAAGGATCTGAAGGGTGGGTTGAAGGAGGATGGAGCCGGACTCTTCTCAGTGGTTCCCAGTGACAGGACGAGGGGACACGGGCACAAGCTGGAACCCGGGAAGTTCCATTCAAACAGGAGGAAAAACTTGTTTGTGGTGAGTGTGACAGAGCCCTGGCAGAGGCTGCCCAGGGAGGGTGTGGAGTCCCCTTCTCTGGAGACCTTCAAGCCCCTCCTGGATGCAGCCCTGAGTGATGTGCTCTGGGCAACCCTGCTTTAGCAGGGGAGTGGGACCGGGTGAGCTCTAGAGGTCCCTTCCAACTCTGACAATTCTATGATTCCGTGAAGAACTTTCAATCTTTCTGTTTAAAGGATGGGGTGGAGTTTCCAGCACCCAGACAGCAAGCCCTACACACGCAGGTGCTTGCTCAACAGTTCTCCCATTAAGAGTCTGGTCCCATTAAGACTAATGACACAAAATTTTACCACCTGAAGTTAAATTCAAAACTTGAACCACAGTCTGTATCTGCACATAGTTTATGTCAAATATCTTAAATCTACCAACTGGGTCTAGGATTTGTTTAAAGTAACTTTTGATCAACTGGTAGAAAAGGCTACGCTCCAACATACAAATGCTTCCTATTACAAAGCCACTGAATATTGCAGGCTTCCAAGGGCAAGATTTGACAGAGGCTGGAGCTGAAGCTTGGAAACTCTGTGGATATCCCCTTGGTATAAGTGCACACATGATACTTTTCGCCTTTTCTGCCTACAGCAGCAACAAGCAAACTCATAAACAATAATTTCTCAGCCCATCAGAAAATGGATGACCAAAATCATGTAATACCCACACAAGTTATTGGAGTCCTGCGCTGCTTTTATGCAAATTTACCAGACAACTTCAAACACTTACGAGGCCCATAACAAACCTCACTCTCAGAAACACCTCTATTGCAGTAAATATTTAATTTCACAAAAGTTAACAGGGACTTAAACATTATTTTTGGCTACAGACATTGTAATGCACTGAAAAAGTCAGCAGTAACAAGAAAAAACTTTAAAAAGGTATTGTAATTAAGACAGTGGCCTAAAGTCCTCTTATTACAGCAGACTCTCCCTGGGTAAATCTTAATTGGCATCTGTCCACTTAACATCCTTTTGAACAGAAGATACTCTTATTCAAAGCACAGCTTTTGGGTTTTAATTTCACACCCTGCTTTAAAAACAACTTAACTTGAAAGCATAGATAACCTTTTGTTAAATTCAGGTTGCTCTGGGCCTGCAGTCTTTATTTCCAATAGAAAATTATAGAGCCAGGTTTGCACTGTACCTATAAGCAAACAGTAAAACATAGGAACAAATTCAGGGGAACTTTGGGGTTTTTTTCTGGTGAGCACCAACATGAGCAACTCTTACTCATACTGTCTGAAAGAAAGCCCAACAGAAAAGTCCCTGGATCAGGCTCATAAATATTTGCAGAAAGGCAATTTAAACTCTGTGAAGTACTTATGGATAGGAGAAGTGCCAAGCTGCATTGTTGAAATTATCCCTTCTGCAATGCGAAGGGTGGCCTCTTTCCCCAAGGCTCAAGCCTTGCTCTACCTGGGGACCTGCATTCGTTCATGCACGCAGCAGAGTTCCCTTATCTCCAGAGCAATGGTCAGCTCTCCCCCCAGATCCCTCAGGCAGTGACAGAGTTATGATACACGACTTGGGACACCTCCAAAAATTCCTGACTTCCAACGCTCCCCTAGAGTCCTCGAGGTGACCACACGAGGAAGACTCTGCTTCCCACAGAAGACTCTCCTTCCCATGGAAGGAGAGAGGCGCAAAGGGGTCAAGCAGAGCCTATTTCAGTCTCCGCCTAAATGTGAAAACAAGCAACAACAGCAAGTCCTGACGACACTGTTCACTTGCTGCTCGCTGCAGCTTTGATGGGCTGCGGGTAGGCTATGGCCAGGACTTCTGAAAATGCCCTTCTCACAGCCCAGCTGTGCCTATTCATCATCTTCTGTTTCATGGGTATTTTAATCCAACGGGCCAGGGGGGACCTAGACTTTCGTGAGTACTAGGAATGTTATGTAAAGAGAAATCTCACTGTTTCCACTGTGAAATTTTGCCTCAGGCAACTTATGAATGTTCCAGGGAAGATATTCACCATTTTCAGCAAAACAGCTGACAGATCCATCTGCTGCTCTTGGTGAAATTGGGTGCAATTTTCAAGTGTCTCAGTAACATACGCTCATACAGTCCCCGGGAAAAGCCAAGTTCCCCCCGCATGACAATTCCAAAGGAGGGGGAGACAATAAGCTTCTGTTCTAATTTTTTAAATTTTAAGACTAAATTGCTTTTAAAATAGCTCAACTCTGTTGAGTGTGAAGTTTGGAGGTTTTATACAACTACAGTGAGTTTCCCAAGAAATAAAGATGCTCAAGAGGGAAATTTCAGAAGCAGTTAGTCTCATTCTTTTACTTTAGAAAACTTAGCATTTATGTTATCCAGAAAAATGCCCATGGAATTTTATTTACCCTCCAATTATAACATGGAAACTTTTTTACCTTAACACTTTATCAACAGTAAAAAGGTACATTTAGATCCATTGCAATATATCCATTGCCACAGAGACCAGCTTCAGGGCAGGTAAGACTGCGCTGGGGAAGGGATCTGTAGCGAAAAAGGCCGACGAGAAGCTCTTTTGGGGCTTTTTTTTAAGTCATCGTGCCTCTTTACTCGGCACTGGTGAGGCCTCACCTCGAGTACTGTGTTCAGTTCTGGGCCCCTCACTACAGGAAGGAGATTGAAGTGCTGGAGCGTGTCCAGAGGAGAGCCACCAAGTTGGTGAGGGGTCTGGAGAACAAGTCTTATGAGGAGAGGCTGAGGGAACTGGGCATGTTTAGTTTGGAGAAGAGGAGGCTGAGGGGAGACCTTATTGCCCTCTACAACTACCTGAAAGGAAACTGTAGAGAGGCAGGGATTGGCCTCTTCTCCCAAGGGAATAACGACAGGACCAGAGGAAATGGTGTGAAGCTGCGGCAGGGGAGGTTTAGATTAGATATTAGGAAGAATTACTTTACTGAAAGAGTGGTCAGGCAC
>VXBJ01000022.1:440060-476870 GCA_013400055.1 Nycticryphes semicollaris
AGTCCTCCCATCACCAGTACTACCCACTCAAGCTACTAAATCTTGTTTTGTGGCACCTGGTCCAGACCATCTACAACGTAATCATGGGCACAACCATGCACACCGGGTTCCCTGCCAACACCCCCAGCTGCCAAACCTCCCGCAGACGGGGTATGAGGGACACAGTTTACATTTAACCCATAGGGGAACACATCTGCAAAGGGTGCCCCAAAACTGGCAGCCTCTCTATATGCTTTGTGCCAGGTTAATAAAGCAAATACTGACACGATTTGTTTCATTGCAGTCACTGCTCCTCTGATCCTCTTGGACTGTATCAGCAACTGCCACATCTCATGTCTCTTCTCACAGAATCATAGAACCATAGAATGGGTAGAGTTGGAAGGGACCTTAAACATCATGGAGTTCCAACCTCCCTGCCCTGGGCAGGGACACCTCCCACCACACCAGGTTGCTCCAAGCCTCATCCAGCCTGGCCTTGAAACCCTCCAGGGATGGGGCAGCCACAGCTTCTCTGGGCAACCTGGGCCAGGCTCTCACCACCCTCACACCAAAGAATTTCTTCCTAGTATCTCATCTAAATCTCCGCTCTTTCAGTTTAAACCCGTTACCCCTTGTCCCGTCATTTCACTCCCTGACCAAGAGTCCCTCCCCAGCTCTCCTGTAGCCCCTTCAGACACTGGAAGGCTGCTCTGTCTCCTCGGAGCCTTCTCTTCTCCAGGCTGAACAAGCGCAAGTCTCTCAGCCTGTCTTCATAGTCTGTCTCCAGCCCTCTGAGCATCTTCATGGCCCTCTGCTAGACCTATTCCAACAACGTTCCCATTCTCCTCCTCTCATTCAGCCTTACTAGAGGAGGAAGAAACAAAAGGAAAAAACAGCCCACCAAAACTCATGTTTGTGGGCTGCCAGCCTCCCCTGAAGTGCCTTGGTGGCTTTCATCTTTCTGCAAACACTGCACAACTACTGGGGGAAGAGACGGTGACAGAGCAACAAAAACAAACACACAAAAAAAAGACAGACACAGAACCGTGTTCAACGGCACCAAATCCGACTCTCCCAGTGCTGGTTAAAAAGGCAAAGTTTCTCAGGCTTCCCTGTAAGGTCACAGCTGGTCCTTCTATGAATCTTCTTATTCCATGGGAATGAGGCAGAGGTTCATAGGGAGAGACAGATGGCGAGGAGCAATGCTACTTATCCTAATGTGCATGTGAGACAAAGAGCTCTTTGGCATACCTCTCCAGCCCTGCGCTGTGTCGGGCAGCGGATCCCCGCCAAGTGTTTGTTCCCCTCCGCTTTTGATTCCTCCCCACAGCAAGTCTGACCCTTCTCATCTTCGTTGTTTACATGAATGTTTACTAGATGTTTTCCAGAGATTTCAGGCTCTGATGAGCAAGGCCAGCAGAAAAAAAAACCCAAAGCAGCAACAACAAACAAGGCGACCCAAGGCAAGCTTGCCCACCGCCACGCATTTGCATCCACCCAGGCCACCCCCTCCGCCTTCCCCCGGCTGCCAAACCACGAGAGCGGTGGGAAGAGTGGGAATGGGCAGCCCCCGGGACAGAGATTCAAGGTTCGGGTTGAAGACATAACCTATTAATCACACTGAAAATCCAAACTGTGGCTGGGATTTTCAGGTGGGAAGAGCAAGGGATCTTTGAGTTGGAGGGAGGGGGGATATTAATCATGGCTCGAGCTAGGGCTTCAGCTATAGGAATCAGGAGCAGGGAAAGACAAGGTAAAAATGCAGTTTGCATGTTGGTTGAAGTGTAGCTTAAATGATGAGGGAAGGGCAGACTTTGATCTCTGTGGTATAAGGCTATCGCTGGGAGGACCTCGCTAATTCCAGCTGCATTATTCTTAGTTTTCAGCAGCAATGGAGAAGAGAGTTTGCTCTCCTGAGCCCAACCTGCTTATCCCGCTGCCCACGGCAAAATTCCCATAGCGCTTCAGTGCCATCACAGCAGAAAGGCATCTGCAGTCACCACTGACATCATGTGAGCAGGATCTTCCAGGAAAGACATTGCAGAACCAGAGGCAGTACTTCTAGGAGAAGATAAGACAAGATATGGCTCCATCACATGGCAACTGCTCTTTCAGACCCCCTGCCAAGGGTGCAACCTCCTCATTCAGGCAAGTAACTATTTTTAACCAGGCTGGCTGCGGGGAAACCCATCCTGCCTCCCAGAAACGTGATAACCAAAAATGTAAAGAGAGCTCCTCAAACTGGCACTCAGGCGGTGGAAGGAGGAGGAGCTGGACTGGGAATTGGCAAGTTGAAGTGAGAAGATGAAGGGAATTGCTTGCCCAGGGTATTTTTAGTTTGTGGTTCTGTAGGCAGGAAGGCAAATGGGAAGCCAGATCATGATTTGCTTCTTATGCTGGACTTTGAGCAACTCCTAACTGGCACTCCATGGGGAAGGGAGAAAAGGCAAGGTGAAAGCACAGCTCTTTTTTCTCTCCTTTTTTTTTTTTCTTCATTCTTTTTAAGCTATCATTAAAACAGTCCCGCTTTAACTGCTCACCCGAGCAGACCATCTCATTCACTTTAATACCAATTAAATTTAACCAGGTTTTACTTAAAAGTAACTATGCACTTTCTTCCAAACAAACCAAACAAGATTGAATACGTTAGAAATGTGACAGATTGACAGCACAGGAACTTTAAAGTCTACAGCAAATAGAGTATATGACCAAGCCCATAAAAGCTTTACTAATGCACACACGTTTATCTGTTGGTTGAGAACCCCATGTTGATTTTTAACCAGTGTGGTTTTGCAGATTCAGCAAAGCGGATGCTCTAGATCATAGAACCATAGAATGGGTAGAGTTGGAAGGGACCTTAAACATCATGGAGTTCCAACCCCCCTGCCCTGGGCAGGGACACCTCCCACCAGACCAGGTGGCTCCAAGCCCCATCCAGCCTGGCCTTGAAACCCTCCAGGGATGGGGCAGCCACAGCTTCTCTGGGCAACCTGGGCCAGGCTCTCACCACCCTCACACCAAAGAATTTCTTCCTAGTATCTCATCTAAATCTCCGCTCTTTCAGTTAAAAGCCATTACCCCTTGTCCTGTCACTCCACTCCCTGACCAAGAGTCCCTCCCCAGCTCTCCTGTAGCCCCTTCAGATACTGGAAGGCTGCTCTAAGGTCTCCCTGGAGCCTTCTCTTCTCCAGGCTGAACAATTCCAGCTCTCTCAGGCTGTGAGATCTCAGGCAGGTCAGGCTCTGACATCATTCTGACGTCACAGAGATCTGGTAATCCCCAGGGATCCCATTATCCACGCTCAGGTGCAGTGGTGATGACTTGCTGACACCAGAAAACAAGGAACAGGGTCCCTTCCTGGAGCAAGGCTTATGCAAACGCAGTGACACTCATGAGTTACTACAAACCTACAGACCATGGTCTAAGTAATAACTTTACACTAATAAGTGCCATTTCATTCAGGACATGGCAACCCCACAGGTATCAACTTCCTGTGACTTGCAATCAAGAGGAGAAAAGGTAGCACATTTCCATGCATCCAGGCAAGTTTAAAAATACTACAAATATTTGACAAACCTTTGTGTTTATAATTTACTTACGATTTTTGTGACAACCACTAAGGAGGAGGAAAGTAACCTTTTTTTTGGCATCATTTTGGTTTCCTTCATGTTTGTAAGCAACTCCCACTGTCTCCACTACAAAAGGCAACGCTGCTTCTTCTGGATGTCCCACAACACTACATGGCCACTTTCCAGCTCCCACTACAACATGTGGGAGTTTCCCCATTGACTTCAGTGGGAAATAGGAGCAATCAGCACTTCAGAAAACTAATTAACTTCCATGAGTCATCCGAGCTTTGGCCTAAGCTGACTTGTCCAACGTCAGGGGCAGCAGTCTGTTGGCACTGACTTTAAAATGCAAAGCGCCCCTTCCACCTCTTGATATAATTTCCACTAAGACCTGCTGTAGCCAAGTGCTTTGGGACTGGAGAGTCTCTGAAGTCTACGGGGCTGCAAACAGGTTTGCAGCTACACTGCTGCTTCAGCATCTTGCTGGAACGGGTCCCGGGTTCTGCCGCAGTAAACCAGGGCACCGGATTCATGACAGCACCCCAGCCTTGCAGACTCACCAAACCCAAGGAGAGCCGTCAGACAGGCCTTTGGCCAACAGAGACTAACGCAAACATCAGAGCTACTGTGTGCACAAGTCCGTAAGGACATTGTGTGGTAGGATCTGAAGATGTAGAATTTTTCTACCTGCTCAACAGCCGGGCTGCAACCCTGGATCCAGCCAGGATCTCAGGGCACGGACTTTGTAGGCAGGTACCAGCTCCACCGTCGATGGGCAGTGGACAACATGCTGTGCTGTAGGCCTGCTCCATGGTGAAATCAGACCCGGCTAGGCTCGGCCAGCAGCACAGCTGGAGCACACCAACCTGAACCAGCACTATAATAACCCGTCACACAGACACCACGCTTCACACATATGTTGTCGTGAACACAGTATGAAACAAAAGGTAATAGGTCAAATAGAGTTTCCCTCGATGATAGAAGAACAGATTGCAGGGGGACTGCTGGCAAAAGGTGCACCTCCCATCAGTGGAGCAAACAGATCTATAGATGCCTAACTCAGAGAAGAGTTTAATCAGATAATTTTAATAAAAGGCTGAATTTGGAGGCTACATGTTCATAATATTCCAACAGGCCTCCTACTTCTGCCAAGTCTCAACTTCCTAAACTGCACTGAACACAGACACTGCAATTCCAGTCCAATTATTCAAACTTGCACCTTCATTTTTGCCCCTCCGTTACCATTGCAAATAGTTGTAACACCACCACCACCAGCAACAACAGTCTATTAATATTCTCCAAACTAAACAACTCTAAGAAAAAAATCCCACAGTGAGCCGAAGTGGCATTCATTATTCTAGTTGTTTCATATCTTTAAATGATTCTGGTAAATCGATAAAGCTCTGCAAAGTGGCTGTTGTCTGCTGATTCCTACCTCTAGTCAGTGGCATCCACTCTTTAGTGCACCACACACTTGCTGTGTAGCCATTAGATGAAAGCACTATCACCTGTCAAACAAACTGCTAGAACTGTGATAAATTAATGATCAAATAGTACAGTCTGATGTACAGTAGCGGTGCCGAGGCTAGTTACAACCAGGCCTCATGCTTTAAAAATGTAGCTGACATTAAAAAAAAATCAGCCATTAAAGAAAAATGTCACACAGCTTTTCAAAAAAATACCTATTTAAAAAATGACCACATACTGATATTCCAGGATTTGGGGGTTTACTTAAAAAAAAAAAAAAGAAAAAAGAAAGTAGTGAATGTCAGAGTAAAATCTTTCTGTGTACTAGGAATTTCCAAGGCAAGCAACAACGTGGCACTAAGCAGAGAGGATGTTTGTATTTTTTTGGTAAGCAGCGCTGCCTACAAATCTGTACCTCAGAGGAACCCTCTGGTGTGTCACGGACAGAACTCTTGTTTGCAAGGGAAATGTCCCGAGTTCTTTTTTTCCCCATAATGCTTTTGATTTTTGACATCATGGGTAAAATATTTCAAGGGAGCTCCATATCACTTCTAAATATAAACAATACAAAATAAGCCTTTGCTTTTGAAGCGCTTGACATCCTTTGAGCTTTGAATTTCAACTCCTAATAACTCTTGATGCTCACTGCATTAATGTATAAAGTCCTTTTTGTGAGCTAGAAATGGTTCCTCATGTCCCTCCTGCCATTGGCTTTATGAGCTTAATTTATTCTTTTTAATATAAAATCTCATTACCTGAACATGACACCACCACTTCCATTTTATCTTTGATATAAGAACAGAGAGAAACCAAAATCAAACCCTTAAATAAAGTCTGTAATCATCCCTCACTTTCTCTTGCTTTTCAAATTTCTAAACAAAATTAAGTAAAAATACCTTCCAGGGCACACTAAGAAATGTAAAGAGAGGGGAAAAAAAAAGTAAAATTACTTTATAGTGAACTAACAAGGGACATAATTACTTACACAAGCAGCATATCTTCTTCTTGATGATATTCCTTCATGTTTATTTTGCTGTATTTGTGGAAGATGGGGAGGAGTGCCTGGGAAGAATGGATATGCTGGAAAGCTTGATCTACTCAAATAAATCCTGAACAAAGGGTTACTTAACCTTAGGCAAAACCCTTTTCCTAAACTTTACTTTGGCATAAGACACTTGATAGACTTTAAAATATATATGAACAGATTATTTTCCTCCTTTAAGAAACAAATAAATAAGAAAAAGCCACCTCTGAGATAATTCATAGGGATTGAGGATTAAGTTAGGACTTCTTGAGTCCCGATTTTAACAGAAGATTGGAGTGATCAGTATATTAGCACATGAAAGCATCAGTTCTGTGCACTAATGGCAGTTCCTTTATGTTGTTGTTGTTGTTGTTAGAGATGTGATTTAAGCATTGACTTAAATTATGAAGTTGGCAGGGATCAAACTCCATGATCTAATTATGTCTTACGGCTTTCACCGAGTCTTTTAAGGTGGCTTGTTGTAAAGATAAGGCCTTTTCACAAGGAACATATTTTTCATCAGAATCCACATCCTAGAACCTGCAGGATCTTTATGTTCTGACCATGTACGGAGAACTCTTCACCCAACAAATAAAGGCTTACGTCCCTAGAAAACTATTTTTAACTATGAACTGTCAACTGCTCCCTCAGAGAGACTAAGACTTGTAAATATTTTAACTCCTGTGCTGTGCTTTTTCCTCTGACACCAACAATAATCAGGACTGTGCTCATCTGAGGGCACCACGCTGCATCTATTGCTGGGAGCATCAATTAGAATGAGCAGGAAATCGACTGCTCAGTTTATGTTGCTAAAGCTTAATTTCAGCTGGTCTACGACAATCCCGTTTGCGACTCGAGCACCGCTCAATGCTTTGGGATTCCAGCCCGTTTTAAAACCTTGACGACTTCAGACGTTTTATGTATCAGCAATAGGAAGTTGGATTTTACTCTCGCACCGGGGGAAGAAGGGATGAATCCCACTGAAAATTAGTGCAAAGGGGTATGTGAGAATTAGGCTCCGTGAACTCCCCATCCAATCACATCGGGAAAAGAAGAAAGCTTGCTGAGGGGGATGAGAAATTGATATGCTGTTGAATATAGATTGGGTACATTGATTCTGATGTACAGGCACATACTCCAATAATTATACAAAAGGGTACAACGCTGGTGAATTAAACCACCTTAGATGACTTGAGTTCATCTTGACAGTTATCCTTTGTTTATTTTTCCAGTATTACTAAGTACTCCTACATTTAATTAAACATACTCATAACATTCCTTCAATTAGATAAATAATGCAGCTGCTTCCTGTGTCATATAAGGATGGAGAAATGGAGATAACGCAATATTTATTTTTATTCTATTTCTCTGTCAGATGCTTTACATCGAAACTCACGCAGCTGCAAGGTCTATCAGTGGTATTTCCAATCTGTGTAGATACTAAAGTAAATATCTCATTATCTACTTAATGATCATAATCTGTTTGTGTTAAAAAATTTTGGCAGACCAGCTAAGGGCACATTGAAAGCAGCTTTAGAAAAATGGCTTATTAATAGACTCTACAATGATGAAATGCTTCAAGATAAATACCCAAGATAGTAAAAGGTAGCTTAAACTACTGATTCAAAACTCTTACAGAAGGCTGATGGCTTTTTAAATAAGTAGCAATTAGTCTGAAGTAATCCATTTATCTCCTCTGCGAGTGACTGAAATAAAGAGAAATTAGATAAAACTACATGCAGGGAAACAACTAAGTGATAACAGGAATGCAATCAGATAGTACTGAGCAAAAATTATAAAGGCAGGGCAATAATATATAGCTCATTGGCTTACTGGAGGCTTTGATTCATTCCCTGTGGTAATTGTAAAATTTAATAATATCTGTATACTTACAGTGTTCTGAAAAAAGCACTACCATTACACATTGTTATCCCTGTAGGTTGGATGACAAATGCCTGGGGCAATACTACCATCAAAGCATGTGACATACCCAACATGGATCTTCTAATCTTCATAGGGACGACAACTGTCATTTTTAAAGTGCATGGCAAATGAAGCGGGCATAAGGAAGGAAACTTCTAATTTTGGGAGGATGCTAGTGCTAGGCACTTTTTAAGTCTACACCGTGCTTTAAAATTGCAAGAGCAAAACCCAGGTAATTCACTTGAACAGTTGTATAGATTTCTTAATGCTTAAAAAGTGCTGTCCAGGCTGGGAATAACCATCTGTTCCTCCGAGAACTCATACTCTCTTAGCTAATATATACAGCTAATACACTGTATAGCTTATATGTGAAAAATAGATCAATGACTGACAAAGCAAGATATGTTCTATTCCAGCAAACAGCTCTGCTTA
Organism: Nycticryphes semicollaris; assembly: GCA_013400055.1. Taxonomy (NCBI): domain Eukaryota; kingdom Metazoa; phylum Chordata; class Aves; order Charadriiformes; family Rostratulidae; genus Nycticryphes; species Nycticryphes semicollaris. The sequence goes on from VXBJ01000022.1 coordinate 448,455, forward strand.
AAGCTTTGGGCTTTTTTTGGCTTTGGTTTTGGTTTAGTGATGGGAACTGCTATTTTTTTAAGCCCTGCAAATGAAATAAAGAAACAGCAGTCTGTTGATTGCCCTTTACATTTTTTTTTGCTCATGTAATTTTAAGTACTAGCCCTTGTCTGGCTCCCTTCATTTCCCTGTATTACAGAATGTGGCACAGACGGTGCAAATCACCCACCCCGGTAGTTTGAATAGGATTGTCACTTTAATGTTCAACATCCAGTTTTCTTCTTAACATTTTTCTCATTATAGCAAGACACAGTACTGAGAGACGCCTTTTGTTATGTATATATGAACAAAAGCAGTCAGAACAAATTTAGTACACTGGGCAAGGGAACTAGGAGTTGACAACAGTTAATAGACAAGATGCTCTATCCTAGATTTAGTCTTCTCTTAAATTTTGCCTTCCTGGGATTGCAGAATGCATTGGTCAGACAGATCAGTGTCATATGCTTTCAGATGAGGAAGCTAATGCAGAATCTAGATAAAAACAAACAAACACAAAACCTTAATCCCCAAACCCCATGATTTCAAGCCATGTTTTATTCTAAAAGCTCCGAAAACAACCACCTGGCATTTTCCCATAGCAGCTATAATTGTGTAAAGACAGATTTCACCCAGAGTCTGTAAGCCTTTCCTTCCATGACTAGTGCAGTGAAACTGGAGTCCAGGAAAGAGGATCATAGACCAAGGAAATCAGAGCAGTTAATGACGCCTGAAAACACAAGCTATTTTGATTCCGTTAAGTGGCACTAGAATCCCCAGTCAAACCTATACATCCAGCAACCTTTCCCTAGATCTTACACTAAAACTAGTGGGCTCTCATTCCCAAGAACAGCCTTTGGTTTCTGCAGCAATTAAAAATACTAAATAGTAACAACAAAATAAGTATATTTATATTGAACTTTTAAAATATATAGGTGGAATTTAATGCAGTCTGCATTTCATTAGTTTTAACCCAGACTGGATTCACTTGAATAAAGTGAGGAGATATTAAAACTTCAGAACAAAATGCCTGAAAACAGGAATGCTCACTAAAAAAAAAATAAATCTCTCATATCATATAAAACTCCTATTTTTAATCTGATCTATCATTTTAAAAAATAATTTCATGTGAAGATGCCAGTTGCATCTGATGGGGAGGTTTGAGATGTTTAGGAGTAGGATAAGGCAGCCCAGGGGCTTTGAATGAGGTTGGACTTGTCTGCTGGCCAGACCATCACCAGCCAGCACTCGGCAAGCTGGGAAGATCCAAATTCTCAGTGCAGAGGGAATGATAGGGCTTTTCCCATCAGCCAGAGCAGATGAAGCAAATGTTCCTGGGAAAAGCGGCAGTAGAGGGACTGGTAGATGCCACGCAGAGAGTCAACAGCCGGTGCTTTCCACTGCCCAAGGGTCAGGGTACTCCCACATGTGGATAGGTCCAGGAGGGTGGCACAGGAACCAGGGCAGGGAGGACAAAGAGACTGGAAGGAAGGGTCTTCTTCTTTCTACCCAACACATGGACACATGGCTGCTCACTGCCTGACCCACAATTTATGCATGGGAGAATATACACGTATATCTAACACATAGGCATGTTCATTAATGATACCTCAGTATGTATTTTACAGGAAAAAATGCTAATATGCTTTAGGCTTCCTCGAACAAACTCAGCAGACTGCTGACCCCTCAACTGCCACCCCTCAGCAGACTCCAGCCACACCTGGACTTCAGCCTAACTCTAAGTACAGTTTTGCAGGACTAAATTCATGGTACCAAGACATGGACCAATCACTCTGCCAGTGATTGAACTAAATACCATTAGAAGTTGCTGAGATGGAAGTCCCACGTTAGATCTGCAGTGTTGCCAGTTGACAAAATTTATCTTTCAAATCTTACAACACTGAACGCCTTTATTTTAAATGCCTACTCCTTAAATGTTTGAGACCAGAGGAGAAACCCAGCTTTCCTGTAGGTTTCTGACCTTATGCTTACACAAAAGCCTCAGAAATGACCACAGTGTGTCCCAAAGATTCAAAAAGCAGATTAAAATCAATTCAACCTTAATAAAAACATAATTGGAAGGTGTTACGGAAAGCTGCCTAGAAAACACCACCTGCTGAAATGTCTTTCAGGACATTGTAAGGATCTGCAATTTGATTTTGTAGTACGGTTGAAAAAACTAATATTTCTCAAGATATAAACTCTTCAGAGCTCACACAACCCAGCCTGGTTTTCTGTTCTTGTATCAGTCAGTCCAATTCAATTCTAGAAATGTTTTGTCAAAACACTGCAAGAAGAATTTCCATACTGAGGACAGACACATGTTTTATAAGCACATTTAGTTAGCCCTCTCTGTGCTGTGGGTCCTAAGTTATGGTTTTAAAAAGTCTGGGTTATCATGAGGTTCACACAGGGACACTGTTGACAAAAAAAAACATTCAAATATCAACGTTTTTTATTTCTCCAAACAAATTTGGAGATACTTCACAATATTTGGAGATAGTCTCCAACAACATTCCTCCAAACAAGTCACTGTCCACGAGTTTCCCCCAAGGCACTTTCCCTGGATGACAGTTTTGTGCTTTCTATTCTCTGTGGTGCTGAGATTTTCGGCTCTGTTAATATTAGAACAGCTCCGGTAAACCCCTGCTTCGGTGCTGTGCTTCAGCATATGCCAGCCTTGCTGCAGGATGCTCACCACGCTGGTAGAAATGTATGACATGCCTCATCTGGGAGTGAAATAAAGTATTCACGTTTTCATCTCACACAAAATCAGTCTTTTTGTTCTTAATTTGGGTTTTCACCTATCAAGCAGCCAGCATAGAGATTTTTCTGCTATTTCATCTTTTTTCTTTAAATAATCCTAAAGTGAACTCAACATCCTTACAATCAAGTTGATCGTTCCACAGGCACCCGCATAATTCTCAGTCACTTATTAGAGTATTTAACACAGCTGCCTGAAGATTGAGCCCTAAGCTTTGTCCAGCATGAAAAAAACTCCATCAAACACTGTATTTTATTCGGTGCGGGTAGAACGTGCATGTGAAGAGCAGCCTTTGCCAAGGTCTCTCAATGCTTTCTTCCTGCCCTTTTACATGACTTACACCACTTGGTGCTCTCTCAGCCACGAACTACCCCTGTTCCTGTGAACTTACTTTTCCTGTCCCAGTTTACCAGTTACCGAGGCCCTGGTGTGCAGAGACAACAGCAACGTATTGTTCACTTCCTACACCTCCAGCACAGCATTCAGCCCAGATGTAAAAAGGTAACTTGATCCCAATTAATGAAAGTGACTGGGTCAGCCTGTCACCTCCCATGCTCTTTATGTGCTGTTCAGACATCTATCCGCTTATTAAAACCTCAGGCACTCTACATAAGCTCTGCCTTGAAACCAGTTGCCAGAGGCATCACTGCTCAGAACCTGTCTACAGGTTTCTTGGTTTCAGATCTGACATCACATAAGCCCCTCTTATCCGCCTTGGCAGCACGGATCAGATGAAAAGCGGCCCCATCCTCACAGAATAACACTCACAAAAAGGATGGAGGCACACAATAATAAACATTTCACTGCTGCTGTTCCTCACAAATGTACCGTAGTGCTAACATGCTCCAAGGTTAGGAAATGCCTACAACACTCCGCAAACCTCCCCTAGTACTTTTATCAGATTCCAAGTGGGGAACTTTTTACTGGAAGCTTTGTCCCCAGCCAATAGCCTCTATATTGTTCAAGGCACAGCCGGCACACAAGCAGTAACAGCAAACGATTTCTGGAAACATTTTCCCTTCTGATTACTTTTTGTCTTGTAGATCATTTGATGACTATTGTTGAGTCCCCCACCTTGGTTTTGAGTGGCCACCAGTCACACAGCATCATTTTTCGCTCCACAAGAGGATGGGTAACTGTCATAGAAGCATAGAACCATAGAATGGTTAGAGTTGGAAAGGACCTTAAACATCACCCAGTGCCACCCTCTGCCCTGGGCAGGGACACCTCCCACCAGACCAGGTGGCTCCAAGCCCCCTCCAACCTGGCCTTGAAACCCTCCAGGGATGGGGCAGCCACAGCTTCTCCGGGCAACCTGGGCCAGGCTCTCACCACACTCACACCAAAGAATTTCTTCCTACTAATCTCATTTAATTCTCCCCTCTTTGAGTTTAAAACCATTACCCCCTGTCCCGTCACTCCACTCCCTGACAAAGAGTCCCTCCGCAGCTCTCCTGTAGCCCCTTCAGGTACTGGAAAGCTGCTCTAAGGTCTCCCTGGAGCCTTCTCTTCTCCAGGCTGAACAACCCCAACTCTTTCAGACTATCACCATTACACAGTCTGTGTTGCCAGTTAAAATCTAAACCTGGAATGCCAGTAAGAGTGAGGTGACTTTGACAGAAAGAAGAAAGTGCTTGGAGGTATCTGCCTTACATTTGCTCCGTCCGCTTGGACTCAGAGCTGCCCATATAAGCACACACGGCAGCACAAGCTGCCCTGTCTCTGAAAGCAGCCCAGAGCTGCTGCCTGTCCTGCAAGAAGCTGTTCAATGGTCCCATGGCTGCTCAGTGGTGCTCATCTCTCCATCACCAACGCAACAAAACCCTTCAGCTTCAGAAAGCAGCTTCCTAAAAATGCAGTTCTCGCAACCTGTTCCTGTTGCTCCAGCCCCGTGACCTAGAACAACAGCCAGTCCATCTTCAAGAGATTAAGCTCTTTTCCTTTTTATTTATATGGCACACAGCGTAACATTCAGGTTAGGCACATCAGAAGAACAAATGGTCTCTTAAAAAGGCTTTGAACTTTATTTCTTCTTCAAAGAAGTTTGGCTCTTGGAGGAAGTGGTTTAATAACTGAACTTGCCAGCACAGGCAGGAAATAGTATTTCTTATGTACATCCTGGCACCAAAACTAGATTGCAGTAGGAAGAGTTTCTGATTTCCTTTAAAAAATGCAGTGGGCTGGGAAGAGCAAAGCATTGCCTTGGAAAGGAGTTCACTCCTTTGGATTTTCAATTGCTGATTCAGAGCAAGAGTTCAGACCTACTCTACGGTAAAAATCAAAGGGATCAGAGCCCTTACCAGCACCGAGTGATGGGGAGGGCTGGAGTTCTCTGGCTTTAACAAGAACCCGTGTTTATTATTATCCGAATTTCCTCTTTTGCAGGCTCATTCACAGACTGGCTAATGGGTTTCCGTAAATACTAACAAGTGCTGCCCTAAGGCTTTGTTGTGCTGCACAACATGGAGCAACAACAACAGGGAACAGCTGCTCCTGAAGAGCTGTGCTGTTAATTACACTCTATACCTACAGCACGTCTCCGGGCCCTACATTGAGAGAGCTATTGCACATGTACCGTCCATATAACCACGGAAGACATCCAAGACAGCCCGACACATTCCAAGCAAAACAAATGGGAACCAGACCCCGATGCTCACACTGCCCTTGCTGCAGAAGACATGAAAAGCCAAACAAATTAACGTTACAGCAATGACATTGTCATCATAACAGAACGAACTGGTGTGTATTTTTTCATTTGTGTGTGTATCTTTAAAATAAGTATTAGATGGTCTAACATCTGGTTTGTCAAAGAAGTTTGTCAGGTATTTCACAGATGTGTAATACTTTTATTTTTACAATCTGGAATAATCACGGTCTGGCATAGAAAGAAATAACTTTTATAATCACGTTCCTCACCCAAATACATCCCAATCTCCAAGATACGCACATGAAACATTTAAATTAAGAAATAACTCCAGGATGATAAAACCCATACTTATAAGTGGTTTATATTACAATTTATAACAGGCACATTCACTCAGATCTTGACTTTCTTTAATAACTTTTCAATTCTTAGGCCCAGCTGGAAGCCTAAAAATAGGCAATAGAAAACTGGCATGTTTTGTTCAAGGTAATTGAAAGGATACCATGTTAATCTTTCCAGGGCCAGGTTAAAGCAGTTCTGCGAGTCTGCAGAAGAAAAAACATACAGCATTTACAACGTACATGTTGGCAACAAATGCAACCATTTAGTGTGGGATTTGAAATGGAGAATTCATCTCAAATCTCTTCTGTTCTCAAACTTGCTGAAGATTACCAACATTTCTCTCAAGAACTCTCCCATCTCAGCCTGTTCTCTGACTCTGCCCTGGTTTTGTTACCACCCCTCCACCAGAACACCTTTCAGAGGCACCCAAAGGCCAAGGTGAGCACGGCGGTTAGCTGGGGAAGGAAGAATTGCAGCCCCTGGCTCAAGGCTAGGTCTTAGCCAGGATTTTGTTCTAGCCCAACTTTTTCAGTGACTCACTGTGCAAAGTCAGGGAAGTCATTTCACCTCAACAAGCCTCAGGTTCTACACTCCTACTATGATGCTTGTAATCCTGGCCTTCAAAAAGACCTTTAGGAAGAGATGCTCTGTAACCTCTGCAGAAGAGGTAGTTGCCATAATACTTTTTTTTGGCAAACATAAAATGGTACCGTATTTCAGCAGAATAAAGTAAAATGAAGGTCCACGGTCTGTTTAAATTCACGAGATAAAAAAATAATCTAACTGCTCTCAAGTCATTCCTTTGAAACCTGTGCTGTGAAATAATTGCCTCGCCATCAGTCACTACAGTTAATTCCAAACAGTTGTCTTGTTTTCCTAAGTAGTAGGTACAACAAAAGAAAAACACAAGTATTTATGGGCTGATCCTCTGAGATGCCGATACCAGGTGAACTGAATATCCTCTAGTTGCTGGGCAGTGACCAGAGACAAACTTTACACAGCATTTAGGTACTTAGAGATGTAGAAAATCATAGCTCCATTACTTGTCCCACAAAAACATTGGCGTAGCACCCTACGGGCTGGGCCGAGCCATGCTATGCTACAGGAATGGCACCAAGTGCTGTGCTGCTACATTAAACACTACAGGAAGGAAAGGATGCTAATAAGCCACGATTTAAAACTCTTTAAATTACAAAGTACTCTTTTGAGTAAACATGACATCTCTGCCAGGGTTGGGGTGCCTGACCCTAGATGCTACACGCCAAGGGTTATGAGGGAGATGAAGCTCCATCAGCAGAAGCCCATCCACTATGGTTATACAGAAGGTCCTGCTGAGCCACACCATGCTGACAGACCTTGGGAGAGGTGACTCAGCTGCTGCTTGTGTTTGCAGCACTAGCTGGAGTTCATGAACTTTCCCCTGTTCTCTCTTCTAATTCAAGACTTTGTGGTTTTTCAATGACTTAAAATTTTAGCTTGAATGTGTATATATACATATGTGTGCATACATGGGCATATATGTGTGTGTGTATATATATATATAATTTCTGCTGTGCTAAAATTAGGTTCCCCACAGCCAAAAGGGCCAAGGGACAAAAGTAGCTCTCATTTCAGCCTCTGTTAGAGGCCAAAAAGCCATCCTCTTCCTGCTCAGCATTACTAAAAGCAGCTTAGTGTCAACACAACAGATGTAGAGGTACAACTGTCTGAAGAGTACATCTTTACTGCTCAACTTGTCACGTTTACCCACTCCTTGTGGTGGCTGCACTACCTGACGCAGAGCTGGCATGGCTGTGCTCTCTACCTGCTGTGTAAGGCTTGTGGCCAGCATGCAGTCCTCTGTGCCTGCCCCATCCTTGGCTGTAGATAAGAGCATGGATAAATCCCTCTTGGGCAGGATTTGGATCCTTCTGTCTGAGCTGGATTTCCCTTTGCTTGGGAAACCCACATTTTCTCTTTATCCAAGATCTGCACTGCACCTGTGCTGGCAGAGGAGAACCTCCACTCCGTGCTTGTGCTGAAATCCCAATGGAGAGTCCTTCCTCGGGGATAGCACTGAGATGTCCCCCACCGCTCTGGGATGAATGGGGGCTCAGAGGCAAGAGTTATAAGACCTCTACAGGTGCATAAAGAGGAACAGAGAGACTTTAAATGAAAATCCCAGATACAGAAATCTGAACCTCTCCTGTAATCAAATAAGGAACAAGACTGCCTAGACAGCACAGTTCCATGCCACCAGCCTTTCTCTTCGCCATCCTACAAAAGCAGCAACTGAAACTATGACAGAGATCTCCCTTTCTCTTTGCCCCTTGGCTGATGGCCAAACAGAGCATAAAGAAACATCCATCACCCTGCCCTGAATCAGAATGAAACAAGCCGTCTTTTTCCTGGTTCCCTGGGATAATCTGAGGAAACCACAAATGACACACAAAGCAGTGAATTTGCAAGAAGGTTGGTGCAGTGAAGAATGGCTGTATTTTCCTAATTGTAGGAATACAAGAGCAGCCAAGCACCCCACAACATTCACTGTTCCTGATGCCGGCACAGGTTGGCAAATGGAGAAGCACAAAACACTCAGAGAAGTTTCCCCATCTGCGTTACACAGCTTCGCCCTGCAAAGACCAGCACCAACTGCCCAGGTTTTCAGGCAGAGTTTGGCGACTGAACTTTCTTGACTGATAAAAGGTCACCAATTGTAACTGCGTCCATCCTCTGAGCTTCGAGACATTTCCACGCACGCAGGTCGGGATTTCTTACTGTCGCACCTTATTATTTGCTTGGGGTTGCAATTCAAAACACGCTTCATTTCTTTTGTTAGGCTCAGGTCCTCCGGCTGGACCTACTTTAAGCTCTAAACACATACCTCTTCACAGTTCAAACACCACAGCCCATACAATTAGCATGCAAGACTTGTTGCCTGAGGATATTGTAGAGGCCAAGAGTATTAACAGGTTCAAAGTAGGATTAGACAAATCCATGCAGGATAAAGGTCCATCAGTGGATGATCACTAACCACTGCTATCTGAAACTCGCAGAACGTGTTAGGAGAAGCACTGCTGTGTGCACATCCCACCTCTTAGCCTTCTCCCGCAGGCTGACTACCGGACACGGCTACAAGACACCGCTCTGGACACAGCCCAGCAGGTCTTACAGTAAGCGGAAACCAGAAGGTGACCATAAAACTGTGAACCAGGAAGTCAACGTTAACAGCAATAAAGGCAAAGTGGCAGAGTTGTTTCTTTTTAAAGTAAACCTTAACCACCATAGACAAAATGCTGCCTACAAAAGCGTACCATTGCTCTCCTTCCCCTCCCTCATACCCCTCGATGCTTGCTCCAGAGGGACACAGGCTGGTTGGAGTTCCTCTGTCCTGGTGTCCTGAGTAGCGGTGCTTGCCTCTGCTCAGGAGCCAGCCATAGGACAGCCTGGATGGGCTTGACCTTCAGGAAAGCCACCCTGAATCCTCATCTCCTCCACCTGAAGCTGATCCCTCAAACCCACGTTCCAGGTGGGCCCACAGCCTCCCACTACTGCAATGGTCAGACATTCCGCCTGTTTTCACAGTAAATGATCAGTCTAATAGAATGAGACTGTTACTGGGCTGGTTTCACAGAATCTCAGGGATTGGAAGGGACCTTGAAAGCTCATCCAGTCCAATCACCCTGCTGGAGCAGGAACACCTGGATCAGGTCACACAGGAACATGTCCAGGAGGGTTTTGAATATCTCCAGAGAAGGAGACTCCACAACCTCTCTGGGCAGCCCCTTCCAGTGTTCCCACACCCTCACCGGGAAGTTTTTCGTCATATTTAAGTGGAACCTCTTATGTTCCATCTTGTACCCATTGCCCCATGTCCTATCATTGCCTGTCACTGAGAAGAGCCTGGCTCCATCCTCCTGACACTCACCCTTTACATATTTATAAACATTCATGAGGTCACCCCTCAGTCTCCTCTTCTCCAAGCTAAAGAGACCCAGCTCCCTCAGCCTTTCCTCCTCTGGGAGATGCTCCACTCCCTTCAGCATCTTTGTAGCCCTGCCCTGGACTCTCTCCAGCAGTTCCCTGTCCAGTTTCCCCATCAGTTCTTTGAATATGGTTGTTTCCTTTACCTGCTACCATAGGCGTATAAAAGCACTTCCTTTTGTGAGCACGTTTGCTTTAGTGGATGGAAAAGGTGCTTTTGAAGTATTTCTGGTTGGAAACATTCTCAGAAGATAAAGAATACTTCAAGTAGGATTCTATACCAACACAACATTTTTATTTAAAGCCACAAACAACAAAGCCTCTCAGTGTTTGTTTGTGCCTTACTTACAGGCAACGTTCTCATCAAAAAAGCCCTGCCCAGGTAGTTAAATAATCAGGCAAAAGTAAGACTCATTTCTGGCTAAATCTGGAGTAAGACATTTAAAGGTGCACACACGTCCTCCCAGCACCCAGGAAGTCTGAACTGCAACTATGCCATGGTGCTATTAAAGTAATTCAAAAGCCATTAAATTTGGGGAACTCAAACTGACGCACTAGTGATCAGGGACAAAGCTGTAGCAGTTAAACCAGTTCATTAGGCAGAAAGGGATAATAATAAAAAAACTTTCTCCTTTTTTTTAAATCAAAAATGAAGCATTTGCAGCAAATATATAAACATTTTAGATACAGCAAAATATTCCATCTGCTGCCTTAATTATATCTATAAGAAAGTTCTACTTATGTTTGTAAATAGAATTTGTAAATAGGGTATAATTTAAAATATTTTAGGTAGCAATAATAGTGAGGAAAAAATGCTATTGAATTATGCCATCTTGAAGAACTGAAAATATTTTACTCGGGAGGAGAGGGAAAGGCGTTCAATTTATCTTCCCTCTGAAAACGTTTACTAAAAATCAACATAATTCAAGAACCGTTTCAGGTGACCTGACCGGAATTATTTCAGGAAGCGGGGAGGAAGTACCCATCAAAATACCTAGCCCATTTCTGCTTTTAAGGTCAGACTTTCTTTCTGACAATTTTTTATTCATACCTCATAATTTTTATTGCTCTTTAAATCATGCAGCTTGAATGCCTGGCTTGTATTCTTCTCCAGCTACTCATGATGCAAAATTAGACATATTCTTTTGAATTCATCCCTTGAGGGGCTGTGGGTGGATCTCACCACTGGATGCTACAAAATATCCCCAAATCAAGAGCTTTCTGTGTTAAACAATTCAAATCTCAGGAGAGCATCCAGCCAATTTACCAAGTATAAATATAGTCCCTCTGCCATTCACACCGAGCGCCGTGAATTCCATGCAAAACCTCAGGGGAAGGAAAAGAAGTATTTTAATGTTCAGCAGCAGTCTTTAATTTTGCATTCAAATTATGTCACTGACCACTTGTCTCTTTCCTCTTGAGGCACGTGTCTTCCTCAGAAGGCAGGTTTTGGGACAGATACCTCCCAGTCCTTTTCCCAAAGAGGTTGGCTGACCCCAGGGCTGCCTTGTCCCTGGATTTAATGCCAGACAGCAGATTCTCTCCTAACATACAACCACTCACACGAACAGCAAAATACCCAGGGACAGGGGCTCTCTGCCTACAGTTAAGGGTACTCAGCGTTTCCCACTATCTCATTTCTAGTTCCTCACAGCTTTGCTAAATAAACTGGCCTGAAGTCTTCCCTAATGAGGCTCTGCCTCAGGCTGTGTGTTTTGGAGAACTGCTTGTGGTACTAATAAGGCAATAATCCATACTGCAGCTCGATTAGTAGTCAAAATGGTTGACAAAATCTTTAATTATAAAAAGAAAAGTTTCTTGTGCTGACATATCAAAACAGACCTCTCAGACCGCAATAAGGAACAGCTACAATAAAGGATTCTCTGCTCCATCAGCTGCAAGGAAAGCGAGCAGGAGTTTGGCCTGAATAAAACATACCGTGGAAGGAAGAAATATTAGAATCAAATGCTCATATTAAAGCTTTGCTGCAACATCAATAATCTTCAAAGTACTTAACTGGGGAGGTAGGCACTGCGAGGCGGCTGCCAGATGGGAAGATGGAGGCCCAAAGAAGCAGCGTGGCTCCTTGCAGGCCAGCGGAAGGCAGCGACGGCAGCCTCAGGGAGCACCCTGGGGCACAGAAAAAAAGGTGCCCAGAAAGAGATGCTACTCCCCCCCACACCCACCCCATTCCCTTCTGAGAACATGCATTTTGTCAGAAACAACTTGTGCAACGCCTCAGTAGAACTGGAACTGCTTCCTTTAGGGGAGCACAGGACATTTTCACCAGGAACAGCAACAACTGTTATCTCTGGGATGTACAGTTTTCATAAAGCGAGCAAATAAATCAAAGTATGAGAATCAAAAGATATTACGCTGAGCAATATTTTTTTGTTGTTGTTTTGCAGGGAAGAAATCGTAAAAACTATCAGGGAAATTATATCAGTAGTGCAACTGAGAGTGCATTACCACGGCAGAACCTCTTGCTAGGAAGGATTTAACTGACGACTTTGGGTTTGGGAACACCCATGGACTGAGCCCTGCCCTGGGGGAGAGGCCAGTATCCTGGAGGGTTGGGACTGGGACTGGGACAGCTCCTGGAGGGCGGGCAGGATGGATGCTGGACGGGTCCCCGCCGGTAAGGAGGGTGTCGTCCTCAGCAGCCCAGTGCAAAGTAAACCTAGCTGTGAATTAATTTAGACAAGTAAGCAGGGTGCAGAGGTGGGGGCTGCGCTGGGCTGGCACTCGCAGCTATTTCCGAGCAGACGGTCGCTTCCTCCTCCTGCCTGAAATGAGCCTCATCCCACGCAAAGTTTCCAAGCCTTTCATTAGCGGTTGTGTTAGGGTATAATAGCTATAATGAGAAGGCCATAAAAATCCAAAGTTAGCTGAGGGTCCTTAACCATTTTAAATATGGCTCTCTTTACAGATTTTTATTTAAACTTTAATGACTACCACATAAGATCAAGCAACAAGAAACAACATTTGTATTACAGCTGTATTATTTAATTCCCATTAGCTGAAAATGCCAGGCTACTGGCCAGTAGCTCAGGAAAATAAGTGGTGACAGGTGAAAGAAAAACACCCTTCCTGTACCTCTTCAAGCCACTTTAAAGCCTGAGGCTCTGCAATGTCATTTACACCTAATGAAACCTCGTGTCAGGCCACACTATTTAGCCAAATGTTATCCATTCCGAAAAAAAATGCTCTTTTTGGCCATAATTTCCACTGTCTAATCAAACCACGCTACAATTGATCCCTTTAGATTTGCTATTAACTTATTTACTTCTACTTTTGAAGGCGCACTTAATGCCACCTTATATATTGGGGGATCTAGGTGCTGGAAAGCTGTACTTTATTCTCTGGTTTAATTAGGGCAGTGGTTTTATTGGACAGCCTAAAATGTTTGGAGTAATAATCACAGTCCAAACTAGATTATCCCTTTTAATTCTGAATCAAACACAAAGGGAGGAGCACATACATCTCTTAAGTGCAAAGCGAAGTACTTTAAAGGGCTGCTTTCATCTCCGACGGCTGCACTATCATTTCTCAGTTTATTTTGAAATGTTTTTGGTAACCCACGAAACACGGCAAATGCAGAGTAACAACAAAGACTCAATGCTTTCCATTCTGTACAGAGCTTTCTTACGCTTTTCGAGACAACTCTGGGAAGTAAACTTAGCAGAGTGCAAATTCATATTGATCTGCCTGGCTTCTGGAAAAATAATTCTTCTTTCAATGTCAATTAAAGTTAACCAAGTGAGATTTCGATCAGGTTACTTAAGTAAAAGGTCACAGGAAGGGGTTAAGAGAAGATAAATCGCATACGTATCCAACTAGCACTTTCTTAGCAAAACATACCATGTGTTCAAAGAAAAGACAGTAATGTACGAATTTTAAAAGATGAAATACAATCACGTTTCATCAAGCTCCTTCACCCTTAGTAGTTCTCTTATTTGCTCATTCATTAAGCACATCAGGTGTTTTATAAAAAGAAAAAAAAAGAAGAAGAAGAAAGAACTCAAACCCCTTTAGGATTTGCAATACAGATATCTGCAGATTTTGCAATCCGGAACTTTGTGCCAAAAATAGTCTTATTGATTACAGGGGATTAAAATTACTTCTTAACATAGAAGCAGTAGAATCTGGCCTTGAGCAAAATCATACTAAAAACTCAGAATATAAATTAGGAAAAGCAGTCAATGAACTGAATATTCATGTTCTGTAGCGGAATCAAAGGAGTGTTGGGTGAGAGACACCTCTGGAGATCTCACTCAAAGCACGACCATTGCAATCCCCAGCTCAGGTTGGCCATGGATTTGTCCCCCTGCTGCACTACCCTCCTAGAGAAACATGCTTCCTAACAGCCAACCAAAATCTCCCAATTTCTGCTGGGTTTGACTATTGCCCCTTGCTATGTTTCCTGCCGCTACCTGGGAAGACACTGGCTCTGTCCCCATTTATTGCTATTTACCCTTTAGCCTCTTACCTAGAACAAAACGAGAGCAGCTCCCTCAGATGCTTCTTTCAGGTCAGGTATTCTGGGCTCTGGACCATCAAGATAGATGTCTCAAGACAGTCAGGATATCCTCTGGACAGGAGAGTCCTCCACATCCCTCCTGAACAGGGATGGGCTGAGGGGACAGAACAGGGACATACCTGGGCTCACTATTGCACAAGCAGCCTCATCAGCACAAAGCAGAGGAAGGAAACAGCCTCAACTGGAACACGAAGAGAACATGGCTGGATCTTTTGGGTATAAAACAATTAGCTGCCTTTCGCCCAGCCCTTCACTTGGTTTGGAAGAACCCTTCCACCACGAGGAAGAGCAGATTTATCCCATTTATATGGGCTGAGTTTGCCCATATAAACCCAGCTGAGTTTGATCCAAATGCCAGAGTTTTTTGCTGTCAGACTATAGGTCCGTTGTAAGGCTCAATAAATGCAAGCAAATAGGATTTATAATGACTTTTACCGTATGACACTGTGCAGCGTGGAAAGAGCCATTTGCTTTTACAGATTTACAGATCCTTATCTCACTGATTTCTCTTGGAGGAAGCTGCAGTCTGTTACAAAATTAGTATCTTTCCTTGTGGGTAGAAAAAGGTGCAGAGATTTTGGTGTGCAGTCATGCACGTGTAACTGGTATAGTCAGCTACCAGGATCACACAAATCTAGAACACTTCACACAGCCATGTATTTGTAAGTCTTCTGATATGCAAAAAATAAAAATAAAAATTAGGAATATATGATTAGGGCACTGAAATTACAGAATCAACTGAAGCTCCCTTGCACCAGAAAGTCCTAGGGGGTATTTAGAATCCCAAAATATTTGGCAAGGACAATAAGGTCTCTCAGTGAGAGATACTTTGGAATTTAAAATAAACATCCATTCGTATTTAGAATGTGTCTGTAGAATGACAGGATTCTTGTGGTTAAAGCAGCAATTAGGGACTTAGGACTTGTGTTCAATACTTGGACTTGCCACAAATCCCATCTGAGAGCCTGGATGTTAGTCTTCCTGTAGCTCCACTCCCCAACCACAAATCCAGAGAATCATGTCCCCTTTCACCTCCCATTGCAGTTGTAAACAAAAGCAATTAACAGACAACTTTTTCACATTATGATTAAAAAAGGCTTGTCAGCCCTGGTAAGGACCTTCAGGCAACCAGAGGGCTTTCCTCTACCTTGTGCTGCCCTCGCCAACCTTCTCCCTTCCCTACATTTCCCCATGTGGGACACAGTAGTTTCTGCAGACAGTGCCAAAGGAGCTGGGACAGTAACAGGCTGGGACAGTATTTTGGGTCTAGAAAGAGTCTCACAGTTACTCTGAGTTGAGGGACTGGACACAAAGCTGTTCTAAACAGAGGATGGTTACACAGCTCTGCAACCTGAGCACACGCGGCGGGAAAATATGCCACAAGGAGCACTTGGAGTTGGAGATGGGAGAGGAAGAAGGGCTAAAACTTTACTTGTCTTCAGTAAGTCTGGTGCTAGAACAAGTCTGGTCCTTCAGCAGGACCTACCCAACCACATCACCCTGCTGCTTTCCAGAAACTGCTTCTGGGCTGCATTCAGTCAACCACAGCTTGTAGGCAACAGCATCAAGTGTGCAAGGACTCTTCATCTGGACTTCACACCAGGCCTGTTGTCTTCCTCTTTTTTCCTCTTTCTTCTCTTCCAGCTCGCGTCCTGTCTAGTTCCTTCCATTTATCTCTCCTTACCTCCTAAGTCAGACCTTCTACCTCCCCAAGAAACAGGAGCTTTCCACAACAGCTCTGTCACGCTGCTCACTTTGCTTGCCAATTTTATTTCTCTTCATTAACTTGCTTCTGTCTTCTCCTTCAGGATGGAACTTTACTGCCCCTCAGCCTTCTCGTAAGGCCTTACCAACGGTGTACGTCACCGTGAAAAAGCAAAACCCAAACTGGTTTAGTTGGCTGAGATTTTGACACACTGAACCTTAGACAATTGCCCAGATAGCTGATTAGGCCAGGAACTCAATTTGGAGACAGATTACTAGAAATCAACAACAGAACCAACATCACTTTAACTTCAATTTGCTTTGTGTATCCCCTTTGCCCACGGAGAGGTGCACAGCAACAGTATAAGGATTCTGAATTCTTCCTCGAGGGAATAATAAGGAATCCTTCCCCAAATGTGTAATTTGCATTGTTAAATCCAATCTGTTCCCTTGGATCACAATAGTTTTTTTGTATGGTTTCCAAAAAATAAGGATAATAAACACACCCATGCCCCCCTCCCCCCTGCACAAATTTAGGGTTTGTACTCTATGTTAAGAACTAATTGCTTCACATTTCTTGGCATAATGATATATTAAAAGGAAACAATTGCAAAACATATCCAAGTAAGGGAAAGAAGACATTGGCTGCTGTACTACAAGAAATCCTACTTTGGCTTGAAATAAAGACATATAGAACTTGCAGATGTTGATGAAGACTGTGGATGTAAATCTCAAGTTCACAGTAGTCTACAAAAATGTTTGAAACCTTCAAATTCTCTCCTGAGGCCTTTACCTTATTTCACTTTTTTAAAAAGTAGAACCTGATTCACCTACGTTAGGGAAAACAGCAGCAATTTTGGGTAACTAACCTGTAATCTTAAAGTGGGTTATATGAATGAAAATACTAATAGTTACAAAGTCAAATAGTGCAAACCTTCCTCGCATGGTCAATGGGATTTGGTTCCAATCCTCTAAGAGGAACCAAGGATGAAGCAAGATGTGTCTGAAACAAAGCACCTATGCACAACAGCCCTAGGAATTATTAGGAAAAGCTGTCCAGGTCTGCTTTCCAAACTTCAAGAAGGACGTGGAAACCCTCCAAAATGTACATGAATATGATATACCGTTAATACTAGGATTAACAGAAAACAAGTTCTGCATTTCAAAGACGTGGATAACTGCCCAAATAATGCCCAGCTTTGGGAAGGTGATGACCGAGGGAAGAGTCAGAGCTGCTCAACCTCTAGGCGAGCCCCAGTGCTCCCTCTCTAGCAGTGCTGCTGCACATCAGGCCATTTCATTTGATTCAAATCCTTATAATTGACAGTGCCCTTGTCTTTTGTTACAATCCTGTCATTCAAATTCCTCCATAAACCCACTTTTTCCCAATAATACTCAAAGTTAGTCCGGAGCTCTTTGCTCCTGCCAGGCCCCCGGCACATGCCGTGTGTTTCAGTCAGCCCCTGCAAGAAAAGCAGGGCTCTAAATTAAATCCATTCCCAGGGAAGCTTAAATTGCATGTGTCTTTTCAGAGAACAACTTGTTTCTCCGTGACACGGATAAGAGTTTTGCACTAGTTTTTGTACAGCAGGATAATACATACTGTTAAAATTTATGTATATATTTCAGTGTTTGTTTATGTAAGCAGTTTCATCAAATCCATGGTGGGATTATGTAGATGGTTACAATTAAGCAACGCAGTGTAGAAGTGTTTATAGGATTAAACCCAGAGATTTGAAGCGTGTAAAAAGCAAGTTCTGTCTTGAGTCACTACATGAAAAATGAAGAGGCGAATGCAGGCCTAATACCGACAGCCTGACACCGGGTTTTTTGCGAGCACAAGGACTACAGCTGCAAGACCCAAATTGGAGGGGGAAAATTTACAGATCAAAGTTTAAGGATTCGGGAGCCGCAGGAGGACGAAGGAAAAATTTTTGCAGTGGCTGCAAATCCTTGAACGTTTCAGGTTCATGGTGCACATTCCTGAAAACAAAAACTCAATAGTTCCCCACTGCTCTCGACGCAAGCGGTGCCTGATGTTTGCTTCACCGTTCACTGAGCCCCAGAATGACAGGGAGAATGTTGACATTTTGTGCCACACGTAGGGGAAGAATCAGATCATCTCCCTCTGAAAGATGCTTTATTTTATGTGCGAAAAGACAAAACTCTGAGCTCCACATCAAATAAATCATACAATAAGAACATTATTTTTAAAGGGAATGAGTATTTTGCATATTAATATTAAATGACATCTGAGCAGCAAATATAGAAATTATAATATTCAGTATCTCACAGAGAGCTGACACAGAGTAGAGGAGTTCTGGTAACCAAGCTGTCTTAAATCTACCAAAAAAAAAAAAAAGAAAAGCTTCATCAAAATTTAATATTCATGCAATAGGGACTCTTTCATTGTTATGAAAACTGATTAGGGCCAATCATAAAATCCTGGGTGCTTCATTTATTCTCTTCCCCCACCAGTAAACGGGGTGGGGGAGGAGAGGAGGGGAAATCGACCCAGTGGAAAAAAAAGGGGAAAAAAAAAAAGCTGGCAAACATTTTCCTGGCAACATTTCAGGGGAGCTACTGTTTTGCATTTGGTAAGGATGCAGTCCTTACCAGTCGACTCACAGACCCTTAGAAGGAAACGACAGGGACATTAGTAATTCAAATAAGGGGCAAAAGAGACAGAATAAAATTAAAATGTGCACAATTATTTTCTAGTGAACCAGCAACCACATATAATCTAGTAGGAAAGGGGGAAGAGAGGATTGGTAATTTTTTTGTAAAGATGTAGACCAAGGTTTTTTGTTTTTTTCTTTTGTTTTTTTTTTTTAAGAAGTCACAGAGCTAAAATAACCATATTGTTAGGCAGTGACTCATGGGAACAAAGACGACAATGCTATCTAGGATCATTATACTGGTGCCTTTTAATCATAATGTTGGTACAGTTTTCCCTCACTCTGACCTAGTTTAACTAGTTCAGAAAGCTTAATAGGCATTGCTCCTTACAGCACTGCTAGGAGGACCTAAATATATACAACAAGTTCTTTTGTGAATGAAAATTACTGATTCATGGCCCGTTACACTTCATGAATCCAGAGCAACAACAGTGAAGTTAACTCGCTGCAGCTTCACACAACTGAATCTCAATTTCTCCTGTCCTCCTGCATTTTCAAACCAGTCCTGTTGGCAATCTGAGACAGCATTGCTGGGACAGCACCTCCTGGAACAGCCCCCCATATCACAGCACTCTCAGGAACAGCGGGGCACAACCTACCTAGGAGTAAAATGCAGGTAAAAATTCTAATTTTTAAAAAAAACCCAAACACCAACAACCCAAGTCAGGCAGGAAATGTTTTTGTTCTCACAGAAGATATTAATGAAAACAATGCTTTCACAAACATTTTTCTATAAAAGTTTTTGTGCTTTAACTGACAGGCTGGAAATCAAGAATTTTCAGTCTTGGGGTTTTCAATGAAAACAAAAAAGTTGCCAGTAACCACCATTTCCAGCAGAAACATCCTTTTGGCAAGAAATTATATCTTTGTTCATTTTCTTATTGAAAAACATTGATCCGTTCCAGTGATTGATGTCAACCATAGGACACAACTCTATTTTCCATGGGATAACTGATGTATTTGCTTTTCGTGTTAACGAGATTAATGCCTGCTATCATCTGCACGTTTACAGTCCACGAAAATATAGAACCCACTTTCCTGAACCTCCGGCTCTGAAGTCACATACGTTACCTATAGCCACTGCTTGAACTGCTGCTCAACGTAATTAAGTTGCTCGGTGTATTCCTGGGAGCTGTACCGGTCATCGCTCTTTATTTGCAGGGTGAATTTTCCTCCCTCCGTCAGCCCGGGCGAATCTATCTGAATCATTAAAGGGGCTTTGCTCGGATGCAGCTGTAACAGCCCCACCAGGGAGATCCTGCCCTTCCTCTGCTGCTTGGGCTGGATCTGCTCCACGAGCCCACAGAGACCAGCGTAAAGGACAGTGATGAAAATGAACCATAAAAGGAACTCATGAGGTCAAGTCAGCGCGTACATTTACCCTGCCGGGGATTCAGCGCCGGAGCTGGGAGCTGTAAGCCCTGCTCCAGGGACTGACTGGCTTGGGAGAGGCAGCACCGAACATCTG
Source organism: Nycticryphes semicollaris (assembly GCA_013400055.1). Classification (NCBI taxonomy): domain Eukaryota; kingdom Metazoa; phylum Chordata; class Aves; order Charadriiformes; family Rostratulidae; genus Nycticryphes; species Nycticryphes semicollaris. The sequence goes on from VXBJ01000022.1 coordinate 468,573, forward strand.
GATTCTGACTTGAAAAATAAAGCAATCTTTCCAGATTTTCCAGATCCGGAGAGCAATCTTTCCAGATTATTTCCAAATAAAGCAATTTTTCCAGAATTACTGACCAACCAACCTATTGTGCTAAATTGCACACAACCAGCATTTCTTTTCTTTTTTTTTTTTCCTTTTTTTATCTCCCATCTGTATCCCTGGCTTCTGAGAGGTATTCTCAATTATACAGAGAAAACAGACTCCTTGATTTCACCATGTGGCTCAGTCCTGGGTTATTACATAGAAAAACGTCCCAGTTGGGATTTTCAGACACCTTGGCTTAATCCTCCTCCCAGTAAAACCACTGGTACAAACCGAATCTGCAGTCGGAAGAGAAAAGGGCAGTGAAAGAGAGACTGTCGCAAACCTTCCTGTTGACACACACGTGCATGGACTACTCTTGAAGAGCAGATAGATTCTATTTTCTCCAACTGCATCAAAATTAAAGCATGGCAAAAATTCTTTGCGAAGAGGCCTTCTTGAGGCCAATTAAGGGAGAAGATTTTTAGGTAGCGAAGTGGAAAAAAAACACACCCGGAGCAGACCACCAGGCAACTTGGAAGAGGAAAAGTTTACTTTGTAAAACCAAACTTTGCAACTTTCAGTTTGTTAACATGAGAGTATCCTCTAATTTTATCTACAGCTACCACCTTCTCCAAGTTGCAATTGCCAAAAAAGGTCAAAATATCTTAACGTTACATTCCACCCAGTCACTAAATGGAACAGAAGTCATATTACTGTAATTCATAATTCAGAACTCAAATTTCATAAGACAACATCAGAAATGTCATTTTAACCACACTAATTCCTTCACAGTTAACGTGAGTGGGTGTTGGTGCAATCCAAGCTGAAAAAAGCCATCTAATTTCAGCAAGTTTACCGCAAGCCAACTTGGCAACCCTCCACGTGGATCAGACAAACGTCTGCTCTGTTGAAGCTGAAGGCACAGTGATAATTATCATAGCTGATACTGCATCAGTGGTAATGACAGTGTGGGTTGTAAATATGAACCAAACTAGGGTTCTCTCCTTCACAAGCAGGGATTTGGTATGACTGTGGGAACCTGCCATCAACTTTATGGATGTGAATGCGGCCCTTGATCCAAACTAGGGCACGTTTCTCTGTAACTGGAAAGTCATTCAATAGCTGCAGCACACATTTAATCACCACACTTTTTGGGGTGGGTGTTGGTAGAAGCCGGACAATCACATTATTTGACAATCAGATGACAATCACATCCACCAGAAGGGAAGAGAAGCCAGTACCATCACTCCTACTGACACAGGAGATGCTGTCACCATTTTTCACTTGGCGGAGGACCTTGCTATTGGGGTCAGGTACCTCACCAGGAAAGAGTCAGGTCTTTCCAGCAGAATTCAGCACGCTCAGTTAACATTTCTGCAGTAAGAAAACTCCTTAAATAATAAAGTGATCAAGGAGGATAGTCTCATTAAATTAATTAGTAGAAGAAATAAAAATGGCTGGAATAGGTACGTATTATGCAGCCCACAATGCAGCCACCCGGCAAGTTACACGAGAAGCCTAAGCTTTGATTCTTACCCTGTCCCTCCAGTGACAGCCGGGACCAGGAGTGCCCAGCAGAGAACAGCACTTGTGCAGAGGTTTTTGGCTCACGGAGCACCAGCTGTGGCAGGTGACAAGCTGGCTTTGAAGGACTCCAGGGTGACTAAGCAGCTCTCCAAACCAACGGGAGGACTGGGCATGACCTCTCCAAAAAGCCACTGGGTAAAAAACAGCTTAAAGTTCCTCATCTGTGGGACCCTGGCATATAAAAGAGGCTTTTCCCCAGAGCCAGGTTGGGTTTACTTGCAGAGCATGCTTTGCTTTAACTGCACAATGAGAATGCTACTCTACCACTATATTAATTAATACTTATAAAGCACTTAGAGATTCTTCATGGAAGGTGAGCCTGGCATTTTAGGCAATAATTATTATAAAATTTCCCCTCCAGTTACTAAACAATATTCAGTCATTAGAAAGATTTGCTACATACAGGTTATTAGCTTGAATAAAATGTTTTTGAACACCAAGTTCTCCACTGGAAAAAAACACGATCAATGGAACATTTTCAATTGCTTCAAAATCATGTAACGCAGAAATGCACCAGCTGTTTTGTGTGTTTAATTTTCCCCCTCCTTGTTTCACGCTATCTCTCTAAAATGCTAACAATCACTTAAAACCATGTGTTTCCACTTTCTCTCCATCTCTGAAGGTCACCACCAGACCACCTTTCTCCATTACAGAAGTCTTGAGCTCTTTGCTCACCACAAGCCTTATGCAGGGGCAGGGAAGAGCCAAACGGAACTTGATGTTTCCTCCACCGGATTTTTTTTGTTGTTTTTTCCATCTGCTGGCCTTGCCAGTGCAGGATTCACCTCATCTCATACCATCCCCCTCTCCACTCTATGCAGACACAGGATTATCTGCACAACAGCCGACCTCCTCTAGAGCCAGGATTTGGGCTTCCCTGCTCCATTCTCCCTCGGCTGATTTTTAGTAAGAGAACACGGGGTGGGACAGACAATGAAATTGCGAGCACTTTATTAACCCACGCACGAAAACAGCTGCACCTGAGTTGTTGGATGGCTGTCAGCATCCACAATAAGAAAAATAACAAAACATTAGAAATCTTTATCACAGAACCACAGATTTGTTATGGTTGGCAAGGACCTCTGAGATCACCAAGTCCAACCATACACGACCCACTCCCTACAATCTGGGCCACTAGAGCATGCCCTCAAGTGCCACACCTACATGTTTCTTAAATACCTCCTGGAATGGTGACTGCACCACCTCCCTGGGCAGGCTGTTCCAGGGCCTGACCACTCTGTCAAGTCATTCTTCCTGGTATCTAATCTGAACCTCCCCTGATGCATCTTCAGACCATTTCCTCTGGTCCTCTCATTATTCCCTTGGGAGAAGAGCCCGACACCCACCTCTCTGCAACCTCCTGTCAGGGAGTTGTAGAGGGCAAGGAGGTCTCCCCTCAGCCTCCTCTTCTCCAAACCAAACATGGCCAGTTCCCTCAGCATCTCCTCCGCTTATCCTCAAAAGAATCAAATTAACCAGAAGTGGTTTGTGTATCTGGGGGTAGTGGGGGACATCTGCATAGGAAAACCAACTGGATTTTAAAATAAGAGATAAATTTTATATTTACATCAGATAGCATGATGTTAATAATCTATATTATTTCATTATAAATCTGGGTTCAGGTCTCTCAGAAGTATATCCCAAACTTACAAGTCTCCTCTTTGATGACAGTTTGACTACTTTAGTTTATTAGGTGTCTGACAAGTCAGTTTTCTAAGGATGAAACCAAAGTGAGAGGAATTTGCTGGAAGACAAACTCCAAACTGGAGTGGGTAGTATGCATTATTCTGTCACTGTTAATGGACTTGAGCTCGATTACTTATGACAAAACCCTCTGGTATGTATAATGCTCAGTTTACTACCATATCATTTTTAGTAATAAAACCAAGGGGGGACCTGCTATGCACCCCACCTCACACAGATTGCCAACACTAATAGTGTTCGGGCAGGCTCCATAATCAGCCAACAACTGCTAACCAAAGCGCTTCTCTCATCCCCTCTCCAGCTCATCTCTGCAGTACTCTACGCTCGGGCTTGCACCACGTAAAAATAGCTTCAAATTCAGGTAAATTAGCCCAGAGAGCTCTGTGCCAGTGTAGCTAAAGTGCTTTGGGTAATGCAGGTTACCTTATCAGCCTGCTGGCAAGAGCCAAAGCTGTGCATCCTTTTTCTCTGCTCGCACAAGAATTGGTAAGACAGCAGATGTATTTTTAAGGCCCACACACACGCTTTATCCCTTACAACCATTACTCCACATTGAAATGCAATCTTGCTCTCATTAGGAAAGAGATAGCTTCTAACTGAAGTTGCTATATCTGGAATGAAAACGTATTTATCATATGGCAGCCTCATTTTATTTCATTCACATCGCACTCTAGAGCCTCTACCTCTTCCTCCCCCTCCTTCATCAAATGTAAAAGAGAGTTGTTGTTTGTGTACAGCATGCACATTAGCACAGATAAACTGCTCACTGAGTGCAATGATTAATGATTGAATAGTGCAGTTGTTGCAAAAATAAGTCATGCAGTGAAGAGAGATCTGAAGATTATATCTAACACCAGGGGATGGCTTATTAATCTTACTTCTTGAAGAATTCGTGAGTAAATCATTCTCCTTTATTAGTGATATTTCACTTTGCTCTGTGAGACATCTTTTATACATCCAGAAGGGCAATTATCTGTTTAGGCCAGGAAACAATATTAGTTACAGACGGTGCTTGAATGTTTGATCTAAGTCACTTAAATAAAAGAGGGGAAAAAAGACTGAATCTCACTCCAAAGAGCTACCCCAAAGAGGGCTGCACTTACAGGTGGGTTGTTTTTGTTCCCCTCTATCTGGAAACGACAAATTGCATGTGTTTTCAAGTATCAATTAACGTGGAGCTTGCATACTCAAACGATGATATAACAACTCAAGGAAAATTACTTTTATGTCTTCCACGTCTGAAGGAATTCTATTATATGTGAGGTGGTTAAACATGTCTGAAATGGTTTATTAATAGAAAAGACTTCCAAAAGGAGATCTTAAATTCTTGATCACAATGAGATATTGAAGACAGAAAGCAGAGAGTCTATAATTAAAAAAAATAAAATCTTTTTCTAGATTCAAGACTTTTTTTCTAGCTGTCCATCATCTGCTATTCACCAAAGCACTGGAGGATGTAAAGAGGGAACACAGACATCTGGTTAATAGCACTATTCGAAGAACTATGACAAAAATTTACATAGATCTAAATATAAATCTATAAATCATTTCCAAAAGAAGCTTCATTAACTAGTTTTAAAGACCCTGAATATGGAAAGCATAAACTTAAATTATCACAGGAATTGCATTAGATGATATGGGTTGACCACTGAAGCAATTTGCAGATTCGCAAAACTTTAACAAGTATCTTACCATAGATTTCAAGATATTACTTAAGCTGAGTTATAGCTATCCTTCATATTAAGAGATCAATTAAGGTGCAGCAGCACCTTGGACAACTAATTCATTAACGAAAGGCAGCATGATCTAGTGAATAGGAGCACGAGGAAACCCAGGAAAGAGGGGAAGTTTCTACATTATCCTGAGCTTCATCCGTGCTTGAAAAATAATCTTGTGCTCTACAGAGATGCGCTTGCACGTGTGGGCCTGTCACAAAGATGCTGCCCTCCCTGAGAGCCAGTATTCGGCACGCACACACCCTGGCTTGCCAAGTGCTTGTGTGGAGATTTGCACTCTCACCAAATGCTTCTGTGTGTAATGGGTGCACACAGATGGACTGAATTAGAGCTGGTTAATTGGGTGTTGTCCATGTTCTGCTGCTGCCGCTTTTCAGCTCAAAAATGTAAAATAGCATTTACAGCAAAGGAACTGGAGTTCTGCCTCATAAAGGAATCACAAGTGAACCTGTGCTATGGGATCTCTTTGGGCTTTGGAAACATGAATATGCCTCCAGGCTGTGTTCAATATCTGTTAAACTTTTAGAATTAAAAACTACTAATTTATCCTAACTGTAAATTCTGGTAGAAACAGCCTAGTTTAATAAGTTTTCTATATCAAGAGGAAGAAAAAAGCATTCAGTGGTGCAACGGTCCCATTTTCAGAATGAACCCGCTCAGGTAACGTGGGGATTTTCTGACAGTAACAGCCCGCCAGGTAGTGAGAGTCCATTTTTATCATTAAAATATGCTTTTGCCCGGAATCTGAAGGTGCTTTAATTTTTTAGTTTTAAGTTGCTTGTTGAAACCAAAGAGAAGTCATACAAGAAACACAACCGATTTAAAACAACAGCTCAAGGATTTTTACTGGTGTACATTTGTAGAGGTTTCTAATTTTGATTTGGTTAGTAATTTTCTTTTGACGCCAAGCCCCAGTGAACACCCCGGCCATATTTCAAAGCTGAAAACACGCAGGTCAAAAATATGAGTGCATTTTGCACCAGGGTGTGGGTCTGACCGCGATGTATGCTCAGCACCCAGCTGCAGGTCACATGCGGATTATTGGTGTTTAGAGCATGGTTGACCAAAATCATAGAACCATTCAGGTTGGAAGAGACCCTTGGGATCACTGAGTCCAACCACCAGCCCCACTCTACAAAGTTCTCCCCTACACCAGATCCCCCAACACCACANTGAGGTGCCCAGAACTGGACACAAGACTCAAGGAGTGTGATACAAGATCCCTTTTCCCCTAAATACTCAAGGCATTCTCAAGGTTGTATTTCGCTGGTTCATTTCAAAGCTGAATTTTAGGTTACCTGACAATCACTAGTCTCCTGACACATAAGCCATCCCCGTTTGTCCACAAAGCAATTCAAGAATAGGGGAAATAGGGTTTACTAGAAAAAATCCTTTCACGTTCCTGGGCCTAAAAATGCACGTTGAACCTTTTGGGCTGCTGGGAGGCAATCCCCCTGAAGTTGGTAAACGAAAGGTCTGGCCTACAATGCAGTCTCAGCTGACCTGGAGCGTTCCCAGCACCCAAGCTCACATCCCAGCACCAGGTTTAGCATCTGCCTGTTACACAGAAAAGCCTCCACTGAAAAGTCATGGTCTGAACCCGCGTTTGTGAAACTCAAGGATCTGTGCAGGATCTATAATACTGCCCTGGATCTGCTGGCACCAGTTTTAAAGAATAAAGGTTAAAACTGGGGCAGCGCATTTGAAAACAGCATTATGTATTTTCATCGGAACGATCTGCAGTCTCATGCAGGCCTCAGTGACTCGAAAGCAGGGTCTCAAAGTGATTTAAAGAAGAGAATAAACGTTATTAATATTGATTCTTCTCTTCTCTGAGAATTCCCTACAGTCCTGCTCAGGGAACCAAGGCAGTGAACAGCAGCAAAAATGCAGCTTTTCTGGCAGGTGCCTGGGCAATATTCAGAGAAGCAAGCAAATATGTGATCCCTGGAGGGACAGGCACATGCCCCATCTACTGCGTGAACCCACGGCTCATCCTGCTGCTCTGGAACATTCGCAGGTCTGGTCACATTCCCAAACCTGACCTGCTTCCGAGAAGAGCGTTATTCAAAGAGGTTACACCAAAATAATCAGCAGTTAGAAACGAACATCCGTTGATAGTGACTCTAACAGCATTTTTCTCTTGCTGGATTTTTTCTTTTTTTTTTTGCCTTAAGTAATTAAAAAGTGTCTCTGGAAGAGCAGTATGTACAGTATGTCATAAAGTCTCTCTGAACTACCTATATTTACCCCTGAAAGTGAATTCTTTATAAGACCTAGGATATCAAAGAAACGAGGGATCAAAGTAGTTTTAATAAGCAACCCAGTGTTTGTAGAACCTGCACTTTCATGTATCATGTTTTGTTCAAGTTCTTAATTTCGGTTCCTCACCACAGAAGGCACTTAAGATAACTATCTATAACCATATTGTCATGTTGAATCCTTTGATTATTTAACATGTACACCTTAGTGAAACAAAAATGCCTTTTTTCCCCCATAATATTTGGACTTCATTGTATTTTCTCAGATGAAACATACATTTATTTTGTGTGATAGTTGGAACATATAGTGGCATCATTTTCTTTAGTATTTCTACTTATATATTAATAGAGTTTAATGTAGTACACTTTTATCTACTACTGTACACTGATGTGATCTATAACACCTTGATCTTTTTTTTAAATTTCAAAGTAAACACCCATAACAAAAGATGGCAAAAGCTACAGAAAATGAAGTTAACTGGTCCTTGAAAGAGAAACCGGAGGTGCCCAGTGAACACCAGTATGCTCTTTAACACAGTAAAATTGATTTCTCACTCTCTTTTTTGAAATCAGAGCTCTGCTATGTTTACAAATTGTTTTGTGGTGAAAACAAACTACTTAAAAAAACCCCAAACTCCCATACATATTTGATCTATAGTCATAATAAAATTGTCAGTAAAGACTGAGAATGATTACACGCCGGGTCAGAAGCACAGATTGAAAGATGAAGGAATCATACGACCAGACTCTATGCAAAAAGCACTCATGACAAACGGATCTGGTAGCTATTCCAACTACACATCTGGATGTAAAACTTCTTCTTCTGCTCTGAAAATTCCCATACCATCAGTTTGGAATCTGAAGGAGCAATGCGTTTAAAACCTTAACAGAAGCATAGTGAAATACAAGCAGAGGAGACGAGTCTATATTTCTCTCTCTCTCTCTCCCCTTTTTTT
>VXBJ01000022.1:476894-590105 GCA_013400055.1 Nycticryphes semicollaris
TTTGCTTGACGTGGTCAGGAAGCAGCAGATTGCTCTGCTATCGCACTGCGTCTCCAGACTCGGTAGCCAGAAATATCTGAGATGCACATGGTACCACTTTTGTGGTTGCCTTTGAAAAGTCAAGAATACAAAGCCCTACATAGGAAAACCAAGAGTTTTATGATACATTGAAGGGCAACTGTAGCATATCACGTTCTAAATGAAAAAGAAAAAGCAGGACCTAAACCACTGTGTTTGTATTTCATGTCTTACTGCTGTTTTTATTAAGTGCACTTCTAGATATTCCTCTATAAGCCAGCTAGAAGCAAAATATTACTGGATGATGGAATTGTATATTCAACCAAGAAAACCTCCAAATCCATGTATGTTCATGAAACATTTTAATGTTACATCTTTGTGAGTAAATTTCACTGAGTAAAACGCAGTTTTGAAGATATTTACGTATAAGGGCTTTGCCTCTCGTTTGGGCCTTGGATCCTGCCATGTGGCAACCATAGCACGTGTTTATTCAAGAAGGCAATGTTAGGCCACTTGGTGTAGTTTCAGCTGTCTATCTGCAAATTGCAGAACAAAACAAAGAAACATGCTGTGTTTAGCCAAATCTATGGCATATTTCTATGAAGAATTCTGCCAGGTCTTTGTAAGTAGGATCCACAGACCTAAAGAGATTGCACTATTGAGGAACACACGCAAGAGTAATTCCAACCCTGATGAGAGGTAAAAGCTTGTGTATTAATACCTAGATGTCAGTTTAAAGGGTCCCTCACAGCAGTCTCTAGTATGAGCTAAGGAGGACATTTCCTTGGCTTTCACCAGTGTGACTCAAGCAATCCTGGTCTCATTCAGCAAAGAGCACTGGAATTGCTCTCTAGACATTTCAGACACAAATGCCTTCCTTGAGCCTTCTGGAATACCACCAAAAACAAGGAAACCCAACCCCAGCACCACAATAAGTACAGCTGCACTAACAACGACATATCTCAAGGAAACGTTGTGAATAGAAAGAAAAAATAGGGTATTTTGAGGCATATAAAAAATAAGATGTCGTTTCCCAGCTTGTAACAACGGCTGTCTTTGCAGGTGTGCAAGTTTCTGTTCTATCACACCTAGCGCTCACCTGACTCGAGATCCCAAACTGTGGATCTCCCTAAAAACAATGTGATCAGGTCAACCAGAGCCTTCAGAGTGAAACATCAGCTCGTACTGGAAGGCCAATCAGTGCTCATTAAAAGGGCCGGCCTCAGTCCACCTTTCTGTAATTGAGATGACATAAACATGGTGGGCTCAAGCCTTCAGCTATGGCTCCCTACAGTCCCAGGGTGCTGCATGGGGGTGAGGGTGACATACAGGAGAGGGAAAACAGGTACAACAGCTCCCTTGGCTTCTGCGCGGACAAAATAACTTCAGGGAAAAGTTCCGCAAGAGGATCTTAATTCCCTGACAATCCAGGCAACAGATTTCCCTGTGTTTCTTATCTTCTAGACCATACCTAAATCAGGCTGTCATGTAATCAATGGACTATGATAGGCTGATTATCATGTAGGATAAGTGATATCTATTAGAAAAAATTGATCTTGACATAACTCAGAAAAGACAGCAGCTTAAAGCTAGAGGCCATAGGCCCCGGACTGGCCTTTGTACATATTTAATGGCTGTCATTTTCCTGGAGGTGCCTGAAAACAGCAAAACTCTCAGGGTAAATCTATATTGATTGAATAATCCTTGTCATCTGTTAGGACTAACAAAGCTGTCACAGTACAGCCACAAGCAAACAGATTTTATTTGATAACTTTCTTTCCATTTCACCGTGGAAGCACAAGTGCTAGAGTTTCAAGGGAGCCCCTTCATGTTTGGTCTGTTTTCACTCAGGTAATTCCCCAGTGGAGGCCCCTGTTTTCAGTGGCTGATTAACTGCCATGTACTTAATTAAACCTGCAGCATCAGAATTACAGTTTATGAAGGAATCAGAAGCCGGCTGCCAGCGAACCCCTGATTCTGCAGGGCTTGTGCTATATTGGGAGCAGAGCCTGAATGATTATGGCTGGGAGCTTGATAAAGATTGTAAGGGTGGGTGTGCTTAAGGCTGTCCCTTGTGAGAGCGTCTCCCTTTATGAATACAGAAAAATTCATCAAACAGAAATCATTAAATGGAGCAGATGGGGTTGTCTGTGTGGCTGAGGCATAAAGTGCCTGGAGATGATGAGCGTTGCACCAGGCGGAGGGGCAGATCAAAACGACAGCCCCGTGAAGGTGGACAGCGCAGGACCCTCTGCTATTGTCCTCTCCCTGCACAACTCGCTTTTCTAGGGAGCAGAAATGGGGCTCCCCCTAGTCACACTCTCCTGCGACGCCCCCCACACCTCACCTGCTGCCCGTCTGAATTCGCCTTCTGAAATCCAACTAAAATGACCAGAAAAAAAATCAGTGTTGGGAAGAAGTGAAACTCCCCAGCCCCTTAAATCTCTCATTCCATACTCTAATGGCATTTAATACAACATGGCAACTGTTTTTATTTTCACTGAATATTTTTTAAATAGGTCAAACTTTTATTATGTTTCTATTTTTAAAAGCTAGAAATTACTTCGCTTCCCATGAGATTCAGGTACCAGCCTCTCAACACAGAATTGTATATAGACAGACTTGAGCTGTATTTTATTTGGTGAGGCAAATATTCTACCCTTCTTGAAACATAAGCACAAATCCAGGCAGCTGAGCATCCCCAGACAGGGTCATGAGGGATGCACATCACACATGGGCCTTGTCCTGCCTCCGGGAGTGAATTTCACCCACTGAGATTTCAGAAACGCTTGCTCTTATCTCAATAGAAAATTCTGCCTCTTAAGCCTGCAGATAGCACCTCGATGTAAGAGTGCATTTATTCATCCTAAGTGCAGTTGCATCATCTGCTTTTTTACCTATCATTTGAGGGTGGGTATTTTCACCCTCCCCTTAAAGTGCATGATAAAAAGAAAAAAATGATTTATCAGGGAACATAAAGTGGCAGATTTGGAGAGCCAGAATGACTACTGGCAAAGGTAATTTTTTGTTTCAGTGGGAGGGTGAAATGTTGATTATTTTAACCTTACCTGCAAGTAGTAGATGTTTCAATTTTGCTTCATCTTCACCTACCAGAACTCTTTTTCAATTCAAAAGGCTAGTAATTTTGGTTTATATTTCATCTTTATAGGCAGCCATAAAATCTATCAGTCTTAATGATCCTATTAATTGCCTTTGATTTTTAGCACCATTTTCACTGATTTCTTTTCAGAGGTATACATATGGTCTTTTAGTGCAATCATCTTGCAAATATTATTTATGGAAAGCTGACCCATCACTGAAATACTGCCACTTAGGGACCAGGGAAGTTAGCTTGACAATTATCAACATTTCCAAAAAAAAAAAAAAAGAAAAGAAAAGCAAAGCTAAATGAAAAACAGGGTTAAAAGGTTAAGTGATACACAGTAAATAGCCCCATAGAAATTTTCCCCAGAAACAGTGTCTGTAGATCCTGCACACTCATATAAAGATGAGGGGTTTTTTTTAATGATTGAAAGCCATCAAGTAGGACTCAACGATTCCCTCACCTGCGAAGGCAGGAACTCACAATGCAATATTCCCGCCTGCCGAAACCCAGCACAGGATCTTGACAGAGCTTTTCCACAGGGCGAGTTACAAAGCAACAAAACGAGTGTTTGGATGAGCCAGAAAAGTGCTTTTCCATATAAAATATATCTCCCCTTAAACAGGTATGGATTACCTGATCTCAGATTAGTGCAAATTGGGAGTAACTCCTTTGATCTCAATTAATGTAAACGATGGGGGAATCCTGCTGCGGCTGTACCCACATTCCTGTATGGCAGCATCCCATATTAACCAACCTCCTCCTCAGGTCCCCTGCATTGAGAGCTCCGCACAGTCTTCACTTTCAGTTTATTAGGCTTTTAAATATTAATTAACAGAAAATAAAAATAATAAAAAAACCCCCCACGCACTTTACGCTGGGACCTTGTCCTTCTCAGGTGCACAGGACAGCAGACAGCACCTACCCATGTTTTAACACAGCCCGTTTACTCAAGAAGCCTTTCATGGGGAGATTTTCAGACAACCAAAGTAGCAGAGCTTGGTTCTCTCCTAAGGAAAAAAAAGAAGTTTGACATGCTTGGGCATTAACTCTGTGTGGATCTCATTTGAACCACCTTTAGATCAAAGCACAGGTTTTTCCTGGTTATGCTTAAAAAAAAAAAAAAAAAAAACCCACTTACTTTCTGGTTTCAAAAGGAAAAGATCTGCTGACTTAGACATCAATAGCTAGCTTAAAACTCAGTGAATTGCACTATTAACTTTTTATTTTTTATTAGGCCACTTGTTCCACTCCTGCATCCAAACGCTCGGAGCTCTTTGTGAGCAGCCATAAGGGAGGAAATGCAGCAAAACCCCTACACGATCTCAGAAATGCCATCTCATTAGACGCTGCTGCTGCTCCACAAAACCACTTCACGTACCCTTGTTCATTCTGTTCGATCACAGCGCTCAATTTCTTAGACTCTCAGCTGGAAAAAGGGAACGGTCCTACCCCGGTAAATGCCACCTCTCTCCCCGCTCTTAGTTTCTGGGGTCTCCTGATGGAGTGCTAATGTAACATGCCTGCCAGGAGGATTAAGCCGAGATTGCATACAATCTGTTTTATGACACTAATGTGAGATACAGCACGATACGCAGAAGAGAACAACAATTACCTGACACATCAGTTTTTCTAACACAGAGAATTGTTTACATTCCTCTTAAATGAAAAAAAGGAAAAAAAAAGGAAAAAAAAGGGAAAAAAGTAAGGAAATATTCTTCCTTTTTTAACTAATGCAGCCCCAATCTCTTTCTGAGCTTTCAAAGTATGTACTTTTTTTGTAAATATGCCAAAGTCAAGGCCTGTACAGCATGTGATCTATAATAAACTTCAAAAGAACACCTTTGACATTTTAGATAACTTGCAAATGATGATGCAGAAAGATCTTTTGCCACTACAAAGAAAGAACAAAAGAACCAACATGAAAGAGAAATCAATAAACATATGGCAATTAATAAAACATTTTCTATGAATACCCTACAAAGAGTTTTACAACAGTATAAAAATCCAACAGTTGTTTCAATGTGGATTTAAAAAGTATCAGCTGTTATATTAAGATATTCTTTTTAAGCAACAAAATGTACGTAAAATAACGGATATGGATTTTGTTGTAAACCCATCAGTTGCAGCATTATGGATCAACCGGGAATTTTTTTTAAGGTGACCCAACAAATTCCGTAATGAAACCATCCATTTTTCAGAGAAAAAAACCCCAATAGTTGGAATCGGGAGCATTTGTTTGTTGACGTATGGTTCAGCTCAGCAAGTTTGGCTAGTTTTAGTGGCTTTAAAAAAAAAAACAACAATCACGCCTTGATTTTTTTAAAACCCATCTATTGATTTGCTTTATAAGTACCATTTCACTAACCATTAGGATGGGCATTACAATATCTTCCTTGTAACCTACAACCAATAATTTATCATCATCATAAAGACATCCCGGCTTGCACGTTGTTAACCTGCCTTCTCCCTTTTCAGCAGTGAGCAGTTCCGCTTCCATAAATATTGTCAATAAACCTTGTAAACTCTGGGCAACCCAAGAGACAGCTTATATTGCCAGGTGCTCCCCATACTTTTCTGGAACCCCCCGATGGCCTGCTCAGCCCATCCACCCCAGTCTCCATTAAGACACATACATCTCCTCTGGTGCTTTGTTTGCATTCAAATATTCTAATTCTACACTGAGGCAATGATGTCTAAGGACATGTTTGGACCACCAGCGTTATAACAAGATATTTTATCTTTCCTAGACGTTAGAAGGTTCAGTTTGTCTACTTCTGTTGGAAAAAATCAAAAATTCAGGAAAACTGTTTCCACGTTGGGCCTGCCTTGCTTCCAGACCGGAGAGCGAGAGGCTCATTTCTGAGCCAAGCAGACAATTTATTTCATCGTCACCTATGGGAGACCTGGGGTTGGGAGAGCCCAGAGGAATTCGATGTCAAGTTGTGGTTTTTGGTGGGGCCTTCTGCCAACGCTAGAAAATAACCCCATGACATGGCAAAAGAATGTGCACGCAGAAAATTGTCAGTGCCATCGACGAAAAGCTCTATATTTCTTCTGTACAGTCCCTGTATTCTGTGGGTGCAGGGGTGGGGAGAGTTACCATTATTATGCTTTATGGTTTAATTGTTTCCCCTCTTTGACTGTTCTGCAGGAGTTGGGTGGCCAAATTTGACATTTTTACCAAGGCTGTTGTAGGCCACATTTACAGTTTCAGAACAGCACAAAGCAGCTATTTTTAAGGATGTGAGCAGAAGTAAGAAGTCAGAGGGACCTAGGGTTGTGTAGATCAATTAAACCTGCTTTAAGTTTGTCCAGCCCCTCTATTAGAGAAATTCTTTTTTCATAACTCATGTTTTGAGACCCTCTCCTGGGTGAGAACCTACAGGTCTTCGGTTTAACCTTCCATGAAATAATGCATTTACGTCCTTTCAGATTTGTCAAGTGAGGCTTAAATCACATTTTGCTTTCCACAACTCTGTTATCTTCATTTTTTGAGCACCAGCCCAACACCAACGTGCACTATCAGCCCAAAACTGAGTGTTAAATCCTCATCACAACGACCCAGGCAGGATGAACAGTGGCCCAAAGAACTTCTGGAAAACTGACAAACTAATCATGCATATAATTGCTTCTTGACTTTTGCTCCTGCTGTGGCAGGACTTAATAATAACCTCAAAGGTTAGTGTTGGGGCACACACACCATTTAAATGACTCCAGGATGATACACTGCAATAGCATTATTAATTCTTGCAGGCCCGCTCCCCAGTGCTTCCCAAAGATTCAAACGAAAATGGCTTAAGAGCCGGTAAGAGGAAGCGTGTGTCAGGTTAGTTTCGCTCATTAGAACTTGGGGCTCATTGTAACACGGCCACAAACCTGTTTGATAGCTCCTTGAAGGCAGATGATTCAAATAAATATGTGAGCCAGTTTCTATAACCGCTTTCATGTCAAATTACTGAGCAGTTCTCTCCAATAGGAGTCGTGAATGGAAAGCATCTCTATTTTGGTTCATTTTGATAATCAAAGACAAATTGAGAACTAAAAACAATGGATTAAAAAAGATTATCCCCCTGCATAGCATTTGAAGAAGCAGCTGACACTTAGCACCACATCATGAGTCTAGTCCAAAGCACTGCAGTTAATGGGAAGTGTCTTTCAACAAGACAGTGTTTTGGATAAAGCCATGTAAGAAAATTATTGGAATGGAAAATGCTTCAGATCTCTAGAGTGATTCAGCTCAGAAAACCAACTACACTTATTAACTATCAACCTCAAGATAAACTGTTTCATTGTCCCAACTGCAAGAGATTATCTGGCAACGCCACTGCTGATGGGACGCTTCCAGGTTCATTATCACAAAATATTTCCTGTTTCAAAAAAGCTCAATATTATATACTTTGGTGTTGCCAGACACTATTTTTTTTTTTTCATGTCAGAAATTGGGTTTTAGCAGCTTACACACAGAAGTGGACAACTTTAGAAATTAACAAACACCAAAAAAAAATAACTAATGATCAAGTTTTGGAGAAGACAAAATTACTAATGAAGTTGAGTGAAGCGCAGCAAGTGGTACGATCCCACAGGTAAATGAGGAAAGGAACCACATCTAACAAATGTTAAAGTAGCTGACACTTTGCAGTAACACTGTGACGGCTCCAAGGTAACTTGTTCTCATTTAAGCAGAGATCTAAATTAAAAGGAAAGATTAAACAAGACTCCCCAAAAGAAGTAAAACGCTTTGCTTTGAATCAACCAAAATGTCTGGCTTGACCTTAAACAATATCTTTAGTTTTGCAAAGAACCTTTAAGTGGCCATTGTAAGTCGTGGGAGGAGGTGGGTAAGTGTCCAGGCTCACCTCGCTACACAGCCAAGGGGAACTTTGCTTGGAAGAAAACAGCATTTCGAGGTGTTGGCAAAGCAAAGTACATGTGCTTCCCACCAAGAACACATATACCTTTATTTGCCAAAAGAAAATAATACTGTTTCCAAAGTACTGAGAACCAGCCATCCTTAGCTGGCCTTTTTTTTTTATATTTTCCTCTGTTATTTAATTTATTCCTCCTATCTCTTCGTTCAGATCTTTCAACTTTACATACAGCTACCAGATGAAGCTGGAGAGTTTATCAGAATTGCCCAGGTCCCCACTCTTTGCAGTGAAGCAGGTGGCCATGGTGCAGGAAAGCTTCCCACGGACGCAAGAGCAACACGTGTACATACCTATAAAACCATGGGAGAACACTTGAGTTGATTTAGCACCAGAATCTAATCACAGATTTTGACTAAGTTAAGCACTCTAAAAACCTGTCACAGTTTTGGAGAGCAGACTGTGGCAAACACTGGACTTTGGGGACTCCGAGAGATCTCTGTGTTTTGTGCTTTATGCGGGTTGTGGGATCTCTGCCAGCCCTTTCAACACACCTCCAATGGCCTTTGCTCTTCTTAGGACGGTCAGAAGCAAACCATGTTGCCAAAAACCAAGGGGGAAAAAATAGTGTGCTCATCCCCAAAGGTTCTAACTATATTCATCCAGCCAGTTCTGAGTATTTCAAACATACCGAAGAGCAGTGGCTTTCAGAAAAAGAAGCTAATATTATAACTTCTTTCCCTTCTAGAAAGTCATCTAGTTGTTAAGAGCAAATTAATTTTCTGTATGAAATTCAGTTTAAGCAAATTATTAAGCATAAAGCAGTCCTCCTCCTTTGCTTTTCAAGGCATGCATTAACTTCTTTTCTGAATTAAACATCAATAAAAAGGCATGTCATTAGTGTTTATTCTGAATGGTATTTTTTTAATATAATTTCATTGACTTTCAAGTAAGTCCAAATTCTAATATGATTTCCATCCCTCTGTCATGTTAATTTCTCCAGTGCAGCCCATCCGAGCCATTATATAACCGTATTATAAATAATCTTCTAATATCCACTTCACAACTCTTTAATTGATAGTCCTCACCAAAGCACATCACGCAGGTGCTCTTTTTTTTTTCTTTTTTTTTTATTAAGGATAAAATGAAACATTTTAAAACAAGTTTCATCTTTTCTTTACCAGGCAGTTCCTGCTTCATCATAACCAAGGCTTACATTGTCAGTCCCTTCTCTGCATAATGCCCCGAAGACAGGAAATATCTCCTGGCAACGTTCAATGAAAGCAGGAGGCACAGGGAGCCAGGGCAATCCATACTCCTCAACAAAGGTGCGTATGAGCAGCAAAGAGACCTGATGCTATAATGAAAACCTTTTTAAAATATAATTTAAGTATAAAATAACTTTGGTGGAGTTCTTCATGGTTTAATGAAAAAAAACCCCAACAGTTAAACCTACCTTTTGCTGCTGAAATCTTACACCACATACAGTATATTCTAAAAGATGGGTTTCCAGCATGCCTTAGCATTGAACATACAGGGTAAGACATACACCCAACATTACTTTTGTCTGATTTGCACAAACCTGACCTATATACACAGCAACATCACTGGCACGTCTAAATGGAAGGCCTTAGTAGGAACTCATTTTTTGACTTGTGCAAAAGAAAAGGAGCGTCTTTCTCTCCCAAGTACCACTGAGGAAAAAAACCTCACACTGTTACTGCCAACTTCTACATAATTTTTCCAATTCTGCATTCTGATTCTTGGCAAACCTAATTAAGTAATTGAAATCAAAGTTGAAACTTCCTGCTGTCATGGCAGGCTCGTGTACAGACACCTGATTAACCAGAGCTGCCAGTAAAGCTGTCAGCTGTCCACCTGGAATACTTAGACAGTACTAGAGCCATATATGCTCTGGTTAACCCTACCCTTTCCATTGACCACCTGTTGTCCAGGAACCTACAGCTCCTAAGAACCCAAGTTTCAACACAAACCCTATGGGCTCATTTCTAATACTTGAACCCACACACATTAAACAAGTAACGAAGCAGCTACGTGCTGCATATGACTTCCTGGCTGCTGGTCAGCAGGCACCAGCAAAATATCTGCCGAGCTCTCCCATACCACAGTGAGTTTTTGGTGGTCCCCCAGATGCCCTCCAGACCCATCAGTCAGCAGTGGTGTGTCCTGCACTGCTTAAAATACCTACGAGAAGTTGCCAGCTCCGTAGCTACTCATCTGTCAGGTCTCCCTTCATCTCAGTCCCTGAAGTTTCTCATTTCAGCTCACCCCTCTCCTGCAGGCTACAGAAAGCACTGGAGTAATGGCTTTTGCCAGCTGGGTATACTGGCCATTTACCTTTTGTGTTGCTTTTATTTGCTGTTTTACATTTGTTTTTATCAAGTTGAAGCCTCTTGACTGCATCTTTGAAGCTCTGCTGTGTATCACTGCTACCCCTGTGCTATCACTGTTGATTTGCATCCCTCCCAAAGTTCTTTCAAATTACAACGTTCCATGGGTTGTTCCCTAGTCTTACTGGACCCCTGTGACTTTCACCTCTGTGAAAATCAACTTACAGCTGGCTTGAAAAGACTCCAGCTCAGGGGAAATCACATGCTGGCACAAGAGGACGCTCGGTTCATAAGGGAAGGCGGCTGGGAGCGAGATGAGGAGGTTCAGAGCTGATTACAGAGAAAAGCTGGGGGAGCTATGGCTCTGGAAGGCAAGGAGCAAGGTGTGGATGCAGCCTTTGCCAGGGCATGGGCAGGTCAATACCGATTTGCCTGTAGTGCAGGAAATCAGGGGGCTGAGAAGACTGACCTGAGCAATTCTACACGTTGGAGATGAAAGGACCAACCATGGGCTGGGAATAAACAGGCAGCACAAGGGGATTGCCCCTGGAGGAGGTGTGGGGAGGGAGGCCCCACCTCAGTACCCCTGACCAGACTTCCCGTCCTCAGGAGCTGGCGGGGGCTGCTTCTCATCTGTGTTTGCAGCTCGCGGCAGCCACGGTAGTAAAGCAACCCTGCTCCTTATCAGGCCACACATTTATGGGAACCTCTCACAGGCCCAGACACTGGAAGTGCTCTGGTGCTGGGAAAACTGAGAGCATTTGCTTCCAGTTACTGGAATATGCACGTTTCCAACCAGTCAGTGGGACTTCAGTAAACTCGTACAGGGGCCTTCGGTAGCATTAGTTAGGTCTTCTCTTGAGTTAGGTCCTCCTCCCTTTGTCTCTTATTACAGAAATAAAGCTTTCGGTAAGATGCAAAGAGAGTGATAAATGAGGCAATCCCAGCTTTGCCACTGCTCCTACACGTACTAATACAAAGCCAGCCATGGGAAAGGCTCACATGAGCAGGTCTGTTGATAGACTTTGTCTTCAAGAAGCAGAGAATGAAGGACGAGTGGTTTTCTATAGCTTCAGACAGCATCAGGCTCATCAGCAGTATGTTCCCCTCCTTCATGAAACCATCTCACTCACTGTAGCGAAGGCATCACTACTATCTAGACATATAAATCCGATCTTAAGAGAGTGGGTTTTAAACAAACATCGTCTTTGAACCAATGCAGACCTGGTGGGCAGGAGCCCTTTTAGCCCATTTATACCCCTGGCAATATGGAATGGATCAGATACTGGAGTCGTGTCATCAATATAGCCCCACGAGCGTTATGCACCAGTCTCAGTGGGTGTCAGCAGGATTTGGCCAGACATATTTCCTTACACTAGATCGGCACATCAGTGTAGTAAGCCTGAAATTTTGCTAGAGGAAAAAGGAAAAAAAAAAAAAAGAAAACTTCAAAGAAAAATGAGTGTTTTGATTGATTCTGTTTCCTCTGTAAGTCACAGACATTAGCTATGTTCAAATAACCTAAATGTTATAAACCAGTAATAAAAACCCACAGTCCAGAATGGAGAATCTGCTTTTCTTGCTTGTCTTTATATTGAAGATCAGCTTTAACTCTTTTCCTCCCATTTCAGCTAAGTCAGATGCTTAAAATTATCAAAACATAAGATTCACTCCACTTTCATAAGCAGCTTTTCAGCTTTTAGGTTGCCATTCTGATTAAAATAAGCTCTTACAAAGTTTTAACTTACTAAATTAAAGATGCATACTTGAGATCTTGACACTTCTATGACAATTATTTTCCAAGACCCATTTTTTCCCCTCTTAATTGCTAACATACTAATGTTGCAAAATGATATTTCAGACACATTACTTCTGAAGTTACTTATTAATGCCAGGATTTTCCCATAGCACTAAGCCTAGGTTGCAGTTGTCTCCTTCTTCTTACTTCTGGCATGACTTTGACCGGTTGAATCCCCAAATATGTATCAGTAATCAAAAGGTATATTTCAGTACAGGAGAACCTGTTTGGAAGAATTCTTCTCATTTCTTCTCTGCTTGTTTTATCTTTGCTTGAGATGTGAATAATTCATAGGCCTCTGTCTGCTTTACAGTCAAACGCATTCTGTCCACCCAAGACTGTTCGACTTTGTGATTTATTATTTAATAATTTGCAGGGCTGCGCTGTTGTAAGGTGAGCATTGTGACTGCTTGCAGAACTGTTACAATCTGGTCTAGTTAGCTGTCCTTTCTTTCCCTCTCTCCAAACAGCAGCAGTTATTGATTTTTTTTACAAACCTCTGCCATGTAATCCCACAGCTGCTGATCTCAAAGCTGTTACTATAAAGTAAAAGTTGGCCCTTCTTCTTGAAAACAAGAAGTCATGTTTTGATTCACTTTTTCTTTTTTTTTTTTTTTATCAATTGTTTCTTTTTTCTCCTTCTTTTGTGCCTCAGTCAATGACAATATCCAGGAAGTGCCACTGGCTTCTCTTAAGGATAAAAATGAAAAATGAAAGCCTTTGGGGGAAATACATGCTGATCCTTTCATTACACCTGCAAAAAAACGCCTGTCTGAAACTTTTCAACCTTTGAAACTTTTCCAATGGAAGTTGAGCTATTTCATCTATTATCTTGGCAACAATTACATATAGTGTTGTCTCCCAGTAATATGATATTTGCGCTTAAATCCCACTGCAAGTTATCAGTCACACATAATGGTGAAAAGAACTACTCCAAAAAACACAGGGACTCCTAATTCTTGAAGATTTACTATGCTGCCAAGCTCAGCGATACTAATCAGTGTGCAATTAGGCCCTGATCGATTGGCTTCAACTGACTTTGGATCAGGACTGTAACAGGCACCGAGGGCACAGGCACAGCAGTTGGAGTCTCTAATGAATTAACTTCTGTACAGGCTATTTTCTACCTGTCAATTAATTATAGGATTTGTAGCCTTTGAAGAATAAAGAAATCGTAGGACAAAACCCAAACTGTTTCTCTTTTGCTACTATGAACCCTTAGGAAAACATCTGTGGAAATACTCTCATGCTGTCCTCTAACTCTCTAGTCCGTGCCTTAATTACACAAAAGCATTGCACTAAAGAGTTGAAGTTTATGCCTAAACTGGGAAAGAAACCATTCTGGGCCTATCTGGGCACTTCAGTACCATCCTGACTTCATTTCAGTGTTAACACCCAGTGCAAACAAAGCTTGTGGACTACCTTGGGAGGGAAACTCAGTCCCTTGGGCGAGACTGGAGCTGGTCGTTCTCCGGCTATGTGCCCTGAGACTTGTATGGAGGGCTTGGGACCAGGATTCCTGGACATTTATGGTAGGTATTTGAACATAAGTTTAACCATAATTCAAGGTTCACACAGAATTACCCCAAATGGAATCTATTTCTTACCCCTAAATACAGCGCTCTGTTTTACCGCTCTACCACCTCGCACCCTTTGGTTTCTACGTTGGTTATAATGGCTTCTCTATGGCAATAACATCTTCTGGTAGAGTGAGTTTCCTAAGAAGACCTAAGTCTTGCAAAACTTTCTGCAAATAGATAGATAACACTCAGCCTAAATGAGAAAATTCAAGTGAGGCTCCTGAATACAAAATCCCTTACTCTTGGCTTACTTTGGTTTGACTAGATCCTGTAAGACATGCCACGGTTGCTGCACGTCTATCTTGGTTGGCCATGAATGGAAAAGGCCTGAAAATAAACTGCAGCCTGTCGAGAGTTACGGTAACAAGCAGAGATGCTGCCCGCAGTAGAGCCGGGCTGCTGCCTTGCGTGCTAGCTGAAGTTTCTGAATTACCTTTACCTTCAACTCGGGAGGCATCTTGGAGGAAG
Source organism: Nycticryphes semicollaris (assembly GCA_013400055.1). Classification (NCBI taxonomy): domain Eukaryota; kingdom Metazoa; phylum Chordata; class Aves; order Charadriiformes; family Rostratulidae; genus Nycticryphes; species Nycticryphes semicollaris. The sequence continues at coordinate 491,081 of VXBJ01000022.1, forward strand.
AAAATACACATCTCTGCAAAGAGAGTCTCAGCTGAGAGGAAGAATTTATTTCCCTTTTCTCCTTATTTCTGTCTTCCATTATTTATTCAAGCCGGGGAGTGAAAACAGTAGGATTTTGGCAATAGCTAATGTTTTACATTAATAGTATTGGAAAATCTTTATGATAGGAGATATTCACATTGCTAGAATACTCGCACTCTGCATACTGCTACTCTACTAGATTTTGCTTTAAAAAAATAGACAGTTAAACAAAATATTGCAAGAATAATAAAGCAAACCTTCGAGCTCATGATAAGGTGGGTAATTTGACTGTGTTCCAAAGTAAAGCCCTAAAAGGTTCACCTTCTTCCCTTGAACACAAAAACTGCACACACTTAGTAGTTTTTTCTCCAGCGTTTGAAAAATGTGACAGATTTACCTGCTTAAACTATACATTGTCTTCGGCTCTCTCCCACCATCCCAGAGATCCAGCCCACAGGCTTGATTTTACACCTGGGAAAACCACTACTCAGAAGCTCTTCCTTTAGACCTCCTAGTTTGAAAGGTCTAATAACCCAGATAAAGAAGAGTACTTAAACTTGCATAATACCTTTAATGACTCCCTGGGGGAAGCTGCTGCACAATTTATTTAACTCTTTGTACCTAGACTTTCATCCTGGGTGCTTACATGTTAATGACCTCTAATGTGCAAGCCATTAGCACCTTTCACCATAATCTCCTCCCAATGTCCATTTAGATTACAGTAATGGCCACTAGTAATGTAAAGTAAAGGCTCCCAGCAATGATATCATCATAATGACTTCACTTCCCAAGTCTCCTGATATATGGCAATCACATACCCTTGCATATAGTTGGCTAAACATATGGAACACACACACCATGTCCAGATACTACAATTCCCATCTTTTATAGAGATGGGCCCTCACTTTGTTATGGCCACCTCCGTGGACGTAACCTTACAGTCAATGAATTAAGTAGTTTAGTCTGTATTTCCAGGTCTACAGCAGAAGCAAACAAATTAAAAACTTAGGTACTTGCTGTTTGAGACAGGAAAGACAATACCATGAAGGTTAGGGATATTTTTTGATGGCAAAATAACATTACTGAAACATTCTTCTTTAGACCTGCGCAGCAGGACAATGACATTAACAGTTTGCTTCTGTACACAAGAAGTGTATGAGCATAGTGCAAAGCGCTTCCCACGCTGCACAAATCAGCTCACTGATTAAGACAGGTAAGAATCAACATTTATGCCCTTTTTCAGTTACCTTGGGCTGTATTGTAACTTAACGATTTCCCTGCTAACAAGCCATTTTTCAGCTGAAAAATGCCGATTTTCAGTATTATGCATTTCCCCTCTCTTTTCTTGTTACACAGAGCTTAACTTTGGAAAATTCCAAGCACGGTTTGAAGTGATCTTTGCGGGGCTTTTTTCCCCGGTTCACAATCGTAGGGGAGAAAGAGTCAACTCCAGCCCTCCCGACTGCAATGCCCTTTGGCAGAAATGGGGACAGAGCCAATTCGACACAATATTCACACATCTGCCTTCACCTAACAACACGGATCGGGGTATTTGTTGCAGAGGAGCAGGTGAGTACTTTAAATACAGACCTTTCTGAGATGCGGAGTGCTCCGAAGGCTGAATGCCTTCAGTGTTCAGCATGTCACAAGATGAGGCCTCCAAAAAAAAAAGCCAATTCGGACAGTTTCACTCTCAGCAGAATTTCACTTTATTACATGAGAACAGCATGTAGAGTGCTGGCTGAACATACAGGAAAGGGACATCTTTGGTCATTGGGCAAGTGTGGAACTTCATCAATCTGCACAGAAACAGTTTAAAATAAACTGAGCTACTGATGGGGAGGGGGTGGTGGGGTTCTCTCTCTTCTATTTATGAGGGCTGAATACGTTCATCTATCAGAAACTTCTCTTCATCTGTAGGTCTGGCAGGTAAATCCCAGCTGTTGGTACAATAACAGCCAGTGTGCCAGTAATCGCTGAGAGATGGATGAATAATTAATAATAGAAATAAATAACTGATTATTAAACAAGTAAATGTTTTCTTCTGTAACTGATAACGCAAACAGTTTCCAGGTTATATTCTGCTTTCCAGTGAAGGCTTCCAAATATTACCTTCAATACAGGCAAGAGTACCTCAGATAGTTTTTTCATACAGAATGGTAAATTATGTTATTGCTTTTGTACACTATTCCCAGTGCTTATTGCATATTCACTTGTATACATCTAGTGCAACATTATTATCTTGTTTTGATTTTCTTTCTTCCTCCACCCATACCCCCCTAACCTCCTGTCAACAGTTGGGGAAGCTGCTAATACTGTATTGTATATTCATTATCCCAGCTTTTTCTTTACAAATATCATTATAACATCCTGCATTTGTAATGTAAATAATTAAACATTCTAGAAAGTCTTATAGGACAGAGTAATCTAACAGATGAAAGACATCATAAATGTGAAAATCAAATGGAAGCACATGTAATATGTATCTTTTAAAAGAGTTTTCATAAAATAGGGTTAATGTGTTAATCAAGCATATTTAAAATGCTAATTAATCACTGACTTAGAGTCTATTCATAAATAATTGAATGTCCTATTTATGCAGAATTTCTTGTACTTGGAAATGCGTAGCATTTACTCTGCTCTTGCAGGATGCAGTCCAGCACTGATGCTCACAGGGCTCTCTCGGCTCTGGGTTAGGACAGTTCCATCCCAACTGCCCGCCAGTCCCTCACCTTTGCCAATCACCCTCCTGGAATTAACCTAATCTCTCCCATCACTACACAGATCATCCTAATGGCAAAGTACAAAAAGCTGCATTAACCATGTCACTTTGCCAGCATTCCAGCCATGGAGCGAGAGGCACAGGAGGTGAATTTTGGGAGAATCAAGCCACTTGTGGATATTCTAATATTTTTTTTACTCCCCCTCCCTCTTCTCAAGGCATCTCCCCTCTGCATTAATGGCCTGTCATGCCTCTAGCCATGGGGAAGTTGTCCACACTCAGACAGCACGGGGTTTAGAACCCCATGTATCACTCATCGTATTTGCACCCGTGACACCGGCTCAATGTGAGGTGTACACGCTCGTGTAAATCTAAAATAATCTAAAATAGTGCTGATAAACACAGCATCTTCAGTTTCCTGCTAAACTCAAACTCCTTTTGAGAGGATGAAAGAGATGATCCCTGAGAAAGAATGCAAGATTCTCAGGAGAAGTAGTTGAAAATTTTGCAATGAAAATACATGTGTCAACACCTTGACTTTTCAGTATTTTGATGAAATTATCAAGTATGTTGTAGAGCTTCACAATTTCTTTAAAATGGGTGTACATATACTTCCAAAACAAAATGAAAAAGCAATTGGGAGTAATATAGATTTTCATGATAATAAAATCTCTTAAAATTACAGTAGCACAAGACTTATCTGAATTCTCAACTCATCTGCTGAGTGGGAGGGGTTTTTTTCTGGCTTCTCTCTACTTTGGTATGAAGAGGTAAAGTAGTCCTTGCCTAATGTGATTTAGTGGACAGGCTGGCAACGTAACTTGTCATTAAAGCATGAGAATGAGAAGAATAGATCCCTCCTTCTAATCCTTTTTGACAGCCTAACAGAATACCAATTTACCATTTGATGATGGCTTCAGGATGTTATGAAACCTCTGCAGGGACTTCAGACTTCTGTGCAGCAAGGGATGAAGATGAGAAGCAGCCAAAGTTGGTGGGGAAAAAATGGCTCTGGAAGAGGAGGAGCGGCTCTGTAAATGGCTGGTTGTAAGCCAGTAGGCCTCCTTTGAAACCTGGACACTCCAACCAACTCAGTGGAAAGTCTGTAGCTGGTGAACCTTGTGGAGAATCATTAGGCGTTAAAAGAGAAAGGGAGAACTGCTTCAAGGGACAGAGGAAGCTTTCCAAAGAAAGCTTGAGCTGACGATTGCCTGTCAGCATGCTTGGGAATATTTGATGTGGTTGGACGTGTTTCCATGGAACAGCAGTGTGATTAGTGCTATTAAATGGTACATCTTTGCCTTTAAGACCCTCTTAAAAAAGGATTCATAATCCAAACACATGACTCTGAAACAGACAAACACTTTTCTTCTTTTCCCTACTGGGTAGGTAGTACCTGCACAGCTAAAGCTGACAAGGGGCAATGCTGAGTTCAGTAACGGTCTGTCTCCCCCGGGAACAGCCTCTGGGCTAGTGCAAGCAAGTAAACAGCAGGCTGGAAAAAAAGCTACTTCTGAAATATTTTGCTTTTATCAGGTTACCCAAGAAATACTGATCAACACTAAAGGAGAAATCCAGCATCCAAATGCTTTGGAGTTCTCACTTTGGAGGAGTTCTGTGGCAGTACCCAATTTCCTATTCCATTCCTATTTCCAAGGAAAAAGGCACCTATTTTTGAAATGCACCTTATTGCCAGCTCTCACTTAAAGGTATTTTTCAACAGTCCTCTTCCCTCAAGATCCTACTTTAAAAAAACCCAAAAACAAACACTTAATGAGCATTGCTTATAACACGGCAATGTGTTATTTTCAGCAACAAGGTAAATTGGTTTTGCGATCCAGATGACTCTTTTCCGGCAGCTCCGTAATTCAAAGAATTCCAGCGACAGTGCAAGAAGCAGCAATTCTAGTGGAAACTATCCTTAGTCAACGTGGAGGTTTCGGCGGCAGCGAGAAGCGGGAGGTTCTCCTGCAATCATTGCGCCTTTTGCCAATCATGCATGATGCGGTTAATATGTTGATGATATCTCACTCTAACATATTGAGTTAGTGCTTGTGTCTATCCGCTTCCCTCTACTGGACAAAATCAGAGCTGTTCAAGTGTTTATGATACGTTGTCATTATAAGTGGTTGGCCCAAGAGAGGGATACGCGCCCTGTGACAATGAACAACGGCTAATGGAGATTCTCCTTTAGCTCAAGTGATAGAAGCTTGTGCTGGTGGAGCAGAAGGTCACGAGTGTAATTCTTTCTGTTAAGTTCCGCTCTTAAGCTGATAACCACGATGGCTGCGTGCCAGCCGCTAACAGATACACCTCCACCCTTTCTGCTCTGGGTTAGCAGCGTTCAGCCTCCTTTAAACTGCAGCCTTTTCTCTTGTCTCCAAGCGCCTTTCTCAATCAGAGATGAAGGGAACAGAAAGGAGGAGAAAGGGAAAGAGGAGAAAGGCTGAGAGAAGCTCACTCAGAACAAGCCAGAAGAAACCCTCCCGTGCTGGCTGGCCAGCGTAGCTTCCCCCTCCACAGAACACAGCCAGGAATGCTGAGTGTTGCTCCACATTCAGGAGCCTGCTTGTCCCTCAACAGCACAAAAACAACACAGCCTTCTCTATACCTGTGTGTGGCTCAAAGGGGGTTACGGCAATGTTGGATGCAGCTTTGAAAGAGACTTTACCTGTCTTCCTACTGAAAACAGGGCTCCCATCGCAACCCTCCCCTTGCAAGTCGGCGCTAAGGACGGAGGAGAGATGGCGCTCACTGTTATCATGCCCTCGTTCTCTTTCCTTACATTATTTTTTCTTTGTCTCCCAAGCTCATTTCTCTCTCCGTTTCACCCGGCACGTAACAAGATGGAAGTGAAAATTGACTTTCTTTGTGAGCTTTGGTACTAAGAACGTAGCACATCACTTTCCAAGTACCACTGTGGTCGTACAGGGTATTTCAATCCCAACCCATCTCTATTTCAAAGTCATACTTTAATCTGGAATGTCAGGTAGAACATGAAACAATATTAATCTATGCTACATAAATAATTTCCTTCAATTATCAGAAAAGAGCAGCAAGACATGAATTTTCAGCTTGATTGAGTTTTAATCTCCAAGTTCAAAAATTAATAATTTAGGCAGGTGCGTTGTTTTTTTAAACAGAAAATTAAAGGTTTCATATTTCCCTTCCTAGGGAAAGAACAAAAAAAAAGAAAGATAATATGGATCCAAAGGTCAGGGAACATTCACAGGTTGGAAACGCGACAATTATGAAATTATTCACGAAGGAAACACTTAGAATTCAACGCAAGACACCCAGCTTCATCACAAGGCACAAGAGATTGACAATCTATTATGAATGCCTCACATCACAGATAAATATTTCAATGCAAATAAATAAAGGATGCTGAGTGTTTCTCTTCTGAATGACTTTTCACAGCTCACTGAACACAATAGTTCTGGGACTTCTCCATGGCCCACACTCCTGTCCAAACTTTGCCATCCCCAAAGGCTTCCTGTGCTGAGCACAACCAGGTTACTCTGTGATTTCAATTTGGAGTTACAAAGAACCAATTAATCACTCTCCTCTAACAGAATGTAAAAACGCTCTTTGGTGACTCAGGATCTTCACGGAGATTGTGGAATTGGCCCCGTTTTGTTTGGTGCTCCCTCGTAATTACTATGAAATGTACCACTCTTGTCAGACCTAATGACTTTTCTTTTTGGTGCGGGGGAGAAAACACACAGAAAAGACAACGCTGTCTCTGAACACACGGTTGTTTGGCTGCAGACGGGCACAGGAATAAACTAAGATGTGCGACACATGAGTTGGGCTCAAGGAAAGCTTTTCTGTTACCAGTTTTTTACCTGCCACTAATCTTGATCTGTGTCGTTTGCCAACCCCGCAAAAGAATAAAAATAGTCTATGCTGAGATTGTTTTCAAGTCAATTTTTAAAGGATACTTTCCAAAGAAAGAGTTTTTCTTTTTTTTTTAAATAGGGACCTGCTTTGTACCCTTAACTGTTTTCATCTGTTAAAAGTAATTGTATTATTTTAACCACCAGCAGGAAATTCCACGCTGTGTATTGCTTCATATGAAGCCATTTGTAACTTTACAGCTTTTTAATTTTGCAACAGCTGCCTAGAAAATGAACATGACAATGTAGAATTACATCACTCATGGCTGCTTCTCCATTAAAACAATACCAGCAGAAAATGTTTGAGTGTTCACAATAAATGCTGAAAACTACATTTGAGTGAAGAGAAAGCAACATTTTCAGGACTTGCAAAGATACCAAACTGGTGTAGAGGGTTTTCTGTTTAAGATTCTAGCAAATGAGAGCTCATTAGTTACTCATTTGAACTTTAATTACCTTAATCCTTTTAAAGAAGGGGAGAGGTAAACTCAGAAAATTCAGTGCTGCTCTGATTATGACCATACAGAAAGGTTTGTGTTCAGGTATTAAGTGATATCATCCAACAGGGGTGAAACATCCACAGTGGATGCTGGAATATGAATAAAATTACCATTTCCTAACCAGATTATAGACACATTCTACAATTGTTAAAAGCAACTACTCAGCTACTTTTATTCTGCAACCCAAAGACCTATCCTTGACATGAGGCTGATTTCCACAGAATGGAGGTTATGAGCTAAATAAAGACCATGCTGCTTCCAAGAATCCACAGCCTGGGGTACCCACCATATCATTAGTCTCTTCCGAAAATACCGAGTACTAGAGAACATTTGTGATCAACTGGTAATTCTGGAGAGTACTTCGCTGCTCATATACTTTCGGAATTGTGCCTGATGTTATCTAGGCTGGGGAGGATGCAGGAAGAGGGAAAAAGGACAAAGGGAAGTTTATTCCCCTAAAAGACAACGATCTTGAATAACAAATGGACAATATTTATAACACATTGACAGAATTAAGACTTGCAGCCAATAAGAAACCATGCTCATAAAGTATTTCTTTATGAAACAAGTAAAATAGACAAACAATACAACAGAAGCAATAAAAGCACAGTGCTGGTACGGAACTACATGTTCACTAGCCCAGACTGTTAGCTGTGAACTATTTTCAGACGTAATTTGAATACAGAACTATCTATCAGAATTAGATACTACCACACACAACTTTCTCAGGTCCTACGGAAAGGTAGCTCGCACAATTATGCTTCTGCCCATTTTTCATGAAATGAGTTTTGCTGTTTATGGAGTTATTTCATAACCTGGTTTCCACTGTGTGTACGTTTCTGCCCGCTAGCTCTTATTTCCGTCATTTTTGCTGCAAAATCTCTGTTTCCTGGATGAAGTACAGGCACAGTGTCACCTCTCTGGAGCAATGGCAGTGGTAGGATCTTTCCCCGCTGACGGGCCACCTATTTTCATAAAACTGAATATGATAGGCTTTACTTTTCTGCCAAACGTAATGAGCAAATTGGTTCAAAAATTATTACTGGAAAATATGCAGACAATATAATATACAAGTTCCTTGGGAAACGAGATTTAAAAGAAAAAAAAATCAGCTTTGAAATTCATAAGTTCTTATCACATGAACATGTGATCTAAATTCACCTGAAAGAAATTTTTGCAGGGGTCTTCCACCTCCATTGCTCCGCAAAGCCCAACCCAGAGCATGAGTTAGACTGGCTGAGATTTAGGTCTCAAACGCTGGCTCTGCTCCAGAAAATATTATCTTAGTAAAACAAAAATTAAGCCATAATAGAATATTTCATAGATGCCGTGATCGTCTTTTCAAACAATCACTGGCAAGTATCAATCCCAGAACACGCCAGCAGCAAGAACCATGATACATTGCAGGGGTCTGACAGCTCCAGCCAGTGCCCCAGCAAAGCCAGCCAGGACATGGAGTGTATCCGGAGTTTTCAGTGCGTGAGCAGCCAGGGAGCAAGAAGCCCCTTCCGTGTTCCATGCTATACTTCGAGCAGGTACTACAAGTTCTTATCCGTGAGTACAAAATATGGGAAAGAATATAGGGAAACAGCTTCTCACAAATTTCTGACAATTCCTTTATATGTGTCGTAAATATTGATTGTTACTGATTCCTCACCTTCCCACGCAGCTCTCCTTAACAGGATGAAATTAATACACAGACCCAGCATTTCTATGTCACAGGTACGATCCTGCAGGGCTCTGCTTCTGATAGTACGGTGGGTCAAACTCAATCATCAGCCCTAGGAGTTAGGTTCCTATTGGATCCCTTCACCTTAATCCAAAAACATGCATCTGAAATCAATTCTCTCTGTCCAACATCACAGGAAATTACATATATCCCAGAACTGATTCAGGTAACAGTTGACTCAAATTACATTTTCTAATGCACTGAAATACATGTTTTGGTAACGGCACCAAGGAATAAGGGCAAACAAGACGAAAACAAGACTTATCGCTGGTACGCGAGCAAGATGGGTTTTTTTCAATTTACAGTGCAGTTTTACATTGATTTTTGATATGAGAAAGCTCTGCCAAGTTCTCATTCTATAATTTTTAACCTTGTGTATTAAACTTCTAAAATACAAATGCCCCTTATTTATATTTTCAAACCGGCATCGTTTCTCTTGTGCCTCCACACAAGTGTTGATTAAAAGCATTCCTTGCTTTCCCAAGTATAAATGTACACAAAGAAATTCCAAGAGCAAAAGCTCCTGAACTCTAACACAGCACAGGAAAATAAGGACGGTATTTTGTACACGTACTTTTAAAATACTCAACAATTGCTAATGTGACTAGCACTACTTTAAAACCAAACACCCATATACAAAATCACTGTAAAAAGCTAAATTCCTTCTTTTCAAGATGAACCTTTTCAACCTCTGCCAATGCGTGGAAATCTCTAAAAAGAGTCCTTAATTCAGCCAAAGCATTTCCGCACATTCCTAAGCCCATCCATATGCGGGATGCTCAGCTTCGTGTAACACTTCTGCACCGTCAGCATCAGCAGCACAGAACCACATGTTCAAGGGATGTCCTAAACAGGGACAGCTTTCCGAGCTGGGCCAGACACAGACAACTGCTAAATACTTGTGAAAATCCCATCTGACGTTTCTAGAGGATGTCTTTCTTTTTCATTTCTCTTCTCTCATCTGGTAAAATGCTCATGTTTCTGGGATGTATCACACATCTAGCCTGTATCACATGAGATCCACCTTCCAAAGTACTGTTAGATAGCTGCTTTCCCTATTCTCTGGCACAGAAAACAGGCAACATGCTGTTGCTTCACATAAATGGTTACAATTCCTATTTCCCTACACTTTGAACATGCTTCCAGGCCAAATGGGAAGAAGCAATATTTCTGCTTTTTTAAGAAAAACAGTAATGGCTATTTCTACTACTACTATTTCCATCCTGCAGTACTTATCATGGAATCATAGAATGGTTCGGGTTGAAAGGGACCTTAAAGATCATCGAGTTCCAACCCCCAAACTTTCAGGACTTTACCATCATGTTTGTGAAGTATGACACAAACCGTAAAGGTTTTGCTTTTTTCCTGTTTAAAAATTTGTAAAAATGCATTTTGTCAGGAATACCCACCAGTTCCCTGGTTTTCTGAAGGTGTATCTGATACTGACACCGTGTCATTCCTCCACCCCTTCATCCTAACCCAACAGGCACTCACTGCCCAAGACTCCAAATTCCAGAAGGCTCTGAAGTAGGTGCTGACCTTATCAAGCCCTTTACAATTATTTTGAACAGACCCCCAAAGTCACTCCTGGTTCAAACTCAGTTTCTACTGATCTTACATTACCGTTTTCAGTCGGTCATTACTAGGATATGAATCATGGAAGTATTAAAGGTTTGGTTCTATGGAGCAGTTACTAGAAGGGAAGAGAAGGTGTGTATTTATAAGCAATACCAGCTGCCCTGCAATTTCTTCTGCACAGATCCTTGTTCCACAGCGAACATGAAGTTGTGCATCTCCCCCTCTTCGCTGGGGGGTAGAGTCACCTCACTTCTGCTGGGAGGTAAGGACACAGATAGGGGCAATTGTGACAGGGTGGTTACCGCTATAAACCTGAGGGTAACTTGCACTCCAGCCTTTCCAAACACTAATCCTTCTCCCCTGTCAGTTCTAGTTGGGCAGAAGGTTATTTACAAGCAGCAGAAGGAACATGCAAAGCTGACAGAAACACCCTCCAAAGTGTGTACATTTTAGCCAGGAGTTCCTCACACTATTTCTAAACAAAAGCACGCACCCTGCAATCCCACCCACAGGTGCAGGCTTTCAAAGATGCCCTAAGTATATTTAGTTCATTAAGGCTGCGTCATAAAGAGATAGGAGTTAATTTTCAAGTTACTGCTTACTGAGCAAACCCTGAACTGGAAACAGCTGGCAGCAGTCACGTCAACTAATGAGGTGCTCCAAGAAGTAGCTGGTTACTCACCCCCCAAACATGTGCCCAGGCTCAAGCTTTCAGAATGACTCAGTCACCACCTGAAGATGAGCCCTGAAAGCTTGTTTACCTTGTTGCAGGGCACTGTACCTAATACAGCTGGATGTACTTAATAATCCCAGTAGTTAGTGCGCAAATCTATAAAACAGCAACTAGTACCTGTCTGGGCTCCCAGAAGCTGAGCAGCTAGATGCAATGTTAAATATGGAATTACCATCAGACCACACTGGAAATTTCCTAATCCCCACCCTTTAGACTGGGAGTGTGCTTCTGATGCAGACTCCCAACTCCCCTGGCATTAACTGCTTCATAATAGATCTTCCTGGACGCATGCATTAGCTCTGACGGCAACGAGACCTCTGCTGCTACACAGGCTCCGGGTGCTTAAAAACAAAGGTCATTTGGCGAAGACGTTATTAGTTACCGCACAGGATTCTGCAATGTAGACGACTGTGATGTAATTGGGAAAAATGATGGCAGTGAATAGATGTAATTATATGTAGAACCAGTGACACGCCACATACAATTCGGAAAGTACAACACAATCAGAGTGTCAATTATTTAAACCATAATTAACATAGCTCTGCATGTCTTTCCAGGGCTCTCACAGAACACAGAGCATTGTTATAGTGGAAGAAAAGAGAAAATAAAATATTAATGGAGGACTGCTTTGTTCTCAGCACAGTGAGATAGAGGTGGTTGTAAAAACTGGATTCCTGCAGTTGCTACCGCTTTAATTAGGAAGGTCGCTATCTTCCTAGACTTCCTTGGATTCCTTTAATTTCCACAGAGGAAAACGGCTTCTGAATTTTATTGAACACAGTTGAATTTTTATTTTCAAAAATCAAAACAGAAACATTTCTTGGCATCTGTTATGAGCACTGGGTGTTATTTGCTCTTTAGAGATAAAGCTGTTTTTATACAGGGATATAGCTTGTGGGGAAAAAAAAGAAGGGCCAAATATATTCGTACTGGGAAAGCTGCTCAACAGGGATATCACAGTCAGCAGAAAATATCTAGCCAACCTAATTCATCCCATGCTAGAATCCACTTAAGGCCAAGGAAATACAATAGATAATATACAGCTTCACAACACCGATCCAAAGGCTGCCTTTAACTCATTCATTCCCGGAACTTAACAACTTGCTTTCTGGAACAACAGTACAACTCCCACGGGCAGAAGAGCTTCAGCATATCCTGGTGCTGGAGGGGAGATGGCAGTGGTAGCAAATCATCTGTGCTTTGTGACTAGAGGAAAGCTTGGCTAGTCTTTACCTGAGTTACAGTCCGGATGGAGTAACTGACAAAAGGCACCAAACTAACACCGACATACACAACAGTGGCAGAAAAATGACTAAATAGACCTTCTTATCAAGGTTATATTAAAGAGACTTGGGGACTCGGTTGTATACATGCTGTTTAGCATGAAGGGAGAAAAACATTGCCCACACATTAACAGGTAGGCAGATCGATATATTGTAGTTACTTTGGGTTTATATTTCTTTGTAAGGTTTCACTGCATTTACAATTGTTTATGGACATAATCATGAAAACAAAATATAAACTATGAGCTTAAGATATATCTTGGTTTTGTATTTCTATAAATGTTATATCCTTTTATTTAAGTGTGCTATGGATTCATAGCTACTACTGGTAATTCTGTTGCAGAATGGATTACTGAACTACCATCCCCACAGCGCTTGGAAATAATTCACTTTTTACCCAGCACATCCTCCCACTCTGATCTTTCAAATGAAGAGATACACAGCCAGCCTTCTGAGCTGCATCCAAAGCCAATACAGGAAGGACATGTAGGTTAAAACATACAGAGGGAGTTTCCATAATGGGGAAATAAAAAAAAAAAAAAAACCAGGAGAAAAGATAAAAGAAAAGGCCTGCATAAAAGCCTGCACTTCAACTTTGAATGCCATTCTTGGACATTGCTACAGTCAAAGTTGGGTTTAAGTATGAAGAAGAAGATGGGAAACATAAGGAGAGGTTATTCATGCGCTCTCTGGGGCAGCTCCAACTTCCTTCTCTTTGCCTGTGATTTAAGACAGCGTTTCCTAACTCTAAGCCTGCGCTCACTTCCCTTGAAGAGCAAGGATTGTTGGATGTTTGGGTGAATTGAATGCAAACGTGATTAAGTTGCATTTACTCATATAACTGAATACAAAATCACCTTTCATGAATCCAAGATGTCTGGATTGAATTAAATTTGCAGACACTTTGGAAGATGGCAACCAGTGACACTTTTCACATATCATTTATTCAGGTACAGTTTCCATCATGTGCCTTGTAATTGCACGGAAGTTCATATTTTCCATAAAGATGTATGCAAATGGAGCTCAAGACCTATTTAGAAGACTTAAAAGATTCGTCGCTCTTGTGATGAATGTGAGTGAATTTCATTCAAGTATCAGTGACCTTATTAAAAGACCCAAACACTTCTGCTCTGCCATTTTTACTAAACACATCTAGTTAACAGCTACGCTGTAGAGGTAAATCAGCAGAGAGAGCTCATCCTTTGAACTATCACCATGAAGCAATTTCCACAAGGAGAAATGGCACTTGCAGAGAGCATTGGCAACAGCACGTCTATATCCCAGAACAAGCACCCCTACAGGAGCATCCCACCACCTAGATGGGTAAAGCAGGAGAGCAGGTGGTCAGTAAAGACCACACAAGCCTTAAGCATTGGTTAATCCCAGGCCTTGAAAGGTTTCAAGTGCCTTTCCAACACTTGGGTGCCCAGAGAGCTGCCCACCAGGCAGGCACTCATCATGGCGCTGCCACCTTCCCTCAGGATTGATGTCACTTCTCCTGCCACGCTGTCAATTTTCTCTCAGAGGCTACTCTGGATCCTCCAAGAGAAACACAATTTCCAGGTGGTTTTCCTCATTTACACGAGGCAGGTCTCCCAAGAATAAGAGCAGACCAGGCTGCAGCTAGTGGCTGTGGGGTGGGAGGGGTGGTGGGCACCCAGGCAGGTCCTTCAGCAGGAAGAACAGAAAAGGACTCTTGCCTCTCTGACAATATGATTCATTACAGATTTCACAGATATAGCAATGATCTCATTTTATGATCTTCAGGCCCAATCCTGTCCCCATTATAATTAGAAAATAAGCTTCAACTGAAGACAAAGCACAAGCACCTCCCTTCTACTCCCCAACTGAAGTTACTCGCTGCGTTTCTTTTTGACGACCATTATAATAAATTCTCTGTGTAGCTCTGCCTGACAAGACTTTTTGCCACTCACTGCTATGGAACTAGTCACTATTTGAACATGATTTTAGGAAATACAAAACCAGGGCCTTTTTAACTACAGACCTCAGATAATTGCCATAATATCTTTCAGAGCAAAACATTAAAAAAAAATATTAAAAAATCTCAACAACTCAACATAAAGAACTGGGTGCTTTAGAAAGGAAAAACAAAACCAAAAAGGAATGCAAGCAGAATAAAATGAGAGGGCTGAAAAGAGTTTCCATAAATTAATGTTCAATTTTTCAACTTATAGTAAATTCTGTAGGAAGTAAAAAACAAAAACAAACCATTTATAACAAGATGACCCTCACACAAGATAGATACATCTACGTTGTTCTATATTCTAACAAGATGTGGCCCACGCACGGACACTCAGTAAATGGCTGCAGTGGAAGCTGACACTAAGGAAGAGAGGTTGCTTATCAGTACAAACTTGATAAACAGCTCAGCCAAATTACTATTTCCCACATTTTTTGTTTCACAGGTAGCGAAAAATATTTTTGAAGCTCTATAAGAAGTTTATTTTATTTTACTACTTTTTTTTTTAATTGGAGACACAAATCCCCCTTTTTTTTTTAATTTGGAAATTAACATTTTTTCCTTTGTTTATTAAGCACCAAAATGGCAAGTTAAAAATAAAAATTAAAAAAAAAAAGGCAAGAGGAATTGTTTCAAGAATTAGGTGGAAGACCTGGCACCCATTCGGTTTCAGTACAAGGAAGTGCCTCATACATCCTATTTTGAGGACAAAGAAAGCCAATATGCGTATGTAATACAAACAGATATTTTTCATTACTAAACTGATAGAGATCAAGTTCACCACCTCCTTGTAAAGAAGAAGATAAAAGACCAACCTGTACAACTGGAGTTTAGATGGAATAATTATAAAATTGCAATATTCCTTCCAAACTCTTACGAACATAGACCTAACCAGGTCTTGACCAGCAGAGCAGGCCAGGCTGAAGGTGGGCATGCTACAGAGGGGAGAGGAGGGAGAAATCCATGAATGCTGGTTATCCATGGAAATTCACAGCATCACAGAATACCAGACACTGGAAGGGACCTTGAAAGCTCATCCAGTCCAATCCCCCTGTGGATCATGTCACACAGGAACGCGTCCAGGCGGGTTTTGAATGTCTCCAGAGAAGGAGACTCCACAACCTCTTTGGGCAACCTCTGCCACTGTTCTGTTACCTTGACCATGAAGAAGCTTTTCCTCATATTTAAGTGGAACCTCTTAAGTTCCAGCTTGCACCCATTGCCCCTTGTCCTGTCATTGGATGTCACTGAGAAGAGCCTGGCTCCATCCTCCTGACACTCACCCTTTCCATATTTGCTCCAGAGCCCAGTAGTGAGAAAGCATCCTTACGTTCAGGCATGGGAGATTTTCAGCTGGGGGAACTAGAGATGCTTCTCGTTGCCATAGACAGCTGGGTCCCCAGCGGGGCTGTCAGGCTTTGGTTGTCCTGCCCCGGTGGGCAACGGTGGGGAAGGGACCTCCCGTCACTCACTACGTGGGCACAGCCCAGCTCAGCGCCTGGGCAAGGGCGGGTAATTTGCAGTGAGGAATGCAAAAGACTATGTTTGTAGACAATTTCCAAAGAGACTAAGAGAGATTTCACTGTAAAAGGTTATAAAACTGTATTTAGACGGGTATTTTCAGAGAATAGCTACTGATAAGAAGGGTTAATTTGCACACACAAGTGGGGATTTCACAAGTAAAGCACACGATAAATTCACAAGAACTGAGCACCGTGTCATGTTCAGTGTAAGCAACATGGCTTTTTCATTTCAAAATTATGCAAAGCTGGGGAGACACTAATTACAACGAACAAAGAATTTAAAAGTGAGAAAAGGGCAAGCCATGACCAAAAAACCCCCCATTTTTAAAAGTAAAACTTTTGATAAGTTAAAAATTTTCCAATTTATGAAATAAATTCAGGGGAAAAGCAAAGTCTAACACTGCCATAAGTCATAGTGATTTGATCAAGGAACATCCCCAGGGAATGTCAGCAGGACAGCATACAGAGAGCAGAGCATTCTCTAGTCATGGGCCGTAAGAATATTAAATGCAATAGTCATGGCCTAATAAAGAGCTAAAGAGAGACAAGAAATATCAAAAATAGAAGCTGTTCTGGCAAAATTAATTTAGCCACATCATTCTGTAGATTCATGGTGTGTGTTCCTAATGAGGAGGCACGGCAGCATTGCTTACGCATAACAAAACAAAAGCTAGAAATACCACAGATGAGAAATAAGGACAGGACAACTTCACTACAAACTGTTAAATGTTGCAATTCAGAAGTTTCCAAAAAGCAAATCTTGCAAGTTAAGTATTGTATCAACATCGACTTATCTTCAGAAATAAAGCTACAGAAGAAGATGGTGACAGGCATCTATTTTTCTTCTCAGCGTTATCAAAAGAACGTAATCTAGCTGCAGGAATAAAAAGGGCCAGGATAAAAATCTGGAAAAATTATACTTCCCTGAAATAAAGAGGGGAAATAACACCGCTCTTCTGACAGAGCAAAGGAAGAACAGCCTGTCCACCAAACTGCTGCCAGCGATACCGGAGAGTGATCCGGGACTATCTTTAACACAGCCTCTTTTACCTCTTTGGTCGTGACTAGTGCCAAAAATAGCACTAAAGAACCCAAAAAGGACTCTGTGAAGGTTAGACTCCTGAAAATAGATGGAAGAGCCAGAACAGGCAAAATAACTCCCCAAAACTATGGACTATATACAAAAAGAGAGTCAGCACGCTTAGAGAGATGGGTTATGAAGGAGTTACTGCGTCCAATAAGGTAACAAGCCCCAGTGCTAATAAAAAAGTTAGAAAAGTTGTGAAAAGTAAGAGGCCTGGGAAAAGTACCCCCTCTGTGGCTGCTGGCCCTTGTCCCATAGCAATGGCAAGGGGGAGGAGCAGGCTGTCAAAGTGGGGTTCAATGGAAGGAGACAGCAAACTTAAAAACACTAAGAGCAAGGAGCATTTGTGTGAAATGCTACCGATGAAAAAGGGGTTCCTGTGGTTTGGGTCAGGATTGAGCTGACAAAGGCTTGTGAGCAGAACTGGGAGCCTGAGCCGTGGGGACACTTGGCAGGCATACCCAGGAGGGAACACATTCACATTTTGACTTCACACAAGCTTGCCATGAGTCCAGACAGCTGACAGATAGGCTGTAAAGGTATTTAACTATTTGCAGAGAAGGAAAAACGTACCCAATTACGTACTAAGGAAGCTGCACAAAGGCCACCAGGATTTCTAGTGAAGTCCAACATCTGGTAACACAGTGGCACCTCCAGAACAGGAATTTGTCTAACCACCCTGAAAACCAATTCACGTTTTGAATACCACACTGGTACAGATTTCTTGAGGTATTTAAGCAGTACTTCAGCAAAATATTAGAATAGCTACAGATGAGACCAGATACTATATGGGTGTTTTACCGCACTGGGCACCCATTGCTGCACAGTCCATCTGACAGGTACTGTCAACGCCACTGTTTTTCAAACCAATATTTATTTATGCTGTTTTTCTCTCTAGCAGACAATCTAGTACCACCATGCTGGTCAGAGAAGCTTTTTAACTTTTTTCTCCTAGCTACTTTGTTTATTTTTATATTTACTTTTATCTCAAGGGGTTTTTCTGACCAGTAAGCTGTCCATAGTAAGAAAGTTTAGAAAGAAGGCTAAGTCAACAGTAATTTACTAACTGAGCTTTCCTTAGGTATCTTTTCATTCCAAGGACAGGGAAAAGTGTGCTAAATTCAGATGTCACCACGTGGTCAGGGCTGACAAATGTTGACTATTTCTTAGAATAATACTCATATTGTAGCTGTCCTCTGTGGTCCTGTGGGGTTTTGTTTGCTGGTATGTTAGCAAAACAGAGATCCAAACACGAAGCCTTCCTTTCCTCGATGTGGGTGTTCAGGAAGTTACATGCCTGTGAAATCCATAGGATATAATTGAAAGAGTTTTGCAATCTAATGAGAGAGAAATCAAAACAGAGCCTTTGTGGTATTTGCACATTGAAAACAATTGGGAGTTTTGCCTGAAAAATAGCCAAGGACTGAACCCCCAGAGCCATATTTTCCACTGCACACAGTCCACACAAGCGCACCATCAGTCTCACTTAGGCCTCAAAAATAAAGCTTAAAAGGACACGAGTGATATATAGGCCTTGGGCTGAGCCTCAACCCAAGAGTAAATTTGCCCCCAAAGCAATTTTAGGTTGCTTTCATCAGCACTGGCAAAGCTACCGCTTACAAACACTATAAACTGCTTCCTTGCTCTGAGCCTGATGGCAAGCAGCCCCTCTCCTAACTTTAACCCAACAAAAGTAACAATAAAAGATTGCTTCTACCCATCTGGGCAATTATCACTAGACACTGGCAAGTACTAATAGTATGTCTGCACAGTAGATGGTAGCTTTTCCAGAATTAAATTAAACTAGGTCCAGAACAGGAACTGGTTCTAACCACACAATAAAACGTAGTCAGAGGTTGAAAAATGCAGTTGAGTTGGGGAAGAGTCCCCTTGCCTTAACTCTTGCTGTGACACCCCTGCTGCCGCTCCCCGCTCCGCCCTGCAGGGACTTAAACAAGGTCCTTGCTCACAGGCCTCTGAAAGCTCCTTATCTTCGGATCCCAGCACCTTCTTTTGTCACCCTGGTCTCGGTTAGTTTCCCTGTTAACCTCAGCAGGGCCGCGT
Organism: Nycticryphes semicollaris; assembly: GCA_013400055.1. Classification (NCBI taxonomy): domain Eukaryota; kingdom Metazoa; phylum Chordata; class Aves; order Charadriiformes; family Rostratulidae; genus Nycticryphes; species Nycticryphes semicollaris. The sequence goes on from VXBJ01000022.1 coordinate 510,198, forward strand.
ATTCTTTCAGCTTTTTGCCCTTTCACGTGAGGGATTAACACTGTCGCTTACAGGCTTTAGCTAGACCTGCCAGTACCTCGGGTAAGGCTGCAGGCTGCTGCCCCCGTCACCATGGCATCTAGCTTCTTGTAAGGTCCCCCCTTAAAGAAGAAAACACCCCGAGCCCAAGAAATGTTAATCTGCACTGGCATTTTAGTGGCAATACGGAGGCAAACGATAGATGCAGGTGACAGAACCTCTGCAGGATGGTGGGGACAGGCAGGAACACCCAGGTGCATTCCGCCAGTGTGGCAAAGGCTGGGTGTGGGTGACAGGAGCAGAGCAAGGCTGTAGGCACCAGCAGGAAAGGTGGCAGGAGGGAGCAGATGCCACTGGAGGTGACGGGGGAGAGGAGAGCTGCCTGACAGGGTACAGTGGCATACAGTGTGAGAGCCGGCTGTTGGCAGTGCTGGGGCAGCAGAGGCAGATGCTGTAGGAGAGGAAGGATGAAGGTGGCGGGGTACCAGCTCCCCCCCCAAGAACCGGTACAGGTTTCAGGCGACGGTGTCACACTACCTGCTGTGCAACATGGGCGGGAGCAGTCAGCAGAGTGTGACACAAATGGGGAGCTTCTCAGGAAAAAAAACCCCAACATCTTGTGACAAACAGAAAGGAGGTGAAAGGAAAGGAAGGGGGATGCGACTCTAACGTACTCACGAGCCCCTGCACAATTCCAAACGCTGTGAACACAGCGCAGAAAGAATGGTGGGCTCTGGGTCCAAACCAGCAAGAACAAGAATGTGTAACTGCAGTTTTACCGTGGTATCATATATGCCATAGCTATATGGAGAGGAACGGCACCCCAAAAGAAGGATGTGACGTACAGTTTTTAACTACTGTTGCACAATTGCTTTCTATGTAAGAGAAAAGAAAGGCTGCTGCCAAACAAGCTCAGTCTTTCTCATGGGAAGACTTTATTTAAGACTGATTTAATCTCCAGTTTTACCACAAGCTCTTCCCCCCATTTCAAAATATGCAAAAAAAAAAAAAAAAAAAAAAAAAAAAGCAAAAATACTAATTTCTCTTGCAGGACTATGCAGTTACTTCAAATAAGCATGTTAGAAAAGCAGAGATTATTTGGCAGGGGGCAGGGAGGGTTGCCAGCTTTTAAACCCACGCATTTCCATCTCTCCTTAATTATTAGGAAATTAGAAACAAGTTAACAAATTGATCTGCTGAAATTTAAACCTGAATGCTGTTGAGGCTCACTTTTTTCTCTACTACTTTTACAGCAGAATCTGAATCTATTCGTTATTTCAAGTGTTGGCCTATTTTCAGCAGTGATTACGATGGTACCACAATGTGCAACTTGACATCTCCTCCTCTCCTCTCATTCAAAGTCTCCCAGGGCCCAGCCATTTCACACAGGCTTGCTTTAGGCATTTATTAAATATGCACCTTCCAGTAGGGTTTAAAAACACCAACTAATCTCATCAGAGGCCAGAGACCTCCAGATATGTAAATCTACATCTGTTCCTCTTCAAAGGAAAGATTCTCCTGGATTACTCCAGGAGAAATGCATCCCACCCGGATATAGCCACTGAACCAGAGAAAAAGAACTCCCATGGCAATGTGCCACCTCGAACTCACCAAGATCCAACGACAATGAAATTACACTTAATGTAATTCACTGTTAGCTTTAAGAAGCAATTAAGTAAAAGGCAGTACAGCACTTGCCGTAGGCTGTTGGTTCCAACAGGGGCTGGTGGAAAGAGGCACATAATGTTAAAATTGGTAACGTTAGCATTAACATAAGGATGAACTGTAGGTGGCTGCTTGACTACAGCGCTGCAAAATAGCAGAGTCCATTAACAAGCACCAATCGTCCTTGGCCTTTTTTTTTTTTTTTCCCCTTTTTTAGAGTGTTCTGTAGATGGTTGCCAGTGAAAGCACGCAGCAATATAATTAACTACTAGAAAAAACAGGATTCCCTCTCTCCCTCCCCAGTGCTCCACCAGTATCTTCACCTTCCCACCCTGAGAGGTAAGACCAAACAACGTTCTGAATTCAGTATTTCAGAGCTATTAGAGAAAGGCTGTAGCGGAGCAGTATCACACCCAGCATATACACTTCCCAAGAAGGAACTGGCCCTTATTTAGCTTTTTACATCTCATTTTGCATAATACAATTTTGAAGGTGAGCACAAATGACTTTTCTCAGCACCAAGTCACATTCTTTACATGTATGATGAGCTTCACAGCACAATTAGGGATGCTTCACAGATATCTAAAATACAGTCTTAAAAGAAACAAACTTGTTAGCCAGAAATGATGGCAAAATCTAATTCATTGTTCAGTCTCTCGTTTCCCTATGGTTTTACTGACTAGAATTCAGAGTGTGAATTTGACTGTCACTAAAAATAATCCAAGTTTTTTTATTGTCTCCTGTTTCCACAGTTTTGTTTGAAGTTTCTTTGGTAAGCTGTATCTTTGGGCTGAATCAAGACAAATAAATATCCGTCTCTCTCCTTCTGGAAAAACGTATGGGGATGTACATATAAATATTATCTAAAAATAATTCTGAAACATAGCAGGTAATTTTGTGATTAAATCATTTACTCAAGTTTAGCTACTTAAAATATATACATTTCTCAGATTCTGAAAAATATCTTGGCTGATGCCATGGTCTGTACACGATGAATTTCATCGAACTAGAAGAGGCTGATGCAATGATTTTAATATGCTTAAGATTTATAGAAGTACAATTTTATGATTAAAGGGTTTGAAGATTTTTATTTTATTTATTAATTGAAAAGGCAAAATGTAGCAGCTACAAAGGTGTCGGGGAGATATCCCTGGAGAAAGACAGAAAAGAGGTGAAAGCGTATTTTGAAAAAAGTGAAAGACATTTTAAATGACTTAAAAGTTCATGTCTAATGAAGCCATCGCGTAAAAAGTGAAACTCCTATGCTCAATTAGGGCTTATATTTTTCTCACAGATAAGATCTGAGCAAACTCTTTAAAAGTCAACATTATCTGTCATAACAGCAGTTCTACCTCTCACACTGCAAACAAACTACACAAAAAGGAGGGAAAGATGAAACAAGGGATATGGGCACTGTGAATGGAGCCTAAATCTTTTAATTAACACCCTCTGAAAAGCACACTCTTTTTCCACCAAACTAATAAAAAGTGTGAGTGTGGGGTCTTTGTTGTTGTTCAAGCCTTGCTTGTGCTCTAAGGAACTGAGAAAAGGCTAATCAGGGTTATTTAAAGCCACTTTCTACTTGCCAGGCTCCAATATCTCATTAATTCACTCTTAGTTGGCATCATTGTCTGATAGTGTTTGAAAATCACCAAAGAAACAAGGATTTTCCCTAATCCTGTCCATCAGAGGTAACTCTCTGGAAGATGATACAACGTCATAGCATGTAGGACATGGAACAGAAGTGTCTGCACAGGGAAATACCCTGTTTTGATTGCAAACTTTATCATTCTCTGTGTATCAACACACACCTGACAAATCTGATCAGAACGTGCCTGTTTAGGTTTGAACTTTACAAAAAAAAAAAAAAAAAAAACAGAAATTATGATGATAGTTTAAAGGAATCACCCCGAGTAACTAGTCTCTGCTTGAAGCTATTGCCCGGCTTCTTTAACCATTTATTGGTGAGAGCCTGACACGGGCAAAATTAATATCTGTCTGTGTGTATATTCCATTTCAGAAGAAAGGAGATTTTGATCATAGTCACAGACAGAAAACCAATTGCTTCAATGATTTTGTGGTCATGAACTACAGTATTCAGTTAAAGATGATACCTGCCATTCTGGGATATTTTTAATGGAACAACATTAACTCTGGGGACTAGAGAAAGAACTGTATTATACCAGTATGCGTGTCTTCAACTCAGCAACCATCATTGCCATGTCCAGAGACAGCTGAACTGAGCTTGAGGTCCCTTTCCAAGAAGTTTCTCCTCTATACAAGCCGCCCTTATTGCACACTCATACTAAAACCAACACTTGCATCCAAAGGATATTGTAAGGCAACAGTATATAAGTGAGTGCTGTCTTCCTGACGGTTTCTATCCCTTGGCTTTCTATGACGAGGCAGACTAGCTGGCCTTCAGACCTACCTCTTCCTAGACCTGTTCTAATAGCCTCAGTTTCCTTTTAATTCCTGTAAAGGGAACAAAATAAGATTTCCTTACAAGGGGAGTGCAGCAACACGAGCGAGAAGAACCACAGCTATTGGTCTAGCATCATAAACACTTTCAAAATGCAATGCTTTTAACAAACGTTTTCATCTCATGATACTTTATTTAGATTGGGATGTATATCTTTGCTAATGTCTTTGTTTTGATTAGGCACAAAGTGAAGTTCAAAAGGATGATACCTCTGCTCTGAGGACCGTCTGAGAGAGTTGGGGTTGTTCAGCCTGGAGAAGAGAAGGCTCTGGAGAGACTTTATAGCAGCTTTCCAGTACCTGAAGGGGCTACAGGAGAGCTGGGGAGGGACTCTGTGTCAAGGAGTGGAGCAATAGGAAGAAGGGTAAGAGTTTTAAATTGAAAAAGGGGAGGTTTGGATTAGATACCAGAGGGAAATTCTTTGGTGAGGGTGGTGAGAGGGTGGTGAGAGCCTGGCCCAGGTTGCCCAGAGAAGCTGTGGCTGCCCCATCCCTGGAGGGGTTCAAGGCCAGGCTGGATGGGGCTTGGAGCCAACCTGGTCTGGTGGGAGGTGTCCCTGCCCAGAGCAGGGGGGTTGGGATTCAATGGTCTTTAAGGACCCTTCCAACTCTAACCATTCTATGACTCTATGATATAAAATTTCCATTATGGAGTTGTATCTCTGAATACCCAATTGTCATGGCCATACCTACCTTTTTCTGAATACTTCTTAATAGATGCTAAGCCTGAAAGATTCAGAGGTTACATCATGTAAACCACCTTCAAAGTCTTCTATGGAAATGCCTGTCTTCAGTTCACAAATTACCCTTACAGTTTGCCAAAACCAAGATCTCTCTTCATTGTATTTTCAGGATGAGCCAAAGATTCAGGAAGAGTAACTGTTCTACCCATACTGTAGCAGGAATATCAATTCCTGTAATATTCCCAGTATCCCAGCTCAGATGCTGTTGGCACTCGATTTATTACTAGCCTCAGAGCTCTCAACACCATTAATGGTATGTTTGTTATCTCTTTCTGGTTCATGGAAAACACCTATGAAACAGGGTAGTGTTCCTCCTACACTTCTTGTTTCCCATCTCAGATGAAAAGCACTTGCCACTGACTTAAATTTCTCTCGTTTCTGAGTACATTTTATTCTGTGCTGACTTCTAGAGTTAACTGCAGGCAAAAATAAACAACTTCTTCAGCAGCAATTGATCACAAACAAGTAGGGCAGTGGCACTGGTTAGTGCTGCTCCCGCAGTGCTCTGATACTTTCAACACTCTTTGATATTTCCTCTACAGCACAGACAACTGTCCCAAACTCAAAACTCCTCATTCAATTTCCCACATTTCTAAGTGCACTTTCAGTTTTACCTCATATCTTTAGAAAGAGCTTACTTTGTCTCATGCATTTTATATGCCCTTTACTATTACGGGGAAGGAAAATATAAGTATTGATTCTGGACTAGGTAAGTTTACTGAATCACAAAGACATACGCTGAAACTGCAGTACAAAATGTATTCTATAAAACAAAGAAAAATAACTGGGAAATGATTACAGCACAAATTGTTTATAAATCCCTACAGAATAGTGTTGCATAAGCCACAAGGGAGAGATGCCCTTATACCAAGCAGTAGACAATGTAAATAATGCAATTTTTCCTGCACCTGATAAAATCAACACAAAACCAGGAAGAATATGCCACGAAATTTGTAATTAAGTTAACAGACAAGCCATGCATACTTGCAGAGTATGGGCCTGAATAATCTGCCAAAAGAAGGCCGTGGCTTTAAATATTGGGAATATTTTGATAAGTCTTAAGGTTCTCAGCTTCATTAAAAGAGCAGTTTGTATTTACATCATACCCAAGGAATGCAGGCCGTAGAACAAGGTCTCACACTTATTTTGAAATCCGTACCATTTCCAGATCTCCAAGTTAGCTAACTCCAAAGATATTTCAGAAGTTAAAATATTAGCTTTTTGTGTATTTGTGACATAATAAAAATAGATACATCCATTCCCCATATAAAATGAGAATCCAGTCCGTAGACTAATACAGACAAATGCAAGCTTTCAACTCCGGTGGACACTTCACCTTATTTTATATTACAATGCTACTTTAGTGCCACTGCTATGGCTGTGAAACGGCACTGATTCTTTGGCTAATTAGAAGATGGGCAGCAGATTGCCATTAATGAGATTTGGCTTCCACAACATAAGGCCCTCTTGGTGTGTGGCTGCATAAGTCAGCTAAGAGAATCAGACCTCCCTGTAGATAAAGGGAATCTCTACAGATCACATCGAAGTAAATCTAAAAGTAATCCGCTGTATAAAGGAATGAGCTTTTTGCAATTGTATTTCTGAGTGTATGCAGGGGTCCCCCTTAGGGTTTTGCAGCCACAAAGATCTGTCTCACGTGAGCTGGGACCGTGGAAGAAATACATAGCCAAGAGGGGAAAAAAAAAAGGTTTAGTTTTCATTAGTTTTCAGGTCTGCTCCCAAGTATTAGTTAACATAAAAAAGCCCAAACCTAACTAAAGTTATTTTCTCCATGCTTGAGTTGTACAACAATGGCATGGGGGGAAATAAAGATACAATAGAAATTGCCACGAACAAACTTCTCTTAAGACTTTTATCCCCAGTAAGACCGTTACTCTTCTGACCTTTTTCAAGATCAAAAAAGATCAAGAGGGTGAAAGAGTTCGATCTCTTGTGTGGCAATGATCCTGTTTTACCAGGCTACTGAGCCCATTAAAAAAAAAAAAAAAGTTAAAAAATAATATTCAGCTCTTTTAACAGCTTGTACCTAGAAAGACAAACACGTTCGGGTTCAGACCAAAGACTGCTGACTTCAATGGAACTATGCTGGGGCTGTAACTTTTTTTCTTTCTGGAAACACACTAATGGTGACGTCTTCTGGAGGGGAAGCTGCAGCTCTCTGCCCCCAAAAAGCAGCCAGGATGACCCAATCCACCAGTGACCCCTTCTGCATGCCAGGACAGGGTTGAACCTTGGGGGTTCCTCACCCTCTGGCTGTGACCCAAAACCTGCATTCGCAGAGGAGTCTACCCAAGGAAGGGCTCTGTAAGATGTGAAGGTTTCCACACCAAAGTTGAAAAAACTGCAGTTGAAGTTGCACAGAGGTCTGTTGGAGGGCGTATACCCGCACGAGTCACCTCCTGGATATATAAAGGTGGTATTAATCCCTGAAACAGTTCCTAGTCAAGCCACAGCTGGGATGAATTCAGCTCAAGAGCCTTGGAGTTATTTGCTGTTCTCAAAGCTTTGAGTAACTCTCAGCAAGACAAACATACGGGTAGGATATCAATCCACCCGCACCAGGATGTAGGCCAGTAACTGTCTCCATGGGGTTAGAAAAATTTCCTGCATCATCTTGCAATTACTTCATTTGCCATTAAATGGGATAACCACTTGCTCTATCATCAGATAGCGGCCACTGCTTTGAAACGGGGCATCAGCCTAGGCAGGCCACCGGGCTGACCCCAGATGACAGTTCTTATTTTCCTAATCTCAGCAATATATGATGGTTTATATATATAATTCTTTATATATAAGATATTTATGCCATACAGATATAATAAAATAAAATATATGTGATATATACATATAAAATTCAAATGCAGACCTTAGCACTGACAAATACAGACTGCGATCCCAAACCTTCCCAACACCTTTTCAACCTGCCTTTGTGCTGTTGCGTTTGGCAACAGCCTGAGCTGCAATTTGAGAGACTTGAAAGTTCAAAGCCACATCATAGCTTCAGTCCCCCCTTTCTTTCTCCTCCTTGTTTGAATTGTCTCTGCTTTTCGTTTTCTTAGGGAGCGTGTGTTTTTAGCAGTTAGCTCAGGGGACTGAGTCAAGTTCTGTTCCCAAACCTGTAGATAAGGTACTAAAAACAACTTTGTCTTACCTTCTTCCTACATAAAATAAGAATTTTAAGGCACTGAGTTGAGAGATAATGGATCTTTTAAAGTACTTCAATGCCGATGAGTTCCATTTCTGCCATATTTTAATAGTTTAAAAATAAACAGTAATCTATAGAAACTAAATACATTCAGAGAAGTATTTTAATTAAAGGCACTTTGGTGTCCAGATTCAGGATATTGAAATCCCTAGGAGACTGCTGATTTGATATACAGCATACATATATGACAGACCGAAGGATCATGCTTTTTTCGTGCCACATAAACCTTTTGTTTCCTCTCCCCCAGTGCACTCCAAGAACTTTCTTCCACCAAAATAGTTCATCTCCAAGTGAGACCAACATAAAAAGTGAAGCTTTTTCTTGCCTTCATTTATGACTTGTCTGTCATTGGTTAAGATTTCCAAGTTTTAATTCAAAATTGCAAAAGGAAATACTGGCCACAAAGGATCTGGTCTTAATTTGAGAAATCTTCCAATTAATAGGAAAGCTTAATTAAAACATCAGTTAAAAGTCCATGATATTAACTTAATGGTTAAAATCTACAGAAGTGCATGATTACATGTTTTTTTCCATGTAAAATTAACATTAGTGACTTCTAACAAATGTCTCGAGCGGTTGTTGTTACTCAGAGAATGGTTGCAAAAATTAAAGCCAGGCAGTAATTATGACCATTTTAGAGATTGTGGACAGCTCAGCCTTGTTGGAAACACACCAAATATTATCCAAAGTAAATTCATGTATTTGCACAAATCTTTGATATATATAAAAAATTCCTTTATTTTTCCACAAATATCTAACCTTTGTCCATTCCTCAGTGAAGCTGCATTTTCTACGGTGTGCTCTTGGAGAACAAAGTACAACAGCAACTGGCAAAGTTTTTGAAAATACTACTGGGGGGAGGCTCAAGCAGCCAAAATCATTATTTTTGTATGGAATGTTTCATACCAAACACAAACACTGGGGGGTCTTGACTGAACTCCTTTGCCCTCCTGCCGTTTATGCCTATGATATTGGGCAATTACACAGCTTTGGCTGAAACAGTACGCTGGATAGGAAATTTCTCACTTATTGGGGGGTTTGGACTGCACTTTTCAACAAAAATGAGACCATTTAGTAATCCTAATGAATTTAAGGGGCAAATTGTCTCGCCTCTCTCCTAAGACCTAGCCTTTTTCTGGTGTTTTCCTTCCTTCAAATAGGATACGCTTTGCTCTATGCAGTTTGAAATGCAAAGGAAACCCAAGTCCCAAATTAATGTAAGACTACACCACAAATAAGAGTTCTATGGCTGAATAAGTCTGCGGGAGTTGCAATTAATGAGACTTGGCAGTGGCTTTTGCCAGCATGCTCGTGCTTACGCTACTGCTGAAACACACACACAGGCACAACACAGAGCCTTACACTTTGCAAGAGAACTATAAAGGACAGGGTCCATTAATCAAACTACTTTTCTTTTACCCTGTACTTATTCCAAATACATTTGCATATTAGAAGGATTCCCAATGATGAAAGCGCTTTGTGTAATCTTCTTTAAGACATCTTTAAGGAAAACTTTGGGATTAACAGGGTTTTTTTCCCTCTTTGGTTCTCACTTTTAGAAGGGTGCTCCTCATGTGCAATTTCATGATTTCCCAAAAGATTTCAGTATCATTTCCACTCTACACTATAGCCTTTGTTCTAATACACACATATACCTTTCGATGGATCATGCAAATGCAACATACACACAGCACTTTCCCTGCGTTCCCACTACAATTAGGACAACAGATTCTGTGCCTTTAGCACAGAAGCTTGTCTATTTTAACTCCCAAACCAGAAGATTAAGAACTACTGAAACCCTCGAGCTGCAACTTCTCCACTCCACCTCTTTATTAGGACATGCCTGATGTGCCAGCACAGAAAACTCTGGGTGCTCCACAGGTGGTTTCTGCCATAGGGCTAAATGAAATCCCACTCCTCTCAAGGCTCTCGATTCCACCAGCAGTAGTACCTGAACTCCAATGTTTGTGCTGCCCTCCCAGACTGACCTGAGATAACACCAAAAAGTTCCTCAAGGTCTGTGACAGATCCTCATTTAACGTCATTTACCTGGTTTAGCAGGACAGCAAAGGATTTTGAGTTGCAAGTGGTGGCGGGGAAGACTTTCATATAGAACTTTCTGCTAAAAGAAGTCACCTGAGGCAAAGAGGGTTTGTGACCCCTACTAACTGATCTCCAGGCATACCATCCCCCAAAAGCTGTCCAGTGTGAGTAACTTCAGGGAGGATTCCCACCAGTAACTACCTGTGGTGGCCCATTCCATGCTGTCTCTATCACCCTGCACCTAAGGGGTGACAGAGACTCCCGTAAACTCCAAAGGGATCCCCGAGACCCTGCTGCTTTCCTTCCCAGTGGATGGGGGGTGAGTGAGCCACCACCTCCCCACAGAGGTGTGCATCCCCTCTCACTCCTTTCCCAGTTTCACCAAACACATCCTCACGCAAATTACAGACAGATTTGGGGGTTGTTTGCTCCTATTTCCCTCTGCTGTTCTTCAGCTACTAAAAGAAACTTTCCCCAGCAGGGCAGGGAATGGCCTGTGAGAGGGGCAGTAGCCACCAAGGCCACGGAGGCGGCCATCACCTTTGCCTCCTGTGGAGCTGATTAATTAGCACAATGGCAGTGCCAGGCACTTTCTGCCAAGCCACAGTTAGACAACACACTGACGAACATCCCGGAACCAACCCAGTGCTTTTCCAAAAGGCAAATTAAAAATGCAGATTAGCTTAGTGTATCAGCAGTGGTACCATTGCTGTTGTAGGAGAAGGGCCAACAAGAGCACAGATAACCTACCTGTTGTCTCATTGTTCTCTTCTAATAAGACTCAAATTTGCAATTGAACTACGCCCTAAAAACACACATTGAAATGAATCTCGGTGTGTTAGTAGGAAGGAACCGTCACCAGTCTCCAAGTTGTTTTAACACCTACAGATACATACTTCAAAGGCAACTATTGCTATAATTTCCAAGTATCTCTTCAGAAAAAACCCACAAGGTCCTTTGCAGCTGTAATATTTATTGAGCAATAATTTTCTCCAAGTGTGAGAACAATACTTTTCCTTCGTACTTTCCTTTTTCTTAGTTATGCAATGGCAAGGCAAAGGATGAGCTGTATCAACTTATAAAACAGCATTTTTCCTCTAAATGAGTGAGTCATTTTGCCCAAATAATGGCATAATTCTTGTATGAAGTACCTCAGCAGTGTTAAACTATCAACAACCACAGGTTCTGTTGGTTTAAAGTATCATACAAAAAAAAAAAATCAAATTATCTCTTCCATGACTGTAAACCAGACTAGCATTGCTCCTGCTTTATAAAGTTAATGCATGAATACATGGGAGATAACTTTTTTTTTTGGCAGGTTTGATTGATTGAAGTATGCTTCTTTCCTTGTTTTGCTGATTAAATGTGCAATAGATGTTCAAAAGTATTTTAGAGATGGCTCAAAACCCTTTAATCCCTTTCCCGCCTCAAATAGTTAAGCTTTCCATAATGAAGGCTTTATGGAGCAGCCAATAAGGCCACAGAACACACCCCCAGCCTGCACTCAGCACTGGAGTATTCAGAGGCCAATACTGTCTATGGATTGTTCACCAGACCCACTCCGAACCAGCTGTAATGAGGAAAAAGACAGCCATTGATTGCTTCATGCTTTTTGCCATCCAAAATAAAGTTTTCACGTTTATAAATGCAACAACATACATCACACTATTGCATTCTCCCATGTTTTATCTAGCTCCACGTAATTTTCTGCAGAGCATGCAAGTAGCCAATTTGCAAGTACAGCAAATATTTGCCGTATTCAAGTCAACATCTACAGTTTGTAAATATTTTACGTTTTAAAACCCATGAATTTTGATGATACTTTTCTATTACTCTGCCAAATTATTTTTTTAATCAATGGGGGGGGATGCAGAACAAGATCCCAACCCAGTCTGAATGGCAGTGAAAGGTCTACAGCTAACGGCTATCAAATCCCCCAGCCTTGCTGTAACCCCCCATCCTGGTCTTCAGGAGATCGGACGCTTCATGGAGGCTTCAATATGTTTACTTTCTCTTTGCTTTTGTGTAATACTTTATCTAGAAAGTAGGCAAGAAGGCAAAGAAAAGCAGCCATATAGGTACGTGACACTCCTCAAGCCAAGCATGGGGGAACTTACTGGGTTTTATCTGTTCAATACCACCAGATCACAGATAGCAGCTGGAAGTAAGAGCAGAACCTGATCTGGAGTCCCAGTGCTGAGTTCAGATAAAAAGAAACTCGGGTGAAAATGGTGACTGACTTTTAAATTATTTTCCTCCTCAACAAATTTTGCTGTGCCAGAACTATACTGAAACTGAATTCAAAGGGAGTTAAAATTGGGATCTTAACCTGCGAAACCGTGTTAGAGAGTCTGGATGTTCCACCCAACAACAAACTATAGCTTTTACCTCTGAGGAATCTGTTCTAATAAATGGCTGATAAGGAAGTGTTGGGAATAAATTATCTGTTGCTGCTCTACTTCAGCTTGTGACATCCAGTTAAACCATCCCAACGGTGCCAGTGGAAAAGACGCACCCTGTATGTCTCATGATCTGCTGAAATTTTAGAGCACCTTAAAATGCCTGGAATATTAAGAACCTTGCTTTTAAGGACTAAATTACTTTGCCTTCGTGTGTTTCCCCTGCACAGGGTCTCCTCTGTTTGGGAAGGCAGAGCCTTACTACTAGCACTTGAGAGGAAAGAAAAAGATGGAGCGGCTCATGCCGGGGGCCTCCCCCTTCCCTGCACTCACAGAACTGCTGCTCACACACACACAGCTCCCCGGGGACACAACCACTCGCTGAAAACCTCTTGAAGCAGCCAGCAATGCTTATATCGGACCCCAGATAATGCCTCGTATAACTTCACTAATTTCAGTGGAATTAAACCCCAGGTGGCTCTTGGCACGACCTCTCCAGCAGCGCAGGGGGGGCTTCCTTCCCGAGAGCCTGATTTTGCACACAACGGGACAATTCATGGAGCGCAAGGGACAGAAGCTGCAGTGGGAGAGGGGGCTTTCTGCGAGGACAGGGACTGGGATGAGGGATCAAACAGCAGCTAAAGAATGCCTTGGTTTTACTGGTGCATTAAAATAAATAAATAAATCAATGGGGCAGCACACAGCTTACAACCATGTCATACTGCTGCCTGCCCTAAAGCCCTGGCAGTGTGCTTTAAGAGTATTCATGTTATCACCTGATCTTCCCTACTTACCATAATAATTAATGTACAAGCATTGCTCAGAGGGACCAGCTCCAAGGCCACGGAGGGGAAGAAGAAAGAGGATTTCAAGAGGATTCCTTTTTTTCAAATAAATAAAGAGGTACTTGGAAACCATATCAAATATCTAAAGCTGAATTTAATAACCACTTTTTACAGAGCTTTTTTGTTTTCCATTGAATTATGCAATATTATCTGAAAAAGTAGCATCTATAATTAACAGACAACAGGACTGGAATTTAGTAGGAGGGAATGGTGATAAAAAGCACATTCTTTATCCCCCAAATTTAGTGATTTTTCACTTAAACTGAGGCTCAAGGGGAAGGAGGGCAATACAACAGCAAAAAAACTCCCAATCCAATGTGTAAATACGTACAACGCTTGTGGTTTTTCTTTCCTGTTAGTCTAAAGTACACGGGAGATTTCACACGCATCCACAAAAGGCAGCTTTTATGAAGCAGAAATAATTCAGTATGATAGTGCTGAATGCTTTTTGGTTTGACCCGTTGTCTGCAGCAGCCTTGTCCTAACCCGTCTCCATCACTGTAACCGTGGGGTGGGCAGCACACAGTTCTGCCCGGACCCAGCTCGCCTCTGCCCTTCCTCTTCCTCATGGCTACTCCTCCCAAGCATCAGCCTCACCTTCTTGCCCAGTGGGTACGGCAGCCCCAGCTCTGAGAGCACTGGTGCAACTGGTGCAACTGTGACCTGCCTTTTCGCTGACACGGGGAGCTGCAATAGGCAGTAACGGGCTCCCTACCCTTGGAGAGGAATCCCTCACGAGAAGACACCATCCCTCAAAAAACACCCCACAGAAGAACGCCTCTTTCATAATGAATGATCTGGCCCTGCTGAGCCCTTTCCTTCCTGAAGTTCTGCTTTTGTAAGAAAGCATCCTCTTTGAAGATCAGAGAGTCAGAATAAATTACGTTGTTTAAGGGAATCAACTCATACTGAATCATGGAAAATACTTTAACATAGACTAGATCGCCGAGAAAACGGATAGACACATATATCTTAATCCAGAGGAAATTGTATGAAGTGATTAACACCTTACTAAACGTTTTTGTGAAGTTGTAGCAAAGGTTTCAGTTCTCCTGCTCCTACAGCCTTGTCAAATCCCTTCTTTCTCCCTCCTTACCGCTACAGAAAGGGCCAGCACACAGCCCCTTCCAGTTACTTGGTGCTACTCTGTGAGTGTAAAGGGCTACAGATCACTTACACAAACTTTTCTAGTGATTAGCAGTACAGGTTGCCATAAAAAGCAGACAGCTTCTGGTACAGTGAGTTAATTATATGGTTACCACAAAATAACGGAAACAGAAAGTAATTACACTGTTGTAGGCATTACTGCTAACACGCTAGCTCTTATCTTGGTAACACTGCAGCTAATTAACTCATGTCACTACACCGCTATTTTATTCTGTGCACAGTTTTGCACCTCAAAAAAGGTAGGAAAGTTCCATGATTAATAACTGCTCCAGAAAGTTTATAAAAGACCCAAATGCTCAAGAGACAAAGGACCACAGACGCTTCAGCTGGCCAAGAGATCAAGTACCAGCAACAAATGCACTCTGTGATGGAAAACCTGATTAAAATTTCTCAAAGAAATCATTATGGGTGAGAAACTAATTGAAAGACCTCCCTCCTGCCAGAGCTTTGCTAGAAAGAGAAGACTTCAAAGGCAAAGAGGGAGAGCTAATGTTTTCACACTTAAAACTGAAAAAAAGCGATCCTCATGTTTGTGTTTGTTCAGTACACACTTCTCAAATGTTGTCCCCTCATGCTCTAAATCTGCTGGGTTGAAGATCTAAACCTTGAATATACAATGCACTTTAGCTCGGGTGTATGGTGCTATTCTTCCATGCTGTGTGCCTGTCTATTCATGTGCTTTTATTCTTTATTCTTCAGACTGATATATAGTAAACAATATGGTTAGCCACTTAAAATTCTCTAGGTTATTAAAATGTGAGTAGCATTTTTTTTCCCCTCTCCTGGATTTCATCTGGAACCACTACCTAATTAATATCCAGAACCCAGCAGGAATCTGAATAATAATAATAAAAAAAAAACTTTTGTTGTTCCTTGAAAAAATCTGTGTAATTTAAACCATAATCATGGGGATTTCATCAAAAGTAACTCAGTTCTTCTAAATCCCACATCATCATTACAAACAACTTTGTAGTGCAATTTCCAAGGCAAGATATCTCTTCACTTTCATATTTTAAAGGAAACATTTCTAATGACAGCAAGGGTGCATTTTATATGCAAAAAGCTGGGATCTCGATGGTTAGAATACAATGTACTTCCTCGTATCTTCTACCAAGGCATACACCGTACTGTAAAGGATCAGTTCATACAAATCCTTCCTTCTCTCAAAGACACATTGTCTTATCAGTCGAGAGCTAAGGTGCAGTTGGAGTATAATGCAAGTCCATTTCTCACAAGCTTAGAGCTTAAGCACTTTGTTATTGGTTATTAGGGCTGGACTCCTAGAGATAAACCTACAACTACTGTACACCAGCGAAGGGCAAATAAGCAAAATCCCCGACAGAAGTCTGTTGTAAAATGATGAATAAGCCTCCTAAATTGCCATAAGGCGCTAGTCACAATGGAATTGTATTTGTCAGACATGCATTGTAACCCTAAGGTTATCATAGTGGGCCAGCAGATACAGGAGGAGCGCTTAACACTATCACCCCCTAATCATATCTCCTACAGGCTAAAAACTCTGCAGGGAGCATTACCACTTAAAGAGGTGGCAGTGTTTCTATGGACTGAATGTAGACAGCGTTCGGTAGAAAGGAAAAAAAACCTATAGAAAAGACTGACAGATATATTCGTACAGGCTGCTCACAAGTACACCCTGAATTGAGATATAAAAAAAAAAATCCTTGCAAATCATATTCCCAAGGCTGGGGTTCTAAATAATAAAATACTGTAGATTACTACGTTATTAGTTTTTAAAAAGCTTATGAAAAATTATCTTTTGCCTGTGGGAAGACATTTTGTCGGAAATTATAGCAACTCCAACAGTTTTGAGATATCAAATTTAGGAACTAAGCAGCTGTAGAAAATAGATGATATTATACCCTACTTTTGCAAATTAAATTCTCAAGTTCTAGTTCCCCTATAAGTTAATTCACCGTATTTATCTTAAGCTTGACTAACACCGATGTACATTGGAAGCCATGCCAAGCTAATATTATAAACCCTATATATTATTAGATACGGCTAAAAACATGACAATATTTTGTCCCCATTGAAAAATAAACCTAATTCTTGAGGAAATGTTTGTCCTCATAACCTTTGGACTGGAAATGATGCCCGGTTATCAGACACATACAAACAAGTGAAAGCAGTTCCAAAATAGTCCTTAGTTCAGTGATTAGGATACTCCAAGAAATATGGGCATCTTCCCATGATTCAGAGGAAGGGCTGTGGGTTTCCCTGTAGCCCAGGTGACTGCTGTGGTCGCTGGGCTGTACTGTCAGTCCTGCTCACTGCCTCTATTCCCCCCCTCCTCCCATGGCCCATGGAACATTCAATTATTTATACCAAGTGGAACAACTCCACCAGGAGAGATTGAGATGCACTGGATGCACCTGAGCTTTCATTCATATTTTGCATCATAATAAAAATTTCAAAAGCATGACTTTTTTAGGACAAAGGATCATTTTCTGGTCAGTCACATACATTATGTGACAAAAGAGAAAGGAGAGCGGTCCCACTATTTGTAATAGTGCGTTTCAGCTCTTTCACAGTAGTTTGTGACTGTATGCATTTACACATGTCAAATATGGTAAATCTTAGGACAGAAGAAAAATTAAAATTAAGCACCTCCTACTATTCTAACACGTCAAAAAACCAAAAAAAAACCAAACAAACAAAAAAAACCAAAACAAAACAAAAAAAGCTGTTTTCATTCTCA
Source organism: Nycticryphes semicollaris (assembly GCA_013400055.1). Lineage (NCBI taxonomy): Eukaryota > Metazoa > Chordata > Aves > Charadriiformes > Rostratulidae > Nycticryphes > Nycticryphes semicollaris. The sequence continues at coordinate 527,504 of VXBJ01000022.1, forward strand.
TTTCAAGGATTATCAGTCCAAGAATAGCATTCTATTTTTTAAGTATTAGGCATGGTTTTAGCCATAGCAGAAACAAGTATGTTCAATGAAATACACTTCAAGGAATCCACAAATAGAAGGGGAAGGACTGCTGCATTAGTGCGGTTTTAAAGCACAATTCCACAGGATAATAAACAGCAAAAAGGGTACAGCGAGGCACTACAATTCTTTTGCAGTCTTTGTGATGATTTCAAAAGCCTTTTGGATTCAGTTGTGCTTAGGCAAAAGACAAGTTTAAATATCAACAGCTCTGCAGTGACAGAGCAGCACAGCATAAACGTTGCTTTTGCTTAATACATGAAGACATAATTTAACCCCCTATTTTGGGGTTTTCTTTAAACATTGTCTAGTCTACTTTAAGGTCATTCATATGGATTTCTAGTGCTTTATAGGATGATATGTACCTTTTAGGATTTCTTGCCTATCATGTAAAAACAAAATCAACCTCCTTCATCCAAACCACGGAGCAAGTAACGAATTACCTCAACCTGTGTTCCGAGAAAGAAACTGCATTGCACTATTTGTGCAATTAAAATAACCAAGAAAAATGGATGTGGTCTTACTAACACAGTACTGAACACCAGATCTGGGTGCAGGTATACATAAGCTTCCTGGATTTGGCAAGGAGAATATTCTCTTATTTGGCCAAGAAGGGTGAGAAAGACTGCGCTCCCTTTTTCCTCAGGGGTATTCTCTCTTCTCTTATCCCACATCCCGTTGGTTTCCCTGCACTTTAACATGATGAAGATTTACACCTCTGGAGTCTGTAGCGATGCTTTTCAGGAAAGCGAGCCCACCTTTTGGCTTTTCAAGCCAAGAACTCAATTTCATTGATTGCCTGATTTATGGTACAAAACCACTTAGTGCAATTTCCACAGTCACTGTTCTCACTCTTCCTTGGTCTAGGAAGACCATCGTTTAAGTAACAATGACAGTGGGGTTTTTGCCATGGAAATTAGTATATTGCTGTTCTCCATTTAAAAGCAAAGACTGAGGACATCACAAGGAGTAAAAGGGCAAGAGAATAATCAAGTAAAACTCCTACCAATGCACGCTTGTGAGTGTCCAACCAAAGTTTTCTACATTCAATTTCTAAGCTTACATAAACTGAGACAAAGCACTTTCTCTCTAAGGTGTGGCAATCCCACACGTATGCAGACAGATATTTAATGCGATGTGCAACACAAACCCCACCAAAGCAGTACTTCTATGTTCCTGTTTGAAATACTTTTCTACCCTTTAGTGAAAGAACTAATAAAACCTCTCACACAAGCTGAATCTCCCACATTCCACTCCCCCCCACCCCCTCTTTTTTTTTTAAGCTGCATTTGACAAGCAGCCAGTTTTAGCAGCTAAAGTCCTTGCTCAAGTGGCGGGCGAGGAGATAAAAGCTCCCCGTTCGGAAAAGCTGGGAAAGATTTTACAAGGTACTGCACGCTGTTGGCATTGCAGTTCCATTCTAGAGGGACTAAGGACAGGATTGCAAAAGATGGGGCATAGTTCAGTTGGGGAAAGGGTTAGGAAAGAACCAAACTTTGCTGTGTGATAAAAAATACAATACCCATGACACATCTGCCTATGGCTGAGCAATACACATCCTGAGGTGTACAACTTACATCAGAGGAGCTTGCTCTGAACTGCAGATACATGAGCAGGGACAACTCAAGTCACCTTTGAGGCTCTGACCTCTGGGACCACTAATGGTAGATCGTGTTTTCTTTTCTGTTCAACCCTGAATTTACAAAAATCATCCTCCCAAGTTCTCTGGTCCTTCCACCAGCATTTAGTGCAACACTCACTCAATATCCACACACCTCTCTGAACACCCACAGCAGGTCAGCTTCTGCAGGAAAACAGGTCGAACAACTACCACTGACATCACTGACAGTTTCCTATAATATCTTATAACGCATGATGACAATGTCATTTTATGCAGGGCATCAGCTTTCCTACACCTACAGAGCACTGCTGAGGAGTTATTTGTTGGAGCCTTCCTTGCCCCAGGACTCACCTTCAATGGTGATGCAGCTTTCACACCCCAGCACAGAGATGCAGGGCTGGCAAACACACTCTCCAGCAACTGATCCCGAACTCCAACACTGGCAATAGCAACACTACAGCATTTCAAACACAAAGGCAGAATAATTTATTTTATAGGTAAGGAGCAGTAGATGGCACTCTCCGCTCTGCCTTAGCATTGAGCAGGATCTCAGCAGGGGGCACTCTGTAATTAGAGGTAACTTTTGGTGCAGATCTAAACCCAAATGCCAGCCACTTACAGCTGTAACCGGTCTTGCAATGTTTTTCCACAAAGAAAAATACTTATCTCAACGTTGTAATCACATACAACACCATAGTCATACTTTCCAATGGTTGTTCATGTGCTACGTTCAAATCATTCTGCAGAGTGACTGGAGAAAAACTACTCCATCCCCAAGAGAACTTGAGGGACGGGTGACCTCTGGGAAACAACCAGCTCAGTTGGTTTCTGTACAGCAAGCTGTGGGTGGCCACCTATGGAGAAGGATCATTTTTCCCTATCAGAGCAGTAGAAGAAGATCAAAAGTAGAAGGAAGCGCAAGAAAAAACAATAGGAAATTGGTGGGCTAGGAAGGCTGGAACAAGCATTACCCCAACAAAAGTAAACAAAGAGACAGACTGACCAATTTGTGGTATCTATGTTTATTTTGTCTTGTGACATGAAAGCAGTCTATGGAAAAGTGATGCACTCTTACTCAACAGATCTGCTTCCTAGGGCTGATCCTGCATGTTCAGTCCCTACCAAAGCTGAAAGTTCTTCATATTTTTTTCAGGGATTGCATTCAATCATTTTTTTTCTATAGAAAAATTATTTTCATTACAAGGTACTATACCAGACTAAAGGAATTTTATGTACCTTTGCGAATTGTGTATTTAGATAGACACAGAACCTTCTCATCAAAAAACAGTCCTGATTCACACTGAGAAAAACGTCACCTGACTCGAACAGAAGTAGTCCAAAACTACAATTCCTTGGCCTATTTTCCCCCATTTTGTTTGATCTCCACCCAGAAAAACCACTACAGTTCAAATCCCACAATTCTAATGGGTAACGTGCCTACAGGCTGATGGATGTCAGCAGTCTGGGACAGGGAAACAGCGGTGCAGGGGAGAGATTGAGTAAGAAAGGCTGAGCAGGTCAGGTGTTTCCATTCGTCTCCGCTGTGCCATGAACTCCCAGGTGGTCTCCTGGGTAGGCTGGTTGTAGGGCTTTATAAATCATAATGGTAGTTACTCAGAATTTTTCCCATGAACCATGTTTTTGGGAGAAAATGCCAATTTATTCTGAGGGTATGTACATTAATTCGGAAAAAATGATGAAGGAACCCCAACTGACCAAAAGATTTCCAATGGAAATCTCAGTTGCCCACGAGCTTGCCTGCTTGCAACCCACATTTACGTGTGACTGCTTACTCCATGGCAATCCTGCTCCTGAGCCATCAGGGCTTGGACTCAAGACTGCCTGCACCCATCAGGTGCCTGTGCCATGGTGTAGTTCATAAAACCACACAGGTCCCCCTCCCCAGCACTAACAAGGTCCCATACAACTCACAAAGACTTACAAAGACTCAGAGAACAAACAAAGCTAAAACAGCACGTCAGCCGTGGGAAGAAAATTAAACCTGGGGAACTGCAGGGTCCCTCTTCCTACAGCTCTCCTGGGTGGTGGGGAAATCTGTCATATACTGCTGAACAAGAAGAGGCGTGTCACATCACCAAAGCATTGCTTTTAGGAAGATCAGCTTCATCAAATAGTCACAAGGAAAAAAATAATTCTCATGTGGGGCAGTAGCACAGAGTTTGGGTTTTCAAGTATTCACCAGAAAAGTGTCTAGGACGATTTTCCAAGTGTTTTCTTTCTTTCCTTCTTTTTTTTTTTACTCTCAAATAAAGAATAAAAGAATTAAAAAGAGTAACAGTTTAAATACCTGAATGAGAAACTATTTCTGTGAATTTACCATACTGAAAAATACTTCAAAAAAACATCCAAATGCCACAATCAATTCTTTGGCTACACCATTAGAAAAGAAAAAAAGAAAAAAGAAAGAAACCAACCCAACACTAACACTTGCAAATGCCAAATACAGCACAGAAGTCCTGATCAGAACTGACTGTGTCTCTGACAAGCCCACTCAGTGACAAAAGGTTTCAGATATGACTCTGTTGCCAAATGCTGCCACGTTAGTTTTGAGAGTGAAATCTGCTAATGTGATGATGGTGAGAGGATCTGCTGAACCTCACAGTGTACCTTTCATCTAAGGATTCCTCCTCTGAGGAGGAATCTTTAGATGAAAAGAAGAGGCAGCAAGAATAAAACTGTTGAATAAGATGTTCTAAAGAGACCAAAAAAAGGTATGACAAAATAAAGTGAGATGTCTTTATACAATGTTTGATTACTAAATGTGTGCATTGGAGACAACCAGTCTTCTCCTTCCTTTATTGGTCTTCCTTTGCAAAAGCAAAGCCAGAGCTGCTGTTATGCTGTCAAGCTACATATATTTATATAGTGGCCAAAAGCTCTTCTCCGTCCTAGTGTCCTTTCACCCGCTCAAAATAAATCTCCCTCCTCACAAGGAGGTAGATTTGTTACTATTACGATACCAAAACCCATATATTACAGGCTAAACTGTTCCCACATAGACACCAAAATAAATCCAGTGATTTACTGAAGTCACTTTGGAATCGTGAGAAGGTAAATCTGGCTCCATGTCACTTACAGTAATGTTTTCAATGGTTACATAATATAGCAAGTTGGAAGTCTAAATTGGCATGAAATCAGACTGAGAAGTCTGAAGTATGAGTGAGAACACAAGAGTAGAGAAATCTGTATTATGTAAATGCACATATGAACTGGGGCTTCATTTTTCCAGCTTGCAAAGGAAGTAATCACAGAAACATCACAACGCAAGATTACGCTTGAGTTTCTTCACTCTTATGGAGAAACACGGACATCTGTAGATGAGGACTGGGTTAGAGACCCCTTGGCCAAACAAGATATCCATAAGTTCATGGGATGCACCCGCAAGTGCTGAGAGAACTGGCAGATGTTATTGCTGGGCCACTCTCCCTCATCTTTGAAAGGTCATGGAGAACAGGAGAGGTGCCTGAGGACTGGAGAAAGGCAAATATCACTCCAGTCTACAAAAAGGACACGAAGGAGCATACAGGGAATTCACTGGGTCTCACCTCCATCCCTGGGAAGGTAATAGAGTGACTTGTTTTAGATGTCATATTCAAACATCTTAAAGAACAGGAAATTATTGGAAGTGGTCAACACGGATTTACCAAAGGTAAACCACGCTTGACCAATGTGATAGCCTAGTTTGATATTACAACTGGATGGCTGGATGAGAGGAGAGCTGCAGATGACATCTACCTTGACTTCAGCAAGGCTTTTGGCACTGTCTCCCATAACATCCTCACTAGGAAACTGAGGAAGTGTGGGCTAGATGAGGGTGGAGTGAGGTGGATTGAGAACTGGCATTTTGACAGGACTCAGAGGGTTGTAATTAATGGAGCAGGGTCAAGTTGGAGGCCTGTAACCAGTGGTGGTGTTCCAGTCTTGTTCAACATATTCATCAATGACCTGGGTGAGGGGATTGAGTGTATTCTCAGCAAGTTCACTGATGATACCAAACTGGGAGGGCTGGCTGACACTCCAGAGGCCTGTGCCACCATCCAGCATGACTTGGACGGGCTGGAGAGCTCAGCAGAGAAGAACCTCATGAGGTTTAACAATGGCAAGTGCAGGGTCCTTGCTGGGTAGGAAGAATTCCAGGCACCAATATAGATTAGGGCCAGACCTGCTGGAAAGTACTTCTGAGAAGTTCCCCGATTCTGTGATCTGCTAAAGTCTCAAGTTAGACACATCACAAAAAATTACTGCCATTTATATACACTTATAAGATTTCCTCCTTCTCCAAAACCACCAAATCCTAAACAATTACAGTGAATCCAACAAGACTGGAAGTACAAAAAGTTAAGAAGTTTATATTGATATCCAGCTAGCATGGATTTTATTGTCTGGGGTTTTTTGATGGTAAGTAAGCTGCTGCTATTCTGCACTCATTTGAGGCGTGATACATATTGGAGCCATTGGGCATTTTTTATCGATTCCAACAGATTCTGTATCAAGCTCTTAGTAAAGTCCATTATTGGCCATCTTTGTGATTCAGACAGAAAGAAAAGCAATGAGTTTAACTACTAAATCCCCTAAATCAATGTCTACCAGCCATTTCTATTTTGTTTACTTTCATTTCAGAGGCTGCATTGCAGACACTTGATCAACCTTTGCTTGGCATGAAAAGGACAGAAAAACCTCACAGTATCAGAAGATTTTGAAAAGTATTTTTCAAGAAGACTTCTCACAGGAGGGCTAAACATGTAGTGTGAATAGTACCTGCTTGGGTTTGGATCATTTACTAGTATCCTAATAATAATATCCTACATGAAATACACGATAAAATTTCAGTTTGATAAGTGTCTAAGAACCGCACTGCATGCGAGTGTTCAACACCCACCTTTGTTCTTGCACGACAGAACTGTGATCTTGCCTGTCTGTATTTCTCTACTGCTCTTCTGCCGAGAGGTATCAGTGAAAGCACCACCCAGTTGGCACCCTATGGATTTTGCTATGCCAGTGCCTGAGGGAGTCATGAAGATTGTCTTTTTGATGCCAATTCACTTTGTCCAAGACAAACTTGAATAAAAGTGAGGGGAACACAAAAAGCAGTCCCTACTTTTCTGCTTAGAAGGGAAAGTTCCCACATCTTGGCTGCATTGATGAGAGCTGACCGACAGGTTTAGAGAATGACTTTGACATGGCAGCTAACAGAGATTGAAGATGCTGCCATTGCTTGCACTGGATTATTTGTGCACAGACTTAATCCTTCCCATGAAAGACAGGCAGAAGTGGTGGGGAGTAAGAATCATCCCTTACCACTGTGGCACCATCTCCCCTGGAGGGGAGGCAATTTGCAAAAGGCCTTTGGCATACGAAGGGGAAAAACACCATTTCCCTCCTACCTCTGCATAAATTAATTGGAAAACGTGGGAAGACAGTTTTAGAAGAGATTTTGAGAAAATCATACAACCCAGGAGCAAACAGGAATTCACAAGGAGGCTCTAGAAGTAGTGGAAAGATCTGGGAATCAAATCTGGGATCTGTATTCCCTCTTGTATATTTAAATACAGGGCTAGAAGGAATCCCTGTAATAAACCAGCCTGACCTCCTTGTGCAACACAGACCACAAGTTCTGTCTCAACTAATTCCCATTTGAGTTAGAGCTTTTTTTCCTAAAGGGAGAAGAGGGAGGAGGACTCCACAATGACATCTTTACCCCACTTCAGCTTCCCCGGCAGGCTCTGGATCTCACAGCGTGCTCTTCACCAGCCATTGTTATGTCTCTAGGGTAAGTTTTCATACAAACAGGTGACAATCTAGTCCTTTAGACAGCGTTAAGAGAGGTCAGACTATGCCTTTACCACTGCCCAGAGTGGTAGGCTGTTGACTCACACTAATGTGTTACTTAGGTTTTTTTGAGCAAGCTGAGCAGGTCTAGGTCTACACTTTCCATCCTCACTGCAAGCAGACTATTGCTTTAGGACCACTGTGGTCTGAACTACTTTCAAAGCCTTTTACCCAGTTCTAATTTTGCTGTGAGCATATCTTTAAAAAGAAAAATTGTTATGATGACAGCTAAAGACAGCTGAAGTCTCTGGGGCCGGTGTCATGTGTTCACATCAGGAAACTGACCACTGTTGTTAAAATTTAAATGTTTGACATGAACTAAAGTCACAGAAAAATATGATTCAGTCTTTCAGCAAGCACTGTTTATGAAACCTTGAAAGAGCTGAAAGCCCAATATGATTTATATCCTGGGAGCTGGTATGCAACTTTAAACATGTTCTTTTTTCAAGTTCATCTTGTCATCCATAGATAAATATAGATTAGGACAAACCAAAATAAATGGGTGGGTACAAAAATCCACAAAACAACTAACCATAATGGAAGTGCTTGTCCTTCTATTCAATAGCAAAACCAGCATATACTTGGTTTAAATAGCTGGTTGAGGTAAAATGAGTATTATTGGACAGGAACACTTAGCCAGTATGATCCAAACAAGTCAAAATATAGCCAGAGTACAACCACATAAAATAAAATACTGACCAGATTTAAGTATAATTGGTCACCCTCCCATGTTTTCAAATTCCTATTATTATAGCTTAGGAGGCTCTGTAATGTACCTTTGGAAAAAGTCAAACAGTTGCACTGGGTTTCTAACCTTTGCACTTCAGCAAGATGATCCACTGAGAATGTTACTGTATGAGACTAAAAAAAAAAAAAATAAAAAATTAGAGCCCGCTTTACTCACAGAGGTACAGACAACACTTACGTGACTGTTCATCACCACCAGTGTCTCCAACCCTGTTTGTTTAACGCGTCCACATTACGAAGGCAACATGTGGGCACTGCTAACTTTACATGGTCCACCACGAACAAACTATCCTATTTTCAGCATAAAAATACCATTTACATGAATATTTGTGCTATGTCATTGGGAAGTAAAGGCCAGACAGCATCCCACTGTGTTTCCAGGATGAACAAATCCAGTGATCAGACCACAAGTCCCCAAGAACACTCACTTGGGACAGCAAGGAGGATTATTTACCCATGTAACATACCACAGTGGGCTGTCAACGGGTGCTTTGTGTATGGGAACAAATTCAGTAATATTTCCTACACTGCAGTTTTTGTTAGTTACCCTTTGCAAACCACTGCAGCCTGTGCTGTTTAGACCCTCTCTGGTGATACACCGGAACTCTACCCACAGTATTTATTCTTAGTGAGGTACCAAATGCCAGGCAGCTCTCCTCGTGACAGGAAGGACTGGGTTCCCTGTGGCCCCGGGAATACGAGGAGGAGGACATCCAGACCTGCCATACAGCACTGCTATAGCCAGCCACACAGTGCCCGCTAGGTCAGCCCTCACTAGCATCTTCATGATTGAAGAAACAGGGCATGTGACACACTGGTAATGTTCCGTGTTTTTATATTTCCACAACGGTTACACCTCTATCCAGAGAGAAGCCCTACAAAACTTTGCAAGGATCCAGAATCTTTCAGAGCTAGGGGGAACAAGACACAGCAGGAAGCATTTGAAGTTATCGTGCACACACATTCAGTGATTTGTTCATTCGACCACCACTGTTTGGAAGAGGGAAAGAAAAGCATATATGATTGCCTCCACCATTTTACCCTGGTCCTTAACCTCTGCCTACCTCCTTTTTCATCTCACAGCTTGCAAGATCCTCCAGGAAGGATTCTCTCCACTTCGATGTTTAGAAAGGGCCTAACAAATCACAGCCAATAAATAAGCATGTATTAAATGGCATCCCAATTTCAAACCCCAAGGGACTGGAAAGTGCAATTCAAACAGCTGCTTTTTTCATTTATGCATGTCCAAAGGTCAACCATGAGTTTGAATGTATAATACATAATCTGCCTGTGTTCATCAAAGGAGAGGTCCAACCTTCAGTTATTTCACGGGGAAATAAACCAGTGTGGCTAACACCTACTGAGACGCCCTGTGGGAAGTAAAACTGGTGTCAGAAGCAACATCTGATATTTAGAATAGCTGATCCAATGCCTAGGTTTGAAATTCTCAAGCAACAAGCAATACATAATCTCTGACGTCAGGAAAGTAGACTTCACAGGAACACAGTTTCCTTAGACAAGTGACTGAAATCTTGTCATGGGCAGAATCTCCCTATTAAACAGAAAAGCTGTGATAATTCTAAGTCCATTTATACTGCCACTTTGGTTTGCATTTTCTTTTAAATAACAAGGTTATAAATCATTAATAATAAAATTAAGACGTTTAAAACATTTATATGAAGTATTTATAACAAAATTTAAAATACATAATCACCTGAGGTGGTGGGAACTGTTTACTAGCAGAGTGCAAACATATTGCTATTGAATTTATGAACCCAAATTTAACGCAGTATATTTGATTTTGAAGTTTTAGTTTCCCCTGAATTAGATGGGAAATTGAAAATTAAAAGAATTCGTGCTGCATCTGAAAAAGAAATGTAGTATATTCTCCACACAGAATGAATTATATGTAATTCACAGCCATTTTAATTTGGCATGAACAATTTACAGAGAAATGTAGTTATGGAAAATGTATAATTAAGAATACAAATGGGCAGATCAGTATGTGGCAAAAATGCATGTTGTGTAATGCAGTACTGATACATAGGGATATTCAAATTAAAACTTTGTAAACCTTTAAAGAATTACCCTGATATAAGGAAATCGTTCATCCAGAATTTATCAGCAAACAGGTTTGAGAAGGTGAAACCAAGCCAATAAAGTGAAAGATTATACATCCTGTTAGCAAATCAACAACCCTCTGAAATCCAGCCCCAGACACATCATACCTTCTGGTCACAGTCCAGCTCTTTTTCTTTCATCAAATGAAGGCTTGTGTACCACAGACACTGCCTCATTTCCTAAACACAATTTTTATTCTACCCACATTGTCAATCTCAGAAAGGAGAAGAAAAGTAACTACTCCAGGGATTCCATTCTCTCTAATAAGGAAAGGAAAGTAGAATGGACGAAAGTCGTTCAAGAAGATGGTCAAAGAATATTTCCTACCACCACAGCTGTGTGTGCTGAGTGATGAAGGAAGACATTTAGTTTATTGGCATGGGCTGACAAATTTCCAAACCATCACCATTTAACAGTGTCGCTGTTTCTCAATAGTTTCATACCTTGCTTACATTTTGGTGTTTTCAGTTGCTTGACAACGAGTTTAATAACCAAAGATTTTTTTTTTCCATATCACTAAAGCAGCTTAGTGAAGAAATTGGGGGAATTAAAAAAAAAAAAAAAAAAAAAAAAAACCAATCACAAAAAACCAGTTCTCTTCCCGGCATTAGACCCCGAACTAGGCCTGGTGACATTAGCTGGACCGGAGTTTGTTGAAGATCACAGCCTGTTGTTTACATATCTGCAGAGCTGTCAGACCCCAAACAGAAGCCCCAGAACAGAGACTGACTTCGCTGCATTTCTGTTAAGTGGCAGGTTTGACTGGTGTAATGATGCATTAACACATTTGCTTGTAGCATTAATAAAAGAGAAAAAAAAAGTGTAGCAAGCATTCTGGGACAGCCATACCATATGAATTATGATTGTTGGGGGTTAAACAGGTGTAAAATGAGGGGGAAAAAGTTGATAAAGGCTATATACTATCAGATAATTCAAGTAGCAAAGAAAGATTTAGAGGAAAAAAATAAAACCAGATGAGGGCAATTTACCCATTGAGGAAATGTCGAAGACACTGAGGACTGATTCCATTTTTGGTCAAAGCCTGCCTAGCTCACAGTGCCCACAAAAATCCATTGGATCACTTTTTAGCTCACTCTGTGATGTGCTTACTTTCTTTCCCCAGCTAAGAGCGCGTTTTGTCTGCATGGGGAAGACCCTTGTATTCTGCAGAGCCAAGGGGCTTCAGACACACTTACCCAGAGCAACGGCATAATCTCCTGTTTAGCTCGACTGTACCGTCACAGATGGTTTGCCTTGAACAAATGACATGTTAAGAGTTTGCTCTGCAGGTAAAAGCGCTGGCATATCCCAAACCTTACATCTGCAAGTGCAGAAGAACACGGAGAAGTCGAGCAGATTGCTTGAAGAGGCCAGAGGACATTTTGGATGTATGAACTCTACTCTTGCCTATGCTATACGAAGAACAAACACTATATTGGTTACCTGCATGAAGAAATTGCCTCTCCTGAATGCATCAGGCTGAACAAGGAAGCTCAGACTATAGATGTGCCCAATTTTGGTAGGAAAAGGTACAAATCCTACTAAGGGCTGCACCTTAAGTGTCAATTTGAGAGTCCAAGCAGGGGTTCTGTTGAGCACAGAAGAATCTGGCTTCCAGCATACAAACTGACATGCTAATTAAACCATGGGGGAAAAAAAAGCAACATGAAAGTTGCTAGGTAAATAATTCAATTATATTGCCTGGTTTTAAACACAAAATCCTACTATTGCATAAACCCACGAGAGTTAAAGTTTTAAAAGACAATTTTTTTCCTAATATTTTTTCATTAAAACAAACACAAGAGCAACATTTACTCTATTTAAAAATTACTCCTTATCAGAGATTTCCAATCAGCTTCACACAGAGCTTCACTATGGACCAGTTCCAATCCTGCAGTACTGCAGCACGGAGCTTTGTTCCCGACCCAGAGGCAAAGTCGTCATTCCATGATACTGTCCAGAGTAAGGTCTTACCCAAAGTTCCTACCACTGAACTCAAGAACATGTCTATGATCAATGATGAAAACTGGAGTAAGGACCTTGGGCTGTGCTGCTTGGTTTGCTCTTCTATCATCATGTCTTCAAATTGATATGTTGTTGAGTACTGTAAACAGGATACTAATTTCTTAGTTCAATTAGAAGCTATTTTTCAACTTCAAGTGGTAAACAATATATTAAAAACCTGCTTCTTAAAAAATCAACCAAAAATTTAAGACTCTTGTGTTAGTGCAATCTATATCGACAGCATACATTTGAGAGGGCTTCTTTTTTCATCTCTCCATCACGAGTGTGACTTAAATTTGCCATCAGTGAAGCTGGTTTGTTGAGTACTAACAGTGAAGCACTGGGAAGGCCTACTGGCAAGTACCACTGCGAGGTGACTCACAAAGTGAGGTCACGTATCTCCCAGCAATGGGGTGTTCTAAGGTTATTGTCAGGAAATGGGTATTCACAACCACTAGCTAAATTATTTTGAAATGTAATGCGCTGGACAGAGTGGGCGATTGGCCAAATTCTTCTCTCAGCAACACAAATGTAATTTTGAAGTGACTCCATTGACCTGAGCACTGAAGCAGAGACGCGAATCCATTTCTATCTTAAATGTATTGCAGCCTGTCACATCAGTTGTGTGATCCTGGCAGATCCTACAAGTAAACAGGGTCAAGACGTGTCAATACGCAGACGGGAGATTGTCAAACAACCTCTAAACGTGTGAAGGAAGAGGTGTTGGTACCTGCACAGCCATCACTTTCTGAGCATGGCTGTTTAGGGGCTTTACCTATATGATGTCCACCTGGGCCCAAACAGTCCCCGCCCCTTACCTTAGCTGTACTGCAAGAAGCCCTAAGAGACACTCATGGAAAGCTAGAGCATGTGCCTTCTTCCACATATGCCTTTTGATGCCTCTTAAATCATAAACGGACACTATGCCTTTTCCATAAAGTAGAGGTTTCTGACCAAAGACCCGTGTTCTGAATTGCTTACACCAGCAAATGTCCCTAGGACTGAAATGTTGTAGGAAATGAATGCACCAGTAAGTCCATTACTAGGTTTAAGGCAGAGTAACCACAGGGAGGCAGAGGGACCTCTTTGGCTGCATCCCAGATGGGAAGCCTGTCTTCGCTGGGCGCTTGGGTGTTTGTGGCAAGGGAGAGAAGCAAGTTCACAGGTTTTTGCAGTGAGATACCTGAGGCTCATTTTGAGACACTTTAATCAACTTCGGAGTTTGTTCACTCTCAGAAGGACTGCCTCCATCCAAACAGCTTGCTTGGTTCTAGCTCAGGTAAAAGCAACTATGACCTATGATCCCCACCAAATATATTTAAATAGTCTGGATGGACAGTCTAAAACATGGGCAAGATTCCTGACTGAATCCACGGTGAAGATGAACTGAATTTATGCTTTATGTGATGTTAGGTGGCAGTATGCTGCTTTGTTAAAGTTCTGATATGCTTTCTAGTGCTTTAGGAACATTTGGGATATTAACCCTAGAGCTTCAGTCAGATTACACATTTCCATTCTACAAGCCTACATTACTGCTATAATCTTTGTGTCTTGTCCCAGGCTTCCATTTTTCTGAACAGACAACCTGAGAGACTTCATTACAGGGTAGTGATCTGAAAGTACGTCATTAAGCATATAAAGCACTTCACAATCCTTTCAATTAAAATGAAAACATGTCAGATGCTATTAGCCAACACTTAGAAGACACAAAAGAAGTAGTAGTCAGAAAATTCTTTAAAATTGTAAATGTGTTTTAAGTTAATAGCACAACTTGCTAAAACCCCCTTATTTTGGTCCTTATCTATTAAGTAAGTCACTGAAAAATACCAAGAAACACTAAGAAAACACACAATCTTTCAATACCGAGGTCTAGTCTTTTTACAAACAATAAATGCTTCACTTCTTCACACTAAGTTAAAAACCACCCACATGAAGCAACCTAAGAGTTTCTCAGTCTCTGCCTCATAACAGGGCTTCACTATTTTTATTACCTATGGCTCTGGGTATGTGTGTGACAACAGGACCAAGCCTTACAGGCTGAGTTATCCTTATTACCACTTCCCAGAAGTCACTAAACTTTGAATCAACTAAGACAGTGGGATCAGTTTTTCCATGCTGTAATTTTAACACCTGAAAATAGCAATAATCAATAACTGAACAATCTATTATTTTTAATTAAAAATCAAGTAAAATTTACATGAATCTTCTATCATGAAAAGAAATGATTAGATAAGAGAAAGATACACAAATGGATTTTCTAATCTTGGCAGGTTATAAATAGATAAAGGCACTTATAAAAAATTTTGATGGTGTTTCCAACACGAACTTTCCAATAATTAAGCACCTGCAAACAGTATACATCAACACAGTTTTATTATTCTGTCTTCAGTACATCTCCTGACAACCTGGCCCTTGGGTTTCTGTACTTCATACCTGCACATATGGTAATGAACCTTTTACTTAGGGTCAAAACTAATATCAAATTATCACATTTGCGATTCTGTTTTGCAAATAGAGTATGTAAGCAGTTGCAATTTCCTTTCGTTAAACAGATAATCAAGTTTATTGAAATAAATGTAAAGCATTCTGGAATCTAGCTACTTAATATTTACTAAGTATTTTTTTCCACATAAATACATTAATATCATTTTGGTCAATATTATTTTTTTTAAACATCCTGGCTTCTTATGGAGAAGAAAACACAACCTCCCTATGTTTTTCAACAACTTCGAAATTGTATGAAAAATAGAAGGTAATTTAAGAAAAATACAGTTTCCAGAAAAGAAATACTACAGATAAAAGCAACTCAGTTCTCTAATGCACCTTTGGTTCCCAATAAGGATTTCTAATCAGAATGTTTCAAAATTGAGAAATAGTTTCTAAAGCGATGATTAATCAATCGAGTTAAGGAGCCTTAAGTCAAGCAGACTTCTAGTACCAGCTAAAAATTGCTACAGCCACATGACATAAAGTGCTGGTCTAGTATAACCTCACTCTGCCAGTTTGCATTTGATCAAAAATTTTTGATAGGATAATTTTATACTCGTGAAGCACATACTGGATCAGGTATTATCTGTCTGTACCACTCAGAGTTTATGCCAGACAAAGCATAGTGTGTCCTTCTATAGTTATCACAAGAGCATAAAGCCTGTGTAATATGATTTTACTATTTCAAAAGGAACATAGAGTCACAGAACTGGCTGGGTTGGAAGGAACCTTTAAGATCATCTAGTCCCACCATCAACTTAACTGATAAAACCCATCACTAAACCGTGTCACTGAGTACTGCGTCAACTCGGCTTTTGAATACCTCTAGGGATGGTGCCTCAGCCCCTTCCCTGGGCAGCCCATTCCAAGGGTTAATAATTCATTGTGTCAAAATTGTTCCTGATTTTCAACCTGAACCTCCCCTGGTGCAACCTGAAGCCATTTCTTCTTGTCCCATCACCTGTTCCTTGCGGGAGGAGACCGACCCCCTCGGCTACCCCCTCCTTTCAGGGAGTTGTAGAGAGTGAGAAGGTCTCCCCTCAGCCTTCTCCTCTCCAGGCTGAACACGCCCAGCTCCCTCAGCCGCTCCTCACAAGACTTGTTCTCCAGACCCCTCACCAGCTCCATTGCCCTTCTCTGGACCTGTTCCAGCACCAAAATGTCTTTTTCTGCCAGGCAGCTCCAGCCACTCTGCCCCCAGCCTGTAGCGCTGCAGGGGGTTGGTGTGACTCAAGCACAGGACCCAGCACTTGGCCACATCGAACCTCATCCCATTGGCCTCAGCCCATCAATCCAGCCTGTGCAGATCCCTCTGCAAAGCCTTTGTACCCTCAAGCAGATCAACACTCCCACCCAACTTGGTGTCATCTGTGACCTTACTGAGCACTCAATCCCCTTGTCCAGATCATTGATAAAGATCAATGTTCATAGATCATTGATAAAGAAAATGATCATGCAAACCCAGTTCCAATAAGACCTGCTAGGTGATGGCACAGCACACAGGTCTGGTATTCATGGTTATAAAAATGGCATGGTGACCAGTCACAAAACAACCAGAAATTATTTCTCTGCCCTTACTCACAAAACACTTCTTGAAGTACTGTGCACATATGTGAAATTATGACTTTCATTCTAAAAAAAGTCTCGGGTACAACTGAGATTGCCTTCCTGTAAACAAATGTGTAGCAGAATTTCACTACGAATTGACTCTGGATCAACAAAATGGAAAGAACATTTTCAAGTGGAAAAAAGAATATATTTAAATCAAGAAAACCATATGTGAAGTTTGGTTGTTGGTTGCTTTTCCATAACAACTATTCCATAACCAGTAATACTAATAATTGCTCTAATTATCAAAATCTCAGGGCCTTGTTCAAGGATGCAGTAGGGTGACAGAGCATCAGTCCTCCACCAAGGGAAGCGACTGGGTGTCTGTGCTCCTTGTGCAGTTCCACAACTCGCTGCAGCAGAACGGGAGCCGTGCAAACCTCAGGCCTGGCTTTGATAACTAGTGCTCTAAATGCCACATGACCAATGAGCAAAAATTTGGATATGTGGTAACAGGTATCTCCGTCCCCTCTGCAATACTTCTCACAGATGGTGTGATAACTTTTAAGTTGGTGCATTTGCCAGGCGCTGCGAAGCCCCTCCCCAGCACGAAGCCAACACCAGCAGAGATGAGGGTGTTTCACCGCTCTGGTGAGAAGGGGACAAATTCTAACCAAAACCTGTGTCTTCATTGTTCTGCCTTTTACCCACATGAAATGCTCGCTGTGAGGGAACGCTGAGGCTGGGAAACAGCAGTATGCAGAAAATTCCATGGTAGCTATCTCCATTATAACAGGCTGTCATCTTTCAGCACAGAGCAGCCATTAATCATCCAACAATCATTCATCCATCCTTTCGGTGACGCATTAAACTGTGGCCCTTTCTGTCTGTCTCTGGTGATCATCCAGGTGGAAATAAGAAATCCCAGAGTGCATTTCAAAAAGAACAGGGGCTAACCCGGGTGACCCTCAATAATAAAAGAGAAAACCTGTTTCCATTGTCCACAGCTGTGTGGAGGCTGTCGCCAAGTACAGAACCGGCGCCACATTTACCTACGCAGTCACCGCTTCTCCGGCATTTAACTCATTCATCTGTAGAGTGGTTTGGGACACCTTGAGTATGAAAGATGCTTTGTTAATTCAAATTCCATTATCCTTTACAGCACGCTGACAAGCATTTTCAACCCAAAATTTCACAGTGCCCCCATGATTCAATCCGAAGAGAGCCTCCTCCTGGGGTAACAATTTGCAGTAGTGCATCACCTTCGTGCGGGGAAGTAAGGGCTCAGAACACCATAAACCACACGCTAGTAATGGTGGGGGAAAGTCACTTAACATAGGATGTTGCTTGTTCATTTTTCCTCTGTTTTTTTCTTATATTAATTTTCTTCGTGGTTAAAATTATGATGCTCACATTCTCTAGATTGGATGAAGACTTATTCTTTCTTTCAGAGCTTCTGGATGAAAGACATTTAGGGACTTAGATAATCACCTTCTTAACTAATTTGATCTGATTTTGAGGTCATTTTCATGCATTAGCTTAAAAGAATTACAACACAATTTAATAATAAATTCTGTTAACATAACTTAGCCTTGAAAAATCGCACTTACATTGAGCGAGTAATATTTTTAATGTTTTATTCACTAAGCCCAATTCTAAAGACATTTTGATCCATAATCAGCAATGTCCTTAAGCACATCCAATTTTTCAGTTCAATAATGGAATTTAAAAGCGGAAAAAACAACAGCAATATAAGGTAATTATGTGTCTAAGTCTAGGAAGTGGGCTGAAATCAAACGCTTGGCTCCCTTAATATTTTTACAATTTCTAGCCAAGGGCATATAAAATATATGCTAAAGTGTTAACCAGGTTCAGAAGAAGGGGCTGTGACCTCCAGAGGTCCCCTCCATCCTATGCTCTTCTGTGATTCTGTGTGGTCTCCTACCTGCTCATTTGAGGGAGAATTCGCAGTGCACCAATTCATTTACAGGATTACAACGGATTTTTGCCCCATGCTCACTATAACGTTATCCAAGCAACAAAGAAGCAAACAGAGAAGCAATCAACCAGATTTTCACTTGGGCTGCAAAATTAATTTTTAGCAGAGTTACATTATATAGGAAAGAAGAGGCACAAGCACAGCCACGTGGAATAAAAATAGATGCTGGCATAGAGAACGTACCACTGTGCATGCTTTGGCTTATATCTCTGAAAAGTCTCAATTGAGGGAGAAAAAAATGTGTTATTATTCTCTTGCAGCTTTTTCAAATGTACAGATTACATGGACTGAATTAATTTCTAATTGTTCTCTGATGTGCACTGTAAGGCCAGATGCTCATAGCAGAAGGTTCCAGTGTCACATGAATTTGTGTACATCCATGTGCTTAACTTCACAGACCACGGGCATGATGTTTGAAAAAATCATTAGGCTCTACCTAAACTGTGTGCAAAGTTGCTACAAATTAAGCATGTGTGCTTATTGGGGAGGTAAATGGAGTTAAGCAACTGGAGAATGAGCAGAATATGAATGTGGGGTGCAGCTATTGAATTCATTTGGTCATTCTGCTTCCGCAAGCACTAAGCTTTCAAATAGGTTCTGCAAGAAGGGATTATTTACAACATGTGTTGGGCAACTGCACATTCCTTTTTTGTTACACCCTCAGCTAACACAACTA
Organism: Nycticryphes semicollaris; assembly: GCA_013400055.1. NCBI lineage: Eukaryota > Metazoa > Chordata > Aves > Charadriiformes > Rostratulidae > Nycticryphes > Nycticryphes semicollaris. The sequence goes on from VXBJ01000022.1 coordinate 546,635, forward strand.
GGACAAACGGTCCCCAAATGCAAAACTGCAGAAAGCGACATTTAAAATAGCGCGTTGGAAACTGGAAGGAACAGCAAAACGCATGAGGTCATTCAGAAGGCCAAGGTGAAGTCAGCATAGAGACAGATGTGCATTAAACCACATTCGCCCTAGACTGCAACACCTCTTGGTGTCAAAACTGCCAGTGTCCTGCCTGCAAAGAGCAAAAGAAAAAGGCCTGCAAAACCCCACTTGATACATCGGTGGTTACTTGACCAATGATTTATATCAGGTGCCTAACTTAGCCACTCTCAATTTTTCTGCAATTAAGGAGGGCAGGTCAGGCCAGTGACGGACGGTTTTCCTACAGCGCTTTTGGCTTTAGCTATTATCCCTTAGATATCTTTTAAACTAATTCATCCCTCTCCAGAATCCCAGGTTTGGGTTGATAAATCAAGTGAGACCTGTGTGTGCTGGGAGCTGATTACAGGGTCATTCCTCAGCAGAAATGTTTGACCATAGTTTCCCAACTTCATATTTTATCTAGCAGCTGGTGATGTATCATCACTAATCCAAATGCAAAGTATCAGGAAATAAAAGGAGGAGGCACTGTTTATAATAAATCACTGACAGGGGAAGCTTGACCTTTTCATTTCCTACAAGGTATTTCATTGTTAGACCACAGACAAACAGAATTTTTCATCTGGTGCTTAATATGCATCAGAAGAGAACAAAGGTTTATAGAAGAAGAAGAGGAGGGTACTACCTCCACTAGAGGACACTTATCTTTCCATAGATCAAAACGACAATGTTGTTAATAACACTTTTTTTTCTTAAGAAACCTTTATTCTTATTATTAGATCATAATTTAATGATAAAATGCTCTGCCTTACCTTTCATCCTAAAGGGAGAGAGAGACTATTAACTTTAAAGTGCTTCTTTAAAACATGTTATTTTTAAGGATGTTTGTCTTTAAAAGCAAACATAAATGACAGAGGCTGTAAAGATGTATAAACATAAAATGGTAATACTGTTATTATTAATGCTCAATCCTGAAACATATCTACTGTATGTTTTATTAGTATAGCAATTGTGGCTGCAGATGGGAGCACTGTTAAGACTGGATGCAGCACAAACCTCTGTGAGCAATTCTCTTTCACCTTTAATAGAACCATAGAATCATTCAGGTTGGACAAGACCCTTGGGCTCATCGAGTCCAACCATCAGCCCCACTCTACAAAGTCCTCCCCTACACCAGATCCCCCAACACCACATCTCAACCACTCTGAAACACACTCAGGGATGGGGACTCAATGCACTCAAATATGAGTGCATTTTGCACCAGGGTGTGGGTCTGACCGCGATGTATGCTCAGCACCCAGCTGCAGGTCACATGCGGATTATTGGTGTTTAGAGCATGGTTGACCAAAATCATAGAACCATTCAGGTTGGAAGAGACCCTTGGGATCACTGAGTCCAACCACCAGCCCCACTCTACAAAGTTCTCCCCTACACCAGATCCCCCAACACCACATCTCAACCACTCTGAAACACACTCAGGGATGGGGACTCAATGCACTCAAATATGAGTGCATTTTGCACCAGGGTGTGGGTCTGACCGCGATGTATGCTCAGCACCCAGCTGCAGGTCACATGCGGATTATTGGTGTTTAGAGCATGGTTGACCAAAATCATAGAACCATTCAGGTTGGAAGAGACCCTTGGGATCACTGAGTCCAACCACCAGCCCCACTCTACAAAGTTCTCCCCTACACCAGATCCCCCAACACCACATCTCAACCACTCTGAAACACACTCAGGGATGGGGACTCAATGCACTCAAATATGAGTGCATTTTGCACCAGGGTGTGGGTCTGACCGCGATGTATGCTCAGCANCCTTTCACACACAAAGGATGGAAAACAGAGGTACAAACCAGACATGATCAATTTGACACCCTTCTTGCAAAAAAACCCCAATAATCTTTTCAACTGAGGTATCTCTTCAGTCTACCTCTCCGAATATTACTTGGTACCCAACTGCAAGATTCAGCTCACTGCAAATACAGCAACCACAGCGTTTTGTTAAAAACATGGAGGCTGTCAAGATGAACATTCCCTCTCCTCCTTCTGAACAGCATGACCCACCGCCAGAACGACACACCAGGTACAGCTACTTTTGCAGCTCAGAAGGATTCAAGCCATGGCTCTGTAAGTTTCAGCACCAAGAGTATCCTAAATGTTTCTTCAAACACACACGTGCACCTATAACCATATGGAACCAGCTCGGGATCACAGCAGTAGGTCCGCTATGTTGTCTCTTTTCCTGTAGAAAATCACATAGTTGAGTGCATAGTTCAGAAGTTGGCTTGAAATTTCTGGGATTCCTTCTAAAAAAGCTCTGTTAGGAGCTTGGAAAACCCAGAGCCATCCGTACATCATGTGTTACCAGGCAGAACATGCACATTCAGCTCTGTTAGCTGTGCAACACCTACTACCAAAGTATGTGAACATGTGTATGGCTTCTGTCATTCATGAGGGATTCTTCAGGGTTTTTTTCCTCTCCTCCCTCCCAAGAATCATAGAAGAAAAACTCTATTTGGGCCTAACAGACCTTTCCTTCTTGGATCTTCAGTAGGTACTTACACATTCACCTGAGTTAATACAGCAAAAAGCATTAACAGAGATGCTTTACGGTGGCCTACTTAGAGTTTTTACCCCAGTCTGGACATTAAGACTGCTGACAGCTACTGTCTCCAGTGGTACCAGCATCCTCAAAAGTGAAAAGAAGAGAGCAGAGCTGTGGCTTTGCTCCTGCTAGCAAGCTGGAGGATATTCTGATCCTGAAGAAGCATCAGCTCAGCTTGCTCAACAATAAAAATGATATTGCGGCAAACCCTATGGGTGTTTCTGTTGTATTCGTAGGCTCCAACCTCACCCTCATGAAGAGCTGTCATATCGCTATGGCTAAGCTGCAAGTGGCTTTTTTAATTTGCCAGCATCTTAATGTATTTTACTATCATTAGCTGCTACTTCTCCTCTCACACAAAACAGGTTTAGAAAATCTATTTTACTAAGAGCTAGTATATCTAATTTGTACAAATTTACTAAAGCTTGTCAGTCACATTAAAGCATTTAATCATCTGTGACATTAAAATAAAACACTTTAAAACCTTTGGCACAGAGTGTTCCTGTTAAGAAAGTACTGTAATAGTATTCACTCTGCTGGCAACACAGAAAAGAGCAGCAGAGAAATTAACTTGCACAAAATACAGTCATTCTTATAAAACTTCCATACTGGTCCAAATTGTTGGATGTTCCTTCAAAGAACAACCTATTCCCATTGTAATGAATTGAGATGTTTCAGCCTTCTACATACAGATGCCACGTAGGCAGGGGGAAGCTATTATAAAGTCAATACTAGGGGGTTTTAGTACAATTACAACCCTTCATTGCCCAGACGGGGGTGGGAGGGAAAGGTAGAAAACTTTCTCTCTGCCAGTATTACTACTGAGAAAAAATCTGAACACTTAAATTAGAGAAGTTATCTTAAGGGGAATATCTTTTTGCCCTATAACGTTGAATCCTCACTGGAGTCAGGATAGTTAGAGACTGTCATTTAATTTCACTCTTCTCCTCCTGTCTTCCCTTTATAAAAAGAAAAGTAAATTGGAATTGTCACACATTTACTTCAATCCAAGATCCAGTCTCAAGGAACATCACCAAGTATAATGACACTCAGAATTAAATAAGAATTAGCAAAGCTGAGCCTCACACTATTATTTAGGGCCAGGAGTGCAGCAACCCGGCTTCTCACTGGGGAGCAGCAAACAGACAGCTCTCTTGGGCCCAAACCTACAGCAGAAGGGAGAGCACCTGCACTGCCACAGATGCACCCGGGTGACAAACCAATCCCAGTGCATCAGCCTGGGGGCTCCCTGCAAGAGTAACACCTCTGTTCAGTGTCGTCATGCCCTGGATTACAGGATGGATGCTAGTGCGGCACATCTTTAAAATTAAGAAAAAAAAAGTAGTTAAATAGGAGGAGTAAATTTTGCTGTAATTTCATATATATAAAATTGTACCCTACTGAAGATACTTCATGGCTTGCACAGCTGCCTATAGAATACCATGAATCCTAAGTAAATACATTGAGGACAATATTGCTATAGCCAAGTTTGCCCCTCTAATATTTTTTCTTCATGTGCACAGCTTCCATCGCTGTTGATGAGAATTCTGTTCATGTATTAGCAAGCAAATAAAACCCTTCATTTTCGAATCACAGTGCTATCTCCGGTAAACTAGAACCTCTCCTCCTCCTAATTCAATTTGCCTCTGAGACTGTCCCCAGCGGAAGGTGAATCACTTCCTGAAAGGCACCTCTGCATGACTGCTACTGGAAAGTCTCCCTTCTCTTTAAGCATTAAACATGTGCAAGGTAAAAGAAAATATATTCAAGAAATGTAATAAGGAAAAAGGAAGTGCCTGGAAATTTGCCAAATTCTAAGTTAGTTTAATTTGGGTGTTACTATCCGAAGGCTAAGATTAGAAGCGTGCATATTTCATTTCCAAATAAATAGCTCACATTTCCACTCAACTCCTGTCTCATGCAAGGGTGTAAAGATGAGAGCTACAGTGGGAACTAAGTTGAACTTTACACATTCTTGGTAAGAACCTGTACAGTTCTTTTGAGGGACCTGTTTTTTCCCCTCCAATTTCCAAAGGACTTAGGATAAATGAGCTCACAGAAGGGTCAATCTGAAACAGAAGCACCTTTTCCAAGAAAAATCCCCCTGTTCCCAGAGCTCTACATCTTCTATGATAAAATACCTACTTTCTCCCCACTGAGGTTTTAGTTTTACTTCTGTAAAAGGCAAATAAGCACCTTTCTTGTGGAGAGGGTGCTTGCCAGTGTGATAAAATGAAGAGGCAGTGGCCAGACTGAGTAGGGAGTGAGCATCGGTGGCCCCTTCCAGCCTATGAGCCAGGGTCACCAAATGCAATTAGCAGGAGTGCAGCACTCTCACGGTGACTGATAGAGACACCCTCCATGCCACACCTGGTTAAGTCAGAAAACTGCCTGTGACAGAACAGTATGAATGCTAATGGTTTCCACAGCTTCAAAAAGCAAAGAGATGAATGCTTAGAAGAAAAAAAAGTGCATTCAGGGCTATTGAATTGAGAATTGGTTGTGAAAGTCGTGAAACGAGCTCATGTATGGGGGCGAGCATCCTGAGGAAGCATTACTGTAGGCTCTGTTCTTATCCTCTCCCCATGACATCCAAGACGGACCACTCTCAGAGACAGGTACCGGGGAGACAAATCTCTTGTCTGACCTGGTATGGCAATTCTTACACAGGGCTACACATCCTGATTGCTTAGCTGGGACGCATGACACACGAGTGCCTGGGATACTAACTTCATCTCTTTCTCCCATTCTTACTTCCAGCCTGGAGAGGATGAAAATCCACTCTCCATCCCAGGAGATACTGAAGAGCTCTGCCATTACCAGAGTCAGGAGCAGGGGAACAAGCCCCCCATCTCTCTGTCGAATGTCCTCAAAAAGTCATCTTCCTACCCTCTTCACCGGTGAAAAAGTTTATAATTGGTTTCTTTTGGTTTTGGGGTTTTTTTTTGGGGGGGTGAAGGGGACAGATGTTTGGGTTTGGTTTTTTAAAGCCTGGTTTAATGTCCCTTTTTTATGCCCTTTTCTCCCCACTAAGAGCTTTCCCTTTCTCTGCCAGGGAAACCCAGAAGTTGTCCGACACCCTGGAGCTTCTCCCCAGCACCTTGAGATGTTCTGCTACTGCAGCACCCCCAATGGCTGCATCACTTCCCTTTCCCAGGATCCTCCAAGGGGAATTCCTCCACTCCGAAATGCTCTCCTGAAATTATGAATAATGAATTCTTGGACATTTTCAGCACTACTGCTACCTTGTCCACAGCAGTACAGGGCCAAACAAAGCAAAGCACAAGGACAAATGTGAAATACTATATTGGACTAATAAAGTTGGAAAAACAGACAAGTTCTTCAGTGCATAAATCTCTCTTTGGGCAACCTTGTACATCCAAAATTTGTGCTTCTTCCTGACAATTGTTCTAATAGACTTCGCCTTTGGGATTTTCTTTGTTTTAATTTGACAAACAATTCAACAAGCTTGTCAAGAATTAATTAGGTGGCTCAGGGAAAAAAAAGCCCCAACAATCTCCTCCGTTTACAGCAGGCCTGTACCAGTCTAGCTGTACCTACGTTTCTGCTGCAGCTCATAAAACCTGTATTAATCTGCAGATTGCCTTTCCTCACAGAACCCCAACAGTTCTGTCTCCTCCGATTCTCTGTTTGGCACAACAAAACTCCGGGAAGAAAGAAAATGATATGGTAATTAAATTCCCCTCTCTGTTTTAAAGGGACAAGCAGTTTTTCTGTACTAATCTGCTCCTTGGAAATTCAAGACAAATACAAGGGAATTAATATCATACAGTTCTTGCTAATGTACTAATTATAAATTGCTGGCTACCAAATGAAAAATAGGAACAATGATACACAAGATGTTATTAAAAACCATTTACAGTAACAGGAAGTTAACAATTTCTATCCAGAGGATTTGGCTATAGCAGATGGGATTACACTACAGAACTCAAATCTCCAATATAATTCTTCAATGCTTTTTTCATCAATCCTTTCAAGATTAAGGAGGTTTTAAGTCACAGTAATTTGGAAGGGGAAGGATCCGAACATGTAGGTACTCTCAGTACCAGATAGGTAAACAGAGAAACAGGTCAAGCAAGAGATCTGAGGGATTTTTGTAACACCTGTTTCCATATGCTCAGAGGGAATATTTCTAGAAATTTGACACAGCTCCCATATTGACTACGGGCCAAATGCAGTAGATCAGATAAACTGCTTTTCTACTTTTACTCTAAACACAGTTGCCCCTTCTTCATGTGTTCAGGCTTCTGTCGATTTTTATTGTTTGTTCCCCTGCAAAATGCATCATAACTATACGGAAAGGATGAGGGATTTTTACTTCTTCAACTTTGATAATGGAATATTGTCCATTAGGTTGTGGTATTGCTCAGAATACAACAGGGACTGATGGCTGATAGAGGGTGTTATTAAAGTGTCACACCAGAAATAATTTTAGCTTAGCATATGTAGCATAGAACTAATTCCAAGGAAAGATTATTGGTTTCACAATGTATAAATCATGATTTGGGGTGGATTCATCTCATACTATCCTCTAGGATTCAGCCCCACTACCTTTAGACCCTCCATCTCCTTAGAAAAAGAAGTGCTGTCGTGGTTTAACCCCAGCCAGCAACTTGAACCACACAACCACTTGCTCACTTCCCCCCAGCTGGGATGACGGAGAGAATCAGAAAAGTGAGGGAACTCGTGGGTTGAGATAAAGACAGTTTAATAAATAAAGCAAAAGCCATGTACTAAGCAAAATAAACCAGGGAATTAATTCAGTGCTTCCCATAGGGAGGCAGGTGTTCAGCCATCTCCAGGAAAGCAGGGCTCCATCATGCATAATGGTCATTTGGGAAGACAAAACACCCTAACTCTCAATGTCTCCCCCTTACTCCTCTTTCCCCAGGTTTATATTCTGAGCATGATGTCATATGGTACAGAATATCTCCTTGGTCAGTTGGGGTCAGCTGTGCCTCCTGCAATTTAGTGTGTTCCCCCCAGCCTACTCACTGGTGGGGCAGTGGGGAGGAGCAGAAAAGGCCTTGACTGCTTAGCAGCAACCGAAGCCACCAGTGTGCTTGTGTGCTTATCAACACCATTCTCATCCCAAACCCAAAACATAGCACTAGACCAGATGCTAGTAAGAAAGTCAACTCTATCCCAGCTGAAAGCATGACAAGTGCAAATCTCTCAAGGCTGCAAGAAGTTTGAGCTCCTTGAGCAGGAGGTTTTGAGGGACTGGTTCTACAGAACTGACAGCACAACAGACTAAGCCGAGAAGTCTCAAATCAGCTGACCTAGATCTATAAAGGCTAGAAAAACCTTTTCAAAAGCCTTGAAAAACCTTTACACAAGCCTTCAGCAATTCCAGCATACAGAGAAAAAAATTCCCCTAATCATCAAAAATGGTGATGAGTCCAATTCTCAGCATCTTATGATCAAAGGTCTCACATAAACACTGAAGTCAAGAAATGACACAGTAGGAGAAACAGGCACATAATGCAAGAGCCATGTGACACCAGCAAAATGACACCTTTTGTAAGGATATATTTGTAAAAAGTGTGTACATTGTGGTTTTTACCCGATCTGCCACTAACAGGAAGCAAAAGGATTCTCAGTGGTTGTCTGATAGTTTGTTCAATTATCTGAGCAAGATTATTCCTGCTTGTATTGTCCAAATCCCAAAGGTATGATTCAACTCCAAGGAAAGTGCTCCAAAAGGTATTAAGACCATCGTTGCTTTGGCACAGATAGTTTTCATGTTGTGCTGGATTACCTGTATGCTCTGCTGTTGTAAAAGGAACTTTTACCTGGACTACATCTCCCATGCTGCAATAGGATTCCATTATTCAGATAAAAAAACCCCAATAAAACATCACGCAAGACATCTTATTGAAGTCACTAAAGGAGTACGTGGTCATGAAATCACAATTTCTGGGAGATATCAATGCAGCTTCTCTAATCAAAGGTTTCTGGGTCCCACCCCATCTGAAAGCTGACTTGTTTTAAAAACAAAATCAATATAGTTGAAAGTCTACTTTCTTGTATGCAATTATAGCCGGTCTGGAAAATTTCTTGCCTACTCAGTGCTTACATAGATCCTCATATGTGTAAATAATGCTACTGAAATCAGCAAAACATGCACATTTCTATTTCTATTAAAGTGAATGCCAAATGAAGCTCTCAACGAGTCAGCACGTAACAAAGATATATGGAATTAAATTCATTGTGTTCAATCAGTAAAAAGTGAACTCAAATTAATTATGCAAACTTAAAAAACCCCCACATTTAGGGATATGATTTGTTCAGAAGTACATTTTGCACACTACCTGAATCTGGCTGAGAGAACACATAAAACATTCATTTTTGAATGAACGTTGTGCTCATTTAGTACAATACACTCAGCCATAATGATGTAGCTAACAATTTTATGGTCGTGTATGATTCATGCTGCAAAGGATACCGTGCCACACTGAAACCTTTTTATTATCAATCACTGAGAAACACAGCCTTGAAGACTGGCATTAATTAAAAGGGTTAGGATTTACAAATGCTCCTGCTTCATTCTCTAAATATAAATATTCATGGTAGGATCTATGGATCGTGTCTTGAAGTAAAAATTGATCTTGGAAAATGAGAACTTGTAAAGAAAATAGAAACTTAATTATGAAAGGCTGTCTTCAAGTCTTACAACTGGAATACTTTATAACAATCATTCTCCTTTTTTTTCGTAAAACAAAAATATTGGAGTAATTATGGAAACATAATAAAGGTGACCGCAAATTTGATTCCTTATTAAAATCAGTTTTAAAAATTAAGAAGCTGAGAATTCGATTCACTTTATTCTTTTCCTCAGTCCAGAAAGCTTGTTAAGATATGCACCTATCATAAGGACTTTTACATCTCCATTACCTTCTGTTCCTATCGGTATTACTGTCACTTCTACATGAATACCTTCCTTACAAGTTTTTTAGGTGTAGTCCCAAGCTGGGCATTGGCCAGTAGTGGTTGCTTTCCGTTTGCATTTATATTCCTAATTCTCTTTGTGTAAGTAACTATGGCAAAGGCATGTGCATTAGACACATGTTAGGGGAGGAATTTGTAGAGTGGGGCTGATGGTTGGACTCTTTGATCCCAAGGGTCTCTTCCAACCTGAATGATTCTATGATTCTGTGATGAAAATGAACATACCTAACTCTGTTACCTGCTTGAAAACCCATTACTTGTTTTAACTTTTCTTATTCCAAAGCACGCTAAGTAATATATACATGAAAAAAAATGACAATAATAAACATAGAAGGATTAGTTCCATCTCACCTAAGATACGGACAAATAATTCATTTCTTAAAAACAGATTAAGTACTGCAAATAAAAAGATTGGCAGCAACTAGTGATGCCTGTGGTAAGGAGCTCATTCCTGCAGAGTCTATACCTCATTAGACTGAGGTAAGACAAACACTTTGCTAACTACAGATCTAAAGAAAGCATAGAAAAGTTTTTCCTAGCTTTATACACAAAAAGAAAAGTAGGTTTCAGCTGCGGTATTTTCTGGGTCATCAAGAAACATTCATTGCTTTTCATTTAACATTTCCGTGAGTAAATAAAGCTGTTCCTGGTGACAAAAATTCAGGCAAAATGACTGAAAACATTGTCTCCACAACTGTCCTGAAGGTAAGTGAACAACGTGAACTTGCCCACACTTGATTTCACCAAGTATAAAATCTGCCAGCTAGCAACCGGCAGAGAACACTGATAAAAATCAAACCAAATTGACTTCTTAGTTATTTTGATTTTTTTTTCCCTCTCTCCTCTTTTAATGGTGTTGACAGGATTAATAGATGATGCAAAAATACTTTTCTGTCTCTTCAAACCCCTTGTTGATCTATTTTGTCTTTATTATTTTGTTCCAAGAAGCATGCCCCAGCTTCTGGAATTCATCAGCCTAAAACATCATTTAGTATTTTCTGTTCTCAGACCAGCTCTTATTAACCTAAACCATGCAGTGAATAATGCCTATGCATGTACAGTGTGTGATTAAACAGAACTATAGTCAGAGCTTTCATGTATGAATTCTGCTTTGGAGAAAAACTGCCACGGTGCCGGACAGCACATTTGAATTTTCTTCCCTATCACAATTATTTATTATTTCTATTAGCTAATGTTGTTTTACTCCTAATTATGGGTAATTAGATGATGAGTTGTTAGCACAATCCATTCACTTAGAAGCTTCTACATTTAATTAACTCAAGATGGTTTTGAACATTTAAATGTCAAAACAACATTTAGAAAACAGAACATTAGCATGTTGTTCATTGAACTGTACATTATAGAATGTGACTTAAAGAACCAAAGGTTTCAGTGTTATGACAGCTCTCAAATTCTGCTTGTAGAGAGTCCAAATTTGCTGTACATTTTGACAGCTTTACTACAACGGCTTCGGGCTTAGCAGGTCACCTGTTACAAAGCTTCAGGGCTGATCTGAGAACATGAGCTACTGCGGGGCTTGATAGATAAAGGGAAAAGACCTTCACCAAACACAGCATCTAGGAAACCTTCTCCAACCTCAATCTCAACCCCATTTTAACAGGTTCAGCATGAGTATAGTTCCCAATTCCCCTCCACAGAAAATGGACAAGAACGACAGAATCAAAACCATCATCAATTGAAGAAGGGCTCTAGATAGAGGAGGATGGCAAGACCTGCAGAGTCATGTATATTCTGGACTACATGACAAGAGGCAACAGATGCACCCACTTCTCTCTGCTCTTACCCAGTTCTGCAAGAGGATGGTCAAGGCTGGGCAGGAGAAGGTTGGTGGGAAGTTTCAGAGAAAGAAAGAATCTGCCCTACACACAGTTCGGTATTTAATGTTACTATTGCTGAAAACGCACCCTTGAGAACCTGACAAACTGCAGTTGGCTCACAGGAAAGAAAGGTCAAGGACCTCCTCAGCAGAATAATTTTTTGAAACTATCTTAAAGCATTGTAGGTCTGTTTCAAGAAGGGACACGAAGGCTCAGTTGACATAATGGTGAAAATCATGGTGTAACTAGAACACAGTAATTACACATCACTTTCACATTAAATTTGCTAGATAAAGCATTATGACAGTGTTCTGGTACTACTTAAGCCAACAGAGAGACAGAAATCAGATTGTTTCAGTAGTGCCAAACACTAAAAAACAGTCTTTTTCATTATAGCTGATCTGTATTTCAAGAACAGAGAAGTAGCCAAAGTAGTATTATAAGAGATATTTCAGGTCACAATAACTTACAGGTTTTATCAATAGATTAATGATCACATTTTCTCCAAAGACAAGGACACGGAGAATGTTATTACTGTAACAGCTGAACCTGTTTGATATTTACAATGAGGTTCATTGCTCCCTTTGAACATACTTTTCCAAAACAATCATTAAGCAGCCTACCTGACCATCTTAACATTAAGGTTTCCTACTGACGTATGAAATGATAATATAATCTTACAAAGCTTAGCAGCTAATGAACATATTTGTGCAGTTTTCTGTTCCTGGCAGTAGCCTCAGTCTTACCTCAAGGGTTTACAGCCTTATAGTGGAAGAAGGAGTGAAGGATGCCAGCCCAGCCAGTCAAGAAGGACACCAGTCACTGATGTTATATTGCTCATTAAGAATAGATATAAAAGGGGATTTGGTCTTGGGAGCCACTATGAGCCCTCCTGGAGAGGAACAAAGCAAAGGTGGGAGACGAGCCCGTGTCCTGTCATGGTTTTGAAAATATACCTGGGAACACCTTCCTTTCCTTAAACTACCCTGCGCTTGCAAGGTACTGAGCCAGGCGGGTATATGCTATGAGTTAATCCTTATTCCTACAATGACTAAATGTAAGAGTTTTCATATCAGAAAACCTGCCAGAGGGCAACTGGGATGTTTGAGGAGGATATCTGATGAGCAGTTACTTTTTCCTCTTATCAGCAGGACTTTTTGAAGGACATTTGGAAAAGCTTCATGCCTTGCTCCCAGGCAGCAACGCCACTGGACAAAGGCATGTTCTTGCAAGGCATTAGCAAATGATGGCTTTAAGCTGCCTTGTCCTCATTAAAAAAGTACCATTGTAGGAGATTCCTCTGCTAAAGATGCAGTTGATGAGATCCACCCTGATCTATCCAAGTTTCAAATGTTCTGCAGAGTCACAGCTTCTGGCACTGGAAAGGGCTTTCCATGACAGAATCTAATCTATGATCATCTTTCAGCCGATACAATAATTTGCTTGCATTTCTCACAAAATCCCCACGGCCATCCAAATGCAGCCTCACAACACTGAGCAAAGCAACAAACCAAAAAAAAAGAAGTCACCAAGTATATTTCCAGCCCAAAGTCATCATACATATTTCAATTCACATGGCGTTTGCTCTTTCACATCTCTGAAAGTTATCCTAATTTTCACTCTGACAAGCTGTCATGGTTTCTAGTAACACGTTTTTGTTTCAGCATTGGATGACTTTTTGTTACCATCTGTATCAGAAGAACTGTTTTCTACAGTACATATCCCAAATGCACCAGTGAAAGAATGCTGCCTGCTTGCTTTAGTACCAAAGCTAGAACTTGAGAGTCAGCACAAATGACAATAAAAAGAAATTACTGAGAATTTGGGGTTTCTCCTACCAAGTAGACAGTGACTTTAAGGCCTGTAAAATAAACACAGTTTCCCTGTGTTGTACAGTAGGCCTTATTCATTACCAGTATGGTTTTGTTGTGGCTGAGCTGTGTTTTGGTACTGAACATCAGCAACATGACAGAAGTGTTTCAACCTTCCTATTCTCTTTCTACAAATGGGAAGGTAACTGTAAGCCCCCACCGCTGGTACCCGCCCCATCAGTCAGGCGCAGTGTGAACAGCGTGGCGCCCCACTGAAGCTGCCCGAGCCAGCACCTATTAGCTGCTTCCTTTGATTCTCCTGCTACTGCTCAGACACGGCGCAGGATGTTGCAAAGGATAAGCAGCATTAAAAACAGACACACACACACACAAAAAAATACAAATATTATCCCCAAGGTCAATATGGTACTCCGAAGGCTTTTGCTGTTTCACTTTCTGGTTTTTAAAACAAACTGTCAAGTTCTCAATGGTTTTCCTCTGCCTGAAAGATAATTCAAGATCTCTGTATAGTTTGAGAAAGTTTAAAAAAAAAAACGCAGCTTGCAGTGTAGTGTCTTGGAGCCTCTCATACAAGACTGAAAGGTGAAGATGCAAAATAATGATGATGAACGCCTTTTCCTGCTCTTATTTATTAGAATTCTAATTCATTTTCTCTCTGTTCCTAAATTCTTTTCTGTTAACAACCACAAAACACAATTTTCAAAGCTAACTTCACCTTACAAAGATACTGTTCGTCTGTGCAAGGACTGGGAATGCTACTTCTGGCTTTCCCAAAACTAACAATTCTTTACATGTTATTTTCAGCTCCTAAAGGTGTGCAGAATAAGCTGGGGCAGAGAGGTCAGTTTGCAGCCATGATGTTCCCGACTGTATTTCTTTTCCTCACGAGAGCAACGTTCCAGGTTCTTAACGTGCATACACACTATTTTTTAAATTAATTAATTTAGAAATTTAAGTGCATATCCAACAGGCTATGAGTGAATTTGTACACACATACATTAACTCACAGATAGGAAGTCTTGGGCAATTCAGCAAAATTTGTGGCTGTGTGCTCTTTGAAGCTCTGTGCTGTAGAGTTAGACATGCCAAGAGCCGAACCTTCAGTAAGACTGAAATAAATTAAAAATAAATACAGAAGTTCTCAGAGGCTGGTATGAGTCTCGGAGAGCCTCAAATGACCAATGATTTTCCGCTTGCACAGTCACTATGCCCTAATTGCATCGTTAGGAACTTTTACTAGTTGATTGCTCTTTTCCAACCTGCCCATTGTTTAAATAATCACAGGCCTGTTTCTGCTCGCACCGAAGCCAAAGGCTATGTTCCAGCTGCTGCTCCTGGCACAGGGGGCAGGACTGCAACCCACAGTGCAGGCTGAGAGCAGAGGAAAGGTCTGGGAAGAAAGAGGTCCTGCTGCTCCCACTGAAAAGTCCATACCTAAACCATTTGTTGTTTCCATCAAGGATGCCCTGGATGCTAATGTAATTCCTAAGTGGGTTTTCTGGAAATTGTGCGTAGATAAAACTACAAAGGGATTTCCCAAACCACAAAAACCAAACCAAAACCAACCTACATCTGAGCTGGTTGCAATGGCGCAAGTTTGACAGAGTCAGGATAACGTGAAAAATCCTCTTCCTCGACTTTGAGGCATGCTTGGACAGCATTGAGTGTGTTTCTCTAACACCAATATATCTGACTGAAATAATCCTTCAGACAGACACCAATTCCTCTTCCCTAAGAGAGACACAGAGTCCTGATATTGAGAATCTTTCAGAATATAACCAAAGCCATAAGATCCACAACTGGGGATATGTTTTAGCAGTCCACTCATCTCACTGGAGGGTAAGTGGCATCAAAGTACTGGATATCGCTGTTCTGCAATACTTATGTAATGTAAGTCATTCCTATTTTGGACACAGTTCTTTATGTTAGTACCAACATTTGTGGCTCGCTAAAGAGACTTTTCTGTGCTTATACTTGGCATTTCTACAGGAAATATAACAGCAAAAAATCATCCCAGATAATTAAAGGGGGTTGTGCATGAAGTTCCCGCTCCCTTTAAACCGTACTTAAGCCTGAATGACTAATGGTCTTTTTCAAGGATGACTAGATTTACACATCTTCCCTGTGAACTCGATGCTCCCATGAAGCCAAGAAGCCTTTTATTAAAATACTAGCAACATAGCCACATTTCACTCTCAATAGCAGCAAAACTAAGATTTCTACAGAGTAGAATACTTCCCAGAAGATCAAATTGCAAAAACGGCAAACCAGGAATGACTGAGGATCATACTAATCTCACAGAAAACTCGTACTACATGTCCAAAAATAAATTCCAGTTCCAAACCTACCCTTTCATTCCCACAATCAAATACAGGTGCAGCTGTACGACCGCAATCAATGGTGGATACACACAGATGTGCAACTATCCCATTTGCAAACAAAGAGCGCACATGTCAGTAGCGTGGACGACCACGTCTTCACTTCAAAGAGTTTAGTACTGTACTTTGGCAGGCAAAAACATACATGTGTTCAGGAGGCTCAGCAGTGCAAGAAACAATCATACGCTCACTAATCTAAATCCAACTGAGGCCTTCTTTGAAAATTTGGCCCTAAACGTTAAGCAGTGCCTGGGGGCTGATTAAAATTGACCTCTCCGGGGCATAGATCATGCAACACTAAGATAACAAGCTGAAGAAACAGAAGCAAAGACTGCTGTTCTTTGCATCTTTATTGGTATGAAAACTCTTAAGACGCCAAACAAGGGGTGTGTTCGGGGGGAGATGTTAATAGCTGAGGAGAGAGATCAAAAGCAGCTAACGTTCCTGGCACTGCATTGTGGCATGTGTATCTTTATACTTTTAAACTTACAGTAAAAAAAAAAAAAANACATTTCTTTGTTAAATCAAATATTGCCACATGTTACTCATTTTAAGTTTGCTGTCCTAAGATCCAACTTAATTTAGTCTGCATTGAACATTTCTGATCTGAACATTTAATGTGGCAATGTTTTGCTCTGCCAGGAATATTATCTGAATGTTAAACATGAACTCAATTTATTCATCAGAATATGGCAAGCATGATACCAAAGGTCATTTTGTTTATATTGTCCTCCAACTCCATAACTTACGGCCTGTTTCTTTCATCTTCAAACCTCAGAACACTCAACAATATTGGATGTAACAGTGTGGGTAAGAAAACTAGATTCACCTTTTTTTTGGTTGTGTTTTAAGCATTTTTCTTTGGAACTGAAGGGAGGAAAACAGCTTTGTTCAGCAGCAAGGAAAAGCACAGAAAACATGCAACACATTTGCTCCGTTATGAACTGGTAACAGGCTTGCGCTGGTATGAAGGGTGTGTAAGAAGCTGTATGCTTTATCCTTAATAGTTACAATGCAATTATAGCTTTTTGATTCTTTAAATAGGTGCTGATCTCAGTCCCATCGGTATAAACCCCAACCACATACACCTTTTTCATTCAAAACATGGCCACAAAGTCCTCACAAAACCTGTGAGCCAAATTCTGATATATAATTGGAGAACTTTGTAGTAGTATCATGTGCATATGCAGCTCCACTGCTTAAACCTCTACCTACAGCAGCAAGATTAGCTTAGACACTGGTACCTATTCTTTAGATAGCATCATACATTGCTCCTATTATTTAAATAAGATGATTCTACTACTGAAAATGCTTGTCCTTCCTCCCCTCAACACCTAAAGGCATCTTTAACCAAAAAAACCCCAAACCAATCCACCAACCCACACAAAAGGATAAGCAGGTAGATGAAAGTAACGTGAACAAGCATGACAAACATCTGTTTCAAAACAAGCAAAACTATTCTCCTTCTGAAGTGACAGAAACCTATTTCCATTCTTTACTATTTCTCATTACTTCTAAAGAATTATTACAGAGGAGTTCACCACATCTGCTGATAGCTCACTGTCAGTTTATCACTCAGTTTGAGAAATTTTCTTTTGCTTTATGGAAGAGTCATTTCCCTGCTATTATATTGAATTGCTAGCACTTTCACACACTTGGATATTGGATATCACAAAAGAAATATCCATCTGCTAATGCACTATCAATAAAATCTGAAGAAACAAAACTGATTATTGGTGCTTAGGCTTTTCAAATCCAGGCCACAGCAGCATTCTCTGTGCTATTGATACTTCCCATCAAAACACTCCTCTGGGAACTATGAATGGGAGACTGAAGAAAAATAGATGTCTTAAACTCTACCAGATAAGAGCACCTTTACAGAAAATCCCAAACAAAACCAACCTAATACCAAAGGGAATCACATCCAGAAACGCTCCACTGAGCAAAGACTGAACAGGTAACATGATGCAGATATTCGGAAGTTCAAGAGGACCAAATCCAGTGCATGGCCCTTCCCAAAGTCTCAGCATGCCACCTAAGAGTACAGCATTTTCATGACAGTAGGATTTTCTAAAACTTGCAGCAAGGGGCTTATTTGTGGCTTGATGGCAAGCTTGCCAAAAGCAGTATGCATCAGACTAACTGCTTTCACTGAAGTCAAGTGTAAACCTATTTCTGATTTCAGTGATGGCACAATCAAGCATTAATCGTCCCCAAAGCATAAACTTATAACGACAATTTAGAGCATTAAGGTTGTATTTTAAGTGTGTGTATCAGTAGATTCCCATAATTACATTTCTCCTCAATCATATATATTTTATGTAAGTAGTGACCTCAGCAGTTAGTTCTAGTTACTAAAGGCTTCCGTTTTTCAATTTTACAGACTCAGCCACCTTAAGTCTAATAATTTCAAAGATTATTTTTTTAGTGACAGACAGACATAGTCAAGTGTGTTAATTGACAGAGGACCTTACTTACCTCCATAATGCATTCTTATGTTTTATATACAGGTAAGCTTCAAGAATGCATTTCTTAATCCAATGAAATATTTATCAGATCTGAGATCTAAAGTGTACATACTCAATTTTTTATGCACACCTTTACATGATTCATGAAATTCACCCATAACGTGAGTTCTTTTCATTAAATTTTGTTTTTATGTATCATTGTTACCCTTTTTTTACAACGATATTTATATTGAACTGACAAATTTAATTCAGGTATCTTTGAACAAAGTAGCTCTTACCTTTTGATAGAAATTGTGGAGCTCTGGCACCTGCAGTAGGTTTCTCTGTAAACAAACAAAAAAGAAATAAATTCAGGATAATGCTAAATTTGCAGCAAAGCACAGTGTGTTATATTACATGAGTTGGTTTCTTTATTAAGAGTTTCTTTATGAACACCTTCAGAGACGGCCTATGCTTTGTGGAATGACAGATGTTAAGAAGAATATCCTAAACACGTGTAGAAATACAGTCTCGGTCAACTCAAAATTGATTTTGAAATGAAGATTGTTGGGTTTCTCGATGGAATTTGTGTTCTTGTACATCTTAATGGGCAGCAGGATTTTCAGTCAAAGGCACACTCCTATGAACCAAAATTCAAACTTGCATTACAGGTAAGAGAGAGTATAATATACTGATAAGAAATAGTTTGACTAGGTCTGTTGGGGTATTTTTGTTCAGGATTTTTGCATTTGTCTTTATTTGTGGCTCGGCTGCAATATATGGGTAAGACACAGGCTTTTTTTCCATCATTTTACAGATTACAGCACAGAGGGTGGGCACACAGGAGCAGCAGTAACTGGTCCAAAGCTCGAAGGGTTTGTTTGAGCTATCTGTGGCTCCACGTCCCTCCATGCTGCTCAGTGCCTCCCAGCCGCACTTGGCAAGGTTGCTGTGAAGCACCCTCCATCACTCAAAAATATTCCTTCATCCGTCTCTAGAAACAGCTATCCAACACTTTGTTAACATGGGCTTCAACTGGAAGTCCCAGCAATCAAGAACACTATTCCTACAGAAAACAGGTAAATGTAGCAACACACTGATACCCCGCAAAGCCAGATACAAAGAAATGTCACTGTTCAGCCAGGCATTGTCAAGAGTGCGAAGCATTTATTTATATAAACTATCTAATAGATTTGTATTATTGCCTTTTTTGTTTTTTGGAGATACTCAAGGCTTGTTTCTACACACTAAACTTTGAGTATCTTTGAGGTACTGTCAACTCATAGTGACTCAGTAGGAGACAAGGGCTCGGCACGGTGTATAACCCAGCCCTCCAAAATGCGAGTAACAAAGAAGAGTTTACAATGTCATTTTTCAAACTGTTGAATAGCATAAGACTGCTGATATCACGTTACAGTGCCACCAAATCATAGGGAAAACGCGTTAACTTTCTATATCATTTGAGGCTCCAAATTGCACTACTTAATGCTAACTGCATATTGTGTTTATTTTTGTTAAGAGAAGGAATACTTTTTAAATTACTAACCCCAGCTACTGACCCTTTACATGAACTAAGCCCTCAATTAACATTTGAATCACTTTTTCTTTCCCTTGATTTCAGTGGGAGGAAAAGAAAATACAAACACCATCCCTCTTTCCTTCATAGTTACGATCAACATTTGCTCAAACGGGAGTTGTAGGCAGAAGACAGACTGTCTGTGCTGTGAAAAGAGGAGCAGAAAACTTGTCTTAGGCTGGAAATTTAATTGCAGTTCACAACCAGGAAAAGAAGTCTGACTTGTAATACTAACTCCTACATATAAAAATGCATACTGTACACATGTATATAGACATAGTGGCACATATGTATATAGACATAGTGGGTATAGCTTTACATATTTCATATATATGTTCCACTAAGTGGTCAACTGAGTGATATCAGGATTTTATTTTTCCTTGAAAAAGTTATTGTCATAAATATTAGAAAGTATTCCCATGCTACTTCCAGCCACAGGACTACCTGTGCAGTCAGTGATTTCAGCTCTGTTTATGGTCCAGAAAATGCACAGTATTTTTGAAATTAAAAAGTAATTTAAAATACAGACTTGTTTAATGGCTGAAACCACTATACACACTAAGGTCAACTACTTGAAAGAACAGAAAGTGACTGCAAGATTAGTTTTCCTCTAGACCCTTGTAATCTGGCATACCAAGCAATACATTCACTTCCAAGAAAGGGCTCAAAACCACCAGATTTTTCAGTTTCAGAACATCACTAAACCTTCAGAAACACAGTCTGATCCCACCTTGTTAAGTTAGCCACAGCTCCTAGAGACGCTTAAAAAATAATTACCTAATTGTTCGGTGGTTTTATTTCTCCACTTGGGCAGCAATTTCCCAAACCTGCACAAAACTTTCTTGTTAACTCTAGCAACTGTCCATCAGCCTGCTGGCTCTCAATAGCTAAATGAATACTCTTCCCCTTCCCCTCAGGAACAGAATTATTATTATTTGGGCATCAAGATTATCCTGAACCTCTACTCAGAGAGAGCAAAACTACATGGGCCTGGAAAAAAAGCATTCCTCAAGCTGAGCACACATGCCTGTGGCTGGGCTAAACTTTTTGTTTCAGTCTGGTGGAACTCTTGCCCAACTAAATACTACCAGTGTTGATAGCTCTATCTCCAGGATACTCAGTCATTATGCCATCAGAGAAAACTTTGATTCTCTCCTGCAGCTCTCATTAGCGAGGGCTAAAGTGGGAAGAGGAGCTGACTTACTCTTTCACTCTCAAAAGGAGAGGAATCACCACAGAGTGTCCTTCATGTGAGGACACAGGGTTACCAGCCTGGTGCAGGAGTCATGGTGTAGATTCGTTTGGAAAAAATGAACACAATCAACAAGAGATGCCGCCACTCTCTTGCTAGTTCAAAGGAAAAAGTACTTAAACAATTCATAGTTTATAACAAGGTAGATCACAAAGAATAAAAGAAAATAAATGTTACAGAAATCATGTAATCTCTTTCTCAATGCAGTTCATTAAGAGCTTCAAGAATAAATCAAAATAACATTGAAAAAAAATAAAAAAGAAAAGCTGAGATAATTAGATTTGTGCAGCCAGCTTATCATGCTAGCGTTCCAAGATGTCTTGAAAAGCACACCAACAAAATTTTTGGCTAAAAGCATAAATAGAAAGAATCCTTTCCCTTTGAAAAACTGCTTAGTGTACAAGTAGCCCATCCCGAGCAGCTTTGAATACTGCTCCATGCTGCTTTTTCTCTTTCCCAATTTAAAAGCAAAGGCATGGTACGTTCAGCTAAGTATCCAGGGTAACAAAGCAGAAGAGCTGAGTGCCTGAAGTGACCAGGGGACAAGAACTGTGGGTAGACCATATTCCTTTTACAGCAAGCAAGCAAAACAGAAAAGCACAGATGTTATGCTTTCCCTTATCCTAGAGAAGGGAAACACAGCAACTGAAACTGCTGTGTGGACTCAACACGTACTCACAGCCCTGGAGACGATGGATCTGCTTTGGGTTTTTTGTACTTTAAAGCCATAGTAGATTCTTACAAGTTCAGTAGAGCTGTGAGGAAGAGAAGCTTAGATATGCCTCAATGAGCAGCTACATACTTTAATAAGTTGCTACATCCTGTACACTATATAATATTTATACATCTTAGCATTTTTTAACTTCTCAGAAATTTCTACCAATGAAAGTTTTAACAATTTGCCTGCGTCTGCCCAAGGCTTCTTTGATATTTGGCTGCAAAAAGATCTTTTTTCTGAATAGGTACTAGCATAGTCTATGAAAATTGGTGGGCTTTTTTTTTTTTCTTTTAGGCTTGAAAAATCCTGCGTACTTCCTAATGACAAAGTTCCCCTCCTAGGTTACTAACAAAAGACAGGAGACAACACAGGAATTGTGAGTGGAGCCGAGAGGTATGTCAAAGTCTCCCAAAATTTATGTTGTGATTTCTTTACAGAACACAACAGAAATATCCTTCACCCCAAGTCAAATACGTAAATTTTTCTTGACGTGAAATTCCTGGTCACTGGGCTAAATCTTAGCTTCAGTTAAGACTTCCTATGTCTAAAATTGTATCTAAAAATGAAGAAAGGACCACAGAAGTTCACCTTGAAATTTAATTTTCCACTTCACAGACAGAATTTCCAAGGACAAAATGCAGTACAGTGGTGGTACTGACAGTCATGAGAATCTGAATATTTTCACTGCATGTATAAAAAAAAGACTTCAACCCTAAATGGACTTTTAATGTGCACATTTGTATGTGCAGGATGACAGCCTTCTCATTCACTTGCATAGCACCATTGGTTAGAGATTTCAACTTAGTCATCCCACCGTGCAACAGGTTCCTCACACATACAAGGGAACCACTAGCACATCCCCCAGAACTGCAAACTGTATCCCAAGAGATGAATTGGTCTTATACAGATCATAACATCAGCAGCATAATTCTCAGATGCTGGAGAGAAAAGTAGGAGCAATGGTCCAGAATCTGGGCTAACATGAGCTCAGAAACGTCTCTGGGACCACTGGAAAATCCCTCGTGCTTTTGTCTACCTTGTCTGTATGGTGAGATGATATTACTGCTGTTTCACGAGACTGACTGGTGAAATATTAAAAGAATGGGATGTCTGGTAAATAGCTATGATAAACAAGTGAGAAAAAAAGAAAATATAGTATGCAAATATATGCAAAACCAATCAATAGAACAACTAGAGCCTGGCAACCAGAAACAGATGGAAAATGCTATTCAGAGTCTAGAGAAAAGCATCAATAAGTTCTCCTCAGAGAGAGAGACTATAAACAGTCACAAGACTTCCTTTGGAGAAAAAGCAGCAGATAGGCAAATTAAAATAAAATGCATTAATCAAACTCAAAACACCACTAAAAACACTTGAGCAAATTAAAGATGCAGAGTCAACCATTTTAACCTATTAATGGTGCTTCAGAGTATCCAAAACCACAACCCGGACACAACCATTCGCATAGCATCCTCTGAAACAAGCTACTGTATAGTTCAAGAGCAAGGTGATTAAAAAAAAACCTGCCTTTGTCACGTGTAGCCTTGGAGCATGCAAGAGAATACTGTTTCTAATATTGTGCTGGAAACAAAGCACCAGTAGTGACAAAGGAAACGTGTGAAATGAAGCCAGGCCCCAGCAGGTAGAGCAGAGTAGCACGTGTCCTGCTTTAAAGTATTTGGCCTTGTGCTTTGTTGGGTGCCTTTGTACATTTCAAAATTCTGAGTAACTGGAGTTGGTCTTTACTACTATAAAATAAGTGAAGTCTGTACTTTTCAGATATCAAGTGCTACAGAACAAGTCTGACACACGAGGTAGCCAAATAATACAAGAATCAATCATTTTCAAGCACAAGAGTTGTCACTGAAGGATGGTGTAATGCATTGCTCACAAGTATTCAGCTGGCTGCATCCAGCTCTGACAGCATTCACTAGCTGAAAATTGCTGTTTGGGTATTAGTCTCTGGGGTTTTAATCTAACCAATGAGCAGAAAAAACACCATGTGATTTAGACAACCAACCACTTACGGGCAAGAACTACCCATTAAATGATATTTATAGTCATTCATTAATAATCCACTGGCTGAACTTTGTTCTCAAATTATATTGCAGATACTTACACAATCATGAATACAACTGTAGAAATCAGAATGATGCATGAAGAAAAATGCTAAATGCATCATATAAATCATATACAATACATAAATTGACTATCATGAGGTACAGCTCTATATTTAGCAGTTAAAAGTATTGCTCTTAACTTGTTTTGTACTTTTCTTTTATGAGAAACAACAGTGTCTTACCACACTTTTGCACATTTCTTAGTTTTACAGACTGAAGTTGAGACAGATGATACAATTTCCTCAAGGAAAACAGAACACCGGAGCCAGGGACAAACCCAGATGTCTTAACTTTCAATGCAGGAATTATTCCAGATTTCATTCTTTCATTCAGTGCTGAAGACAGGAGTTATAAAAATAATTTACACTGCTTTAGCTTTATATTTTGGATTTCATGGAAGGGTCTTTTTTATTTAGTAAGTGAAATGAATACAATGAAAGAAATCCTGCCAGTGAAATTATGCTTGGAAAAAGAAACCCTAACCGGTTATTTGCACAGGCAATGAACACAAATTTCAAAATAGCACATTTCAGCAAAATAAATTGGAAGAGTCAATTTTTCTGTTTCAAAGATCAGTTTTGAACCTCTGACTTTCCTCAAAGTATGCAGAAGTAACATGTTTTCAAGAATATTATTGTCCGTTATGAGTATATGAATACTAAAATTAACTTCTTTTACCAAAAGTTTGGGCAGCTGAGTTATTAAAGAAGCTGTGCCCTCTCATCTCCAAAAATGCACTATGGTGTTAAGAGAGAGAGTTGGTGACTTTCTCACAATGATTAACTTCAAGGAATATGGAAATACAGAGCAAGTCTCATTAGCCATCCACAAAAAAAAGGCAGACAGAAATTTCACAGTGTTATGGATACCTTTAAATGTATAATTTCTGCACAGTGCATGGGTTATTGGGTACAAATGCAAGGGAACAGGCATGCAATCACACATGCCAGTGTGACAACAGGAGCAAACAGGAGGAAGGAACCAGGAGCTGCTAGGAGATACAAGCTTGTCCCAGCGAGGAGCAGTTTTACAGCAAGAACCCCAAGGGCAGGCTCCCTGCCCTTGTGCTCCTCCAACTCTTTGGGGACAGCAATGGATCTGGTCCTTCAAAGCATCCTGCCACCTCCCTGCTAACCCAAACGGAATTACAGGTCGACACCTTGAGCTTATTCCCCATTTTAAAAGGCTTTTAATGGTTAAAGGAGATATATAACCAGACTGACAATCCATGAGACAGCATGAATTCATGTAGACAGAATACTGAGTCAGAGCAAGGAAAAAGTCCTTTGGAATTGACTCAGATTCTAATATTTTTCCTCAATAACTTTGCCAAGCAATAATAGAGAAAAAAAAAAAAACCAAACCACAGTCTGGTTTCTGGGTGGCTAAAGTGGTTATATCCCAGGCATAAAATACCAAACAAAACCATCTTTTAATAAAAAACTTTCTTTCAAAAGTAAAATTGATACTTTTTTTCTAGTTTATGGATAATTTAGCTTGATTACTATAATTGTCAGAAAAATGCTGAAATATAACTCTCCTCTTCTTTAAACAAAGATTGTCTTACATGCTTGGGATCAATCCATTGACTCTTTTGCACTGGTGGAGTAACACAGAGGGTAAAGTTTTAAAGAGACCCAGAAATTTGCCTGTCCTGACCCACTGAGCAGTGTTGAAGGAGCACGGTGTTGCCCATGAGTGCTTAGTACAGAACGTGGTAAAACCAACAAGAAGCCCACAGCACCCCAAGCATTGCCCAGCTAAGGAAGGGAGGCCCGCGGTGCTGGAGGCTGGCTGCAGGTGCAGAAGAAGCACGTGCAACTTCTTGGAGGTACAGAGAGTGCAGGACCTTACGTTGTCCCATCAGCCACACTCCTAATTCAAAATGCCTCAAGCCAGCTCCACTCCACTGCTCCCTTGCTCACCACCCCCAAGGATGGCTAATACATTTTAAGCCAAGTCAACCTGCATGGTTACTTCACAGAGAAAACTAATTCTCTCTATGCTTTCTTGAAAACATACACAAGACCCCGAGACAGACAACCTTGGTGCGATGTTAACTTCAATATCTAAGTAGTTCCTATTAGAACACTGACAGCATTAAACGTTGTACATTGACAAATGCATCCACCACTGAAATTACATTTTCTAGTAAAAAGACAGCCCATACATGCTCATTGCTAAGTTTCTTGACTTACAGTCCCTTTGCAGTGAAAAGAAAACACTCTTTTCCTCTCTGAAGTATTGGAAAAACTGCCTGAATTTACATCTTATTGCAAACTCCTCCTCTGGAAGTAATGAGTTACTTTGCCATTTTTAAATTGCTGCAGTAAGTCACCATCTGAAGTGAGGTCTGAATCAGAATCTAGGTTGGAAAGGACCTTGTCCATCTCGGGTTCTTATTTCATACTGTGATTACTGAGTCTTTAGGTTTTTGTTAGTTTTAGCCAGTGCAAAGCTTACCTCCTTGGATCAAGCCAGAACACCACAACAGAATGGTGTTCCTTCACTGAGAATAAAGTACTCGTTTACGCGTTTAAAGTCTCTCACAGGCCTCCCCCAACTTCTTACCACAAATTGAGAGATGTCATCACCTAATGACTTAGAAAATGGCACCTTTTCCTAAAAAAAGAGCTGGAAAAAGTTAAATTGACGACTTCTGAAGCTTTTATCTGTTTAGTTTACTTTATGTGGACACAAGGTCTGAGCCTCAGCAGCAACATCAGAGACTGAGCCAAGAAACAATGGAGCTAAAATCAAGGTGTGTGGAGTGTGTGTGTTATTTACCTTCCAACTAAAATTAAAGACTGCAAAAACGAGCCTGACAATATTCAGTTGAAAAACTGAGAAATGGACAATGGGAAGTCCATTTAGCCTTGGCCTCCATTTACTTACAGACTTCCAAGCCATTTCTTTCTGCGTCAAAATGATCTCCGTGAGCTTTTCCTTCAGTGTCATTCTTTATACAAGAGCCAAGTCAGAGAGTGACTATAAAAATTTGCTGCAAATATTTAAAAACTGACAGAGTTTCTTGCTGTTACTGACATAGTCCTTTATAACGCATTAAAATACTTCAAGGGGGTTTCCTTGTTGGTTTTGTGTGCGTGTTTATTTTTAAACTTCAAGGTCTATTTAAATGGTAGGTCAAACCTGGAGTTTTGCAGCATTTGTTTTGGATACCCTCATTCATCTGTTTGCTCCGACAGCTTCTAAGTTTCTGTCAGAGTGAAATATGTCATCTCCCCGAAAGCTTAAATAGCAATAGAAATGCTATTAAAACACTAGCAAACTTTTGCTCAGCTATCCAATATTTAAGCCATACACATTTGGCATTTCTACTGCTGCATATTATAACTGCTTTGTTCAGAATGCTTTACACATATTGTAATTTATTAGGATCTCTTCTAGGTAGTAATTTGTTCTAATTTGCCTGAAATATATAATATCCATTAGTTACAGATTACACTTGTCTTTTTTTTTTCTGGCCCTCCAATGTTTCAGTTTTATGAAGCTTGAGGTAAAAAAAAAAAGTCCAGTTCCAGAAACTAGCAGAATTTACAATCTATTAAGATTACACATGCAGTCTTCTTATCAGGGGTTCATATTAAACACAGATGAACCGTAATTCAACTTTCATTTAAAAAAACCCATCCACATATGTGATCAAAAGCAAGAAACTGTAGCATGAATAAACTGGTAACATTTTTTTTAATGTGAAATCTGACTTTGCTACAAGGGATTCTCCAGTTTGGAGCGTACATGACTTCACATTGGTAGGACTATTTTCCACATAACACTCCAAAGGATAAAACAAGCTCCCTTCATAGCTTGTCTGCATGTTGGCAGATGTCTGTGGTTAACAAGGGAGTCTGGCATGCTCTGTTCTATCCTGGAGTTTTAATTTTGTTCTTTTATTTCATTGTCAGTTCCTTTTATCTGCAATGAAAGTCACATTTCCTGAAAGCAGGGTTCCTTGTGCATATGGAGTATCTATCTCTAATGTAAGCCCATGTATACACACATAGATGTTTTCTAATTCCATTACAAGAAAAAATAAATAATAGAGGAATAATCTCTGGGCATATATTATTTACCATCTTTGGAATATGAAATTTGGATTTGAATTCTTCACTCACTGCTGCAAAATGGTCCTAAACAACCTTTGGTCTATGAGTTCCCCATACCCCATTCTACGTGTGAGACCTTCTCACGAAGGGCGATGCTTTATATTTTATCAGGTCACAGATCTCTGACCCGTCAATAAAGACCTTGCTTCTGGTACACCTGGGACAAAACTCATCCCTGGAATACCACCACAGGGGCTTTTGTACATTACATAAACATTATTTAGTGCTTGAATTGAATGTGCATGACAGAAGTTTTAAGAGCAGATTTCTATTTTATAAGTACATTAGCAAATCTTCAGAGGTTACCTGGCTAATTGAATACCATCATAATTCCCCTACACCAAGCCTGTGGAACAAGCTGCCATTCAAATATGGAATGGAAACAGAGACTGCAATATGGCAAATTTAATACAAAGACTTTTAACATCAATTGCCAGAGGAGCTCTCAAAATGAATCACTTTCAGACAGAAAAATGTTGCTAATTCTTATTTAAGTTTGAAATATTTAACACACTGATCTTTTCAGAGTGTAGTTCAAAGACTGTACTCCTCATCTGCAGAGGCAACTAGGGACTGAGTTTATATAATAGGATTGCCAGAGCATCAGAGTGGCCCTGTGGTAGCTTGTAAAGATGGTAAGTTAACCTGGTCACTGGGATACATACTCCATCAGCTTAGTTCAACAGTAAGTTAAAAACAAAGCCAAAAATAATGGATCAACAATGGTCCCTTTTTGCAGAACAGCAGGGCTCCACTGGTGGCTGATGGCATAACAAGCTGAGGCGTGGGTCTCACCACACAGAGCAGGCTGGATCTACCCAGACATCTACAAGTTAGATCTGTGGCTTTCCAGCACAAGCTGATCAGTTTTCACATCAAACAGATAAATGCACATGTAAAGTGCTTATTGTCAAGTCTTTCTTCCTTTTATGCTTTGTTCCCTGTGCCAAATAAGCATGCTGAGGTTGTACGTCTGATCATTGCACACCAGCTGCCACAACCTCCTGCAAGGAAAAAGACACGGGTGCCAAGACTGAGGTGACGCAAGCAGCTAAGGGCCATCAGCACACCAAGTACCACACTAAGGCCTGGCCTATTCCTTAAGAACAGGTGATCGCCTTTTACATACAAATTAAAGGATGCAGCAAGGATGACCAAGAAGAAGACAGGTGAATAACTAATCCTTTAACCTTGGCAGCTTTTACCAATATCCTTAAAGCTGATATTTCAGAGAACAGGAACTTTGGTTAGGAGTTTTATTAACAGAGCTACCAATCCTATTGGTTTTAAAGTATCACGGAAATGCTCTTATCCTCTCTTTTACAGGAAAAGCTCTTACAGAGCTTGACCTGAGGCCCAAACATCCCCACTTACCTCAACTTGTCTTTAGACTGAACCATGTATAGTACTTTACGTTCTACATAAGATGCACAAAAATACATTAAAAGAAATCTAATTTAATTAAATCTTTGCTGAATTACATCAATTTGAGCTGAACTGTCAGATACAGGTTGAATTTCCATAACTATTTTCAGGAAAAAAAGACATATAAAGGGGTTTAAAACACTGTATTAAAAGCATAATGCATATGCATCAAAAGTTTAATTGACTTTGGTTTCATTCTGAAGCTGCACAGGATTAAAATGACATCTAAACACTCAAGTTGATCATGGCTATGCCACAAATCTCACTCATCTTCCTCTTGTAGAAAAGGATTTATGGGCTTTTAGTCTCCTGATAAACGTTTCAAGTTTGTTATGGCAACATATACTGTGCATACTGTAACACATACAGTAAAGTACACTGTGATGTATACTGTGACCACAGTGCAGTGTGGCACAGGGCGCACGATCTGCAGAGCCTTTAGAAGGAAGAGATCTGGGAAACAGCTGTCTGCCATTGCAGGGGACTAAATCAGGAACATATGATTCCCAGTAATCATATTTCCTTTTAAATAACACCCTCAAATATTTACACATAAACATACATAAGCACATGCGCACACAAACTTTCCGAATACACTGGCAAATTATTTACTTGCTACTCAATGTTGTGTGTCTTCTGGAATACAAAATTCCAGCTGCATAAAACAGTTTAGAAAAAGTATACATTGAAAATCGTCTCCAAAGACCAGAGAAGTTAGTGTAAGTTCAGTAAACTAAATTACACAGATTCATCTTGTTGCTTACTTACATTAGCTTTCATGATATGAAACTGCAATGCTGTAAGTGTAAGACAGTTATAGGTGGCTCTTGTGGGATGAGCCGTTCTTTCCTCATCTTTTCCATCTACATGTGATGGCCATTTTTCAAGTAGCTACAGGCTGGAACTGTATAGTATATATATCCACAGAGCATTTTTTTTTTATTTTGCTAAGATGATGATCAAGGTATACAGTAATTTCTTTCCTTCAGTCATAGCATGAGCCTATTAGAAGAAAATGCAAATGGGATTAATCCTCATCCTACACAAAGATCAATTTCTAAAACATTATCTCCTTCTCCAGACATCCACAGGCAGTAACCACTAGGCAACATGAGAACCACTGCAGCCTTGTCTTCCCTCTGAGCAAGACTGACCAAAAAAAAAAAAAAAAATGCTGAGAACTCTGCTAGTTCTGCTTCCAGTTTATCGATTAACCACATGCAAGTCACTTTTTCGACATCCAGTTACTTCAAGTGCAAAAAGCGGCCCAATGAAACCCACCTCTGTATAGTACACAAACTGAAACCCCAAGCTGAACTCGCAGTTGGACACCACATTAACACTTTTCATGGACAACACTCCCTACTGCCTGCAAAACATTAGTATCAAGGTTATTGCTGCATTCACTTCTCCTGCAGTCCAGCTCTAGGGTGGACTTTTTAAAGAGCACTAGATTACTTCCTTATTACATTATGCTAATACTTTTATCATCCCATGCTAATCATCAGAAAAATATAGTTCCTGTTCTGAGTGTTAATGTACAAAAAGTACTGATTTTATAAAACTATTCTTTTAATTATGTACTTGAAAAACTGCTCAGATACATGAAAATTAAATAGATCTAATGAAGTGGAATGGAGTGCTAAGTTTAATTAAACAAATTTTTAAAAATGCAGAAAAGATATTAAGCTATCTTTTGAAATGGAAATGGTGTACTTCATTCTACACTTCACGTTAAGATTACAGCTGAGTGGGTAAAATATTCCCAAAAGCACACTGGTAAATTCTACAGGGCAAAGTACACATCCCCACATACAATTCCTTACAAATATTTGCTCAGATGAAAAAATTGTTTGCCTGTACTTTGTCTTTACTTTTAACAAACAAGCATCATAGGAAAGAATGCTTTCTTTACATGCTTTTTGGTTTTTTCTACCATGATTTTTTTAGGGAGAATAACTTTTAAAATAATCAATCTCAACATCTGTACATCTCAATGAAAACCTGAGTACCAAGTGTTCTGCTTGCCCAGATACACAACTGAAAAGCACCACTCAGGTGAGCTGTCATGTCTCTCCAGCACTGGAATGGCTTCACTCGTGAGGTACTGCTCCTGAAACATCTGTGAGCGAGAAGTGTCGCAGAAATTGTCTGATGACTAATTCTGAACACACACAATCAGAAAAATCAACCGCTGTAAAACTGAAACGAGGCTAAAAAGGAGCATATTTATGAAGCTATTAATTATTTTAACAGCATTTCTCCTTTTCTTTCCAATTCTACTTCAGCTGCCTCTGGGTTTCCACAGACAGTCCCCAGAAGGTTATCAGGCGAGTGACCTACCCGGCTCCAGATGGGTACAAATAAGTCTTCTGCAGTGTTGCGAAGCAGCCCTGTATGTTTATGGCAACCTTACGAGTTTTACGGTTTTTTTTTCTTCTTAAACCTTCAATTAAACGTAAGAAATATACCTCATAATTAAATAAATAAATAAAAATCCCAGTTATCTGCTCACCACGTTTGCGGCCGGTGCAGAGATGCACGCCTACACGAAGAAACCCCTTCGCAAAAACACCGGCGCTTCGGGAAATGATCATCTCCGACCCTGCTGGTTCTCAGAGAAGGGTCCGTCCCCTCACTTCCCCTCAGCTCTTTGGGAGGCGATGGTGAGCCAGGAGGTTGAGGAGGTTTTTGTTACAGACTGAACGCCCCTGAACGCCTACCTGAGGTGCTGCTCCTTTCCAGACTTCCCTCAGGGCTGGTGGGGCCCAGGCGGCGGCCTCAGCGGGCCGGGAAGGCCTAGGCTTTGTGCTGCCGCAGCCACCTTTTGCTCCCTCTAAGCGTGAAGATGTGAAACCCATGCTTGACTTTCAGCCTAACGCTATGCCTTGTTTAAATCAACAGGACTCCAAGTGTCTGTGTCCGGAGGCGAGCGGCGACATGCCAGAGTGCAGCGTGCGGTAAGCCCAGGTGATGGCGACGCCGCTGCTCCGGTCCCTGCCCTCACCGCTGACTGGAAACTGCGCATTCGCTCCCAGTTTCACCTCTGGGAAACCCCCCCGGCTGTTCAGAAACACCGACAGGCCCCCGCTGAGGTAACTTCAGCCCGAAACATCGACCACTACACTGACAAGAGGCCTAAGGTGAGGTGAAATTTGGCCCAATGTTCCTGAGGAAATACCTTCACACAAATGGGTGCCTTTTGCTCACTGCAGTGAGGCAGGCGTTGAGTAGGCGATAAAACGGGAGCTATGGGCATGGATGCCCCCCTGGAATTGGGGCCTGTTGTGCCAGCCATCCTGGAGTGGGAGAACCAGGGCCGATTTTAAGGAAAAGCAGCACTGGGATAAGCACACCCTACTGAGGGTGCTCTGAAATACTAAAATCCCAGTAGAGACTGCCACATTCTAGATTTAAACACAAAAATTAAAAAACACCCTCCCTCCTCAAAACTAAGCAAACCCCCCAAAATAAGGCACAGAAGGCAGTGTTTAAGGTCTCTGATTGCAATTATTTCTCCTCTCCCACTACTCCCAACTGCAACTAGTTTAGAAAGAGGGAGAAAAAAGGACCTTGCTGTAAAATCTAATGCTTGAAAAGCTTTCAAAAAAGACTTAAAATAAGCATTTGTCTCTCTTCATAATGATTTGAGCTCAGAAGTCACAGAAAGGTCATATCACAAAGGGAGTGGCTCCTGAGGCAAAAGCAAGCCTTTATTACTTTAACTAACCTCCTCGAGGGCAATTTCACATCCATAATCCAAACTATTCAAACAATGTGCAATGAAAGTAGGTAAATGATCATCTTGTATGTGCTCAGATTTTGATTAGCCATTTTATTTTGCTCTATTTAAAATCTGGTAGAGCTAATTCTTTAATCCAGTATTTTTTATGTGCGCAGTTATATCAGAAAGATTTTTTTTTTTGGTCAGCAGAGCTGAATAGCATGGTAATTAATAATAATTCTAATGATCAGAGCTTGGGAAATAAATTATTACTGAATAAGCATAAATAAAGTTCTATACAGCTCTCTTGTATCTGAAAGTAATGTTTGCATGTCTCCTTAAAGTGTTATATTGAAGAGATAAAATTTGACTGGATTGTGGCTGCCTTTTAGATATACTGTGCAAAGATGGGAATTATTTGCAGTGTACAGTATATATAGAAGTGTACAGAATTTCTACAAAGGCCTCATATTTTGTGCCACCTTCTTGTTAGCAGAAAATTTTACAGAGTTCTTCAATTTGGTAAAAATCACCTATAATATGCTTCCCCTCCCCCATAGATCTAGAAGAGGATAAACAGGCTCTGTGCTTTGTATCATCTTTGCCGAGTGCTATATATCCTCTCACTTTTTGGTTTACGAGAGTCGTCTTACCTGCTTTGTGTGCAATCTTACCCTAATCATGACCAAGCATAGTTAAAAATGAGAGGAATAATCATGTTCAGTGTTTTTGTCCCAGTAGCTGACAGGTTTAATACGAGCAGAGATGAATTTGGATAATACCTCCTATGTATACAGTCCATCCCACCCAAGAACTACAAGCCCCTTCCAAAGGTTTAGTATTTTACCTCTACTTGGATGAGAGAGAAACAAAGAGAACCAATTACTGAGTATGAATATTTAAAAATACTTAGATTAATAGACATAGGCAATCCAGCTCCCATCCAACGTCTGAAAGAAGACAGTGCTCTCTAATTTTCAGTGCTAGCACATGGCAAGAGCCCAGCTGTCCAGACACCTATGAGCTTGAGTACTCATGTTTACACGCTACACCCATCCCATCCCCTGGGACCATCCAAGGTGTACTGCAGATGCTCTTCCTGGGTTGTGTTACAACAAATGCCAGCAGTTTTTTTCCTGTTTCCTCCCAAAACAGTCAGTACCTTGTGAAAGGACCTTCCTGTCAAATACATGGAGAGAGGGATTCTGGGAAAAAAAAAAAAAAAAAAAAAACCACCCAAAACCAAACCCAAAATAAAAACAGTAACAGCAACAAAATCCCCACAACACCACACTACAGGGAGGAAACGTAAGGAAATAGCCTCTATTAGAGATTAGTATCATTAATGAAGGGAAAGGTGCTTGTGCCTAAGCCACTGACTTAGAAGGTAATACAAAATGTGCTTGAGGTAGAATCACTACTTTTGAAGAGGGTAGTAGAAAATGGAGGAAAAAAAAAAATTTTTTTTAGGGAGTACTAATGAAGAAAAACTCTGGGGAAAAAACTGGTAACACTAGCTTTTGTTCCATCATGAAACAGTTCAGGTATCCAGCCCCAGAAGGCTCCACTTAGTAGAACACACATGGAGGAGATGAAGAAATTCTGAGTCTCCATTTAGAGACATTTTTCACCAGGCTTCAAATTTTCACCCTTTCCACCTAGGGTTTCTGTTTCACATTTTACTTAGAGCAACATTGACTACACTTTAGCGACACAAAATGAAAGAGATTCTCACAGGACTCCAAGAAGCAAGCCTTTAGGAACAAAAAACCCTAATACAGGAATATCACTAGGCTTGCAATAAAATTAAAAGACTTGACATCACTGCTGTGCCACCTTTACTGTTTTGAAAGGCTCTGAAGAGATTTTCTTGGAAAGATCAAATAGAAAATAGGGTCTAAGGACTTGGTCAGTATTCTTTAGTGCCTGCCAAAGCGTCGTTCCACCTCTACTTTTGAAGTCACTAACCTGGGTGCATACAACAGTCAAGTCCAGCACAGATTTATAATATGTTTTTATTTAAAGAGAAGAAATAGCCTACAGTACCAGGCATGAGATGATATATATCCTGTCTGTTCCGAATGAACTGCTGTAGCAGACATTAAAAAGGAAAGGTGAGTTTTAAGAGTACAGCTTTAGAAAAAAACACTCCACCAGCTAAACCTATTTCATCCCCACTTATATCTTATTTTTAAGAAGGGAAGACAGAATGAATTAAATTGAAAGCCATGTATTAAGTCTTTAGAATTTTCACAGAAGTTTATTGAACAAAACTCCTAAGAAGCTGCTTGCTTTTTTATCCACAGAAACCTATTTATAGGAGCTGAATTCTAATAAACACAGATTGCAGTGCAAAGAAAAAAAAGGTCAGCAGTGTATGCTCAAAGCTTTATTGATGTCTTGTCAATCAATCTTTTATTTTTTGTTTATTTTTTTTTAAGGAAAAAAAATGCATGTAAGCACTTTTTCTCCTAATAGTGGATTTATTGAGCATTTCAACAAATCAGATCATAGATACAATAAGGAATGATGGCCGATTATCAACTTTGTGTTTTCAGGTCAGGTTGTAAATTGACCCTTTGTTCGCTTCTTTTCTTCCTGGGGAATAGCTAAGGCCCTTTTCAAATACAATAATTTCCAATAAATATTTTTTTCTATGCATTCAACATTCTAGAAGAGCAAGCTTAGGGGGGGAAAAAAAGCAACCCTGCTGGACAAATAGATAGAGTCACATATATTGTCTCCTTGTAAACTAGTTAAAATAATAAAGCTAACTCTTAAATCTAGGAGTAGTGAATCCAAGGGATGTAAAACTTTAGAGAACAGCCTTTAAACCCGTAGTGTTTTCCTCCTAACAGTCAGAGTGAGTTCTGTACAGCCCAGTAACAGACCTCAGCTGGGTTCCTGCACATGAAAGGCAGAGCACCCAAGCCCTCCCGACTCTGGTTCAGCGGTCACCCCTTCTTTCCAAGGCAATCCAACCTTTTCCATCCAGCTGCAGTCCATTTTGCTTCCCCAACTTTTCCAACATCCCTTTCAGTTTTGGAATTTGGAGATCCAGTGATCACTACCTGCACATAGTAATTCAGACAGGACTGCCCGTGGCACTACACTGTTATTTGTCACCTATTCCTCTTGCAACTTCACAATTCTCTTTAATTTTTTATCTGCAGCTTCACATTGAGAAGTCGACACTGAGGTGTCTAATGCGATAGTGGATTCCTTTGCCTGAGTTGACACAGTTAATTTAGCAGAGTGCAAAGTACAGTCATAGACTATTTTCTTCCCTCCAGTATATATTACTTTGCATTCACTTGCCATTACATTGCCTGTACACTTCTTTAGTTAGGTCTTTTATTCTTGTAAGTCATTTCTTCCTAATATAAAAAATAAGAACATGCAGACAGAAGGAAGCATAGACACTGCCATATCCCCCAGAAGCCCAAGGAAGATGGAAAATATATTTTACTCCATGAGAAACATCCACTCCACAAATTCCTCCACACATTGTATAACACTTACAACCTGCAACTCTGTCGATCTCTCTCCCCATCTTTTCCATAATTCAGTTACTTACACAGTCTGAGAAGTAACCTTGATAAGCTAGGTGCTAACTTTCTGCCGTATGCCAGCAGCCTAAGGAAGCATGTAAAGGGGAAATCATGCTACTGTATTTTGATGGTAAAAAACCTACCTTGCTGCATTTTAAAGCATTATCATTTTTACTATTGCAAGTTTAGAATGCACTGTAGGTGCCACCAGATGCGGGCCTCAGACTGAATAACCATGACAGTTAAATCACTTCTGAAGGAGTAAAGGCAAATGAGATCACAGAAATGCTCTTTGATTGTTGTCACAAAACTCATAAAGCTACCTTCTAAAGAGAGAAATGCCATCACACATACCAATGCCTATTGGTAGACCAACTGACAGCACTTTGGAGCTACTGTCCAGTTTGACCGTACGTACAGCCCTACTCTACAAAGTTCTCCCCTACACCAGATCCCCCAACAACACATCTCAACCACTCTGAAACACACTCAGGGATGGGGACTCAACCCCCTCCCTGGGCAGCCCATTCCAGGGTCTGACTACTCCTCCTGGGAAGAATTCTTTCCTCATGTTCAGCCTAAACCTACCCTGGTGCAGCTTGAAGCCATTCATTCTCCTTCTATGGCTAATTCCCTGTGAGAAGAGACCAGCACCAACCTCTTTACAGTGTCCTTGCAAGGAGTTGTAGAGAGTGGCATTTGATTAGGTTCTGAATACTTTCAGCTGTCTGAATGGATAGCACATTATTACTTTTTAAACAGAAGTGGAGTAGAACAATAAATAATGTAAATGCACTTAATGTTCAAACTTTTATTAAACTTTCACAACATTTTGACATATACCAGTGGCCACATGAAAATTCACCACAACAGATAATCAGATCTTACAATGGGCCGTAAATCAAATTTTAGTCTTCCCCCCAAAAAACACTTCAGGAATCTGGTTTTTATTATTCAGACAGCTCTGATTCTGTCTGTCATCGTGGAACAAAAAGCTTTGTCCAGGAAGGAGTCCCTCTGGGATAGATCTTGATATTGTTCTTTTTTAGATAGCTCATCTGACTAAAAAAAAAAAAAAAAAAGGGTATCTGGAACTAAAGCTATTCCAGTGCATCTCAGCATGGTTCATCTCTCAGGTGCAGGTGAATGTTTCCCTCACAAGCAAATGCCAAGATAAAAGGCTTCCTCAAGGAACTATTGTTCTTCATCATTTACTTCATTTATGCTTCTACTATTTT
This sequence comes from Nycticryphes semicollaris, assembly GCA_013400055.1. Taxonomy (NCBI): domain Eukaryota; kingdom Metazoa; phylum Chordata; class Aves; order Charadriiformes; family Rostratulidae; genus Nycticryphes; species Nycticryphes semicollaris. The sequence goes on from VXBJ01000022.1 coordinate 584,500, forward strand.
AGGAAGAATTACAATGCTGAACAATAATATATACATATACAATATTCCTCTAGGATTTAGAATAGTAAGGCTTTTATGTTGTAAAGCAATTTAATCAGGAAGATATCTGCACTGGGGAAGAGTCTGCTACTTTGGAGCTCTGGGTTGTCAATACAGAAAATTTAAAGTCAGACATAAACTTAACCCTCCATTGTTCACTGGGTAGAATTACATATAATTTATAAAGTGTATGTAGAAACCAAAAAATGATTTCTTGACAGATCCCTGCTACAGGATGTACATTTCTTTGTGTTTTACAAAGCATAAAACAGTAACATCGCTACATACTTCCACAATATACAGATTTAAGCCTTTCCTTTTCATAACTAAATCAATAGTGATCCAGAAGGAAATAAAACAGTAGCTCTAGGAACAAGGGTGGCTCTCCTCTTTGAGTCATTTACACTAAAGACCTGACTGCACAGAAGTCAATGGCAGAAGTCCAAGTGACTCTAGCATGTCAAATTCACTGTTCACACCTGATTCAAGCTGCCATGCACTTAGGTAGCACAGAGCTACTGAGAACGATCAAATCTTGGGCTTCCGTCCTGCTTCATTTACTTTAACAGTTTGTATGAAATATATAAAGATTCACTCACTCCAGAAATTCTACCAGAGGAAGTTTTCCTTTTTTTTTCATTCACTCATTTTCACAGGATCACAAAGAACAGATGAGGTGGGAAGGGACCTCTGACGATCAGCTAGTCCAACACCCCCCCGCGCTCAAGCAGGGTGCCCAGGACCAAGTCCAGCTGAGCTTTCAGTATCTCCAACAATGGAGACTCCACAAACCTCCCTGAGTAACCTGTTCCAGTTTTCAACCAGCCTTAAGGTTAAAAAAAAAAAAGGGGGGGGGGTTTAATTTGGTTTAAATAGAATTTCTTGTATTTAAATTTGTGCTCCTTGTCTCTTGTCCTGTCACCGGGCAGCACTGGGAAAAGCCTGTCTCCATTTTCTTTGCTACCCCATTAGATACTAACACACATCGCTAAGGTCCCCCAGCATCCAGTCTGAACAACCTCAGCCACCCTGCTTTTTGGCCCTTTGCTGGACTCACCCAGACCAACCGTATCAGTCTTATACTGGGGAACCCAGAACAAGCTCCAAATAAGTGTACATTCTACATCGTAAAAACTGGGAAATGCAGATATGCAAATAGCTGTAAGTGAACTAAAGCTAACATCTCATGGCTATTCTTGCATGCTTTACATAGGCTTTCTGATGGAAATGATACCATATAAGAGAGAAATTGTATGAATGTAGAGAGATTCCTTGCCTATGATAAAATATTTACTTGCCTCTGCCAACACAGCCATTACTATATTTATCCTTCCAGCATCCCTTTGAGGTAAGGAATACTAATATACGCATTGTACACATGGAAAACAGAAGGACATGGTGACCTACCTAATATCACACAGGAAGTATGTGGAAGACAAGGAATGTCTGAACATGAGGCTAAATGTTTTACAGCAGATGTGTGAGATACAAAGTAGAAGATTTAAATTATTAATATACAAAACTTACAATGCTGCAGGATTCAGAGGAAAGAATTTCCTAGGGTGCAAGTTCTGGCTTCTGGCATTTCACATAGCTTCCATGAAAGCATACAGCACTTTTTCTCCCTCTGTATTTTTGTTAGGACTCTGACTGGTCTCAGAGTAGAGGAAAAATAAACCCCATAGGATTTTCATTTAAAATCTATTAAAGAACTATTGGGTTTTTTCATGTTGTCAGTTAGTTTAGGTACTTTCGTGTGTGTCTCCCAACCATTATAACCTAGACAGAAACTGTAAGCCCTCAGCTTTTACTTTTCTGTGCTAGAACATGTAAAATCCTCTTGCTTCTCCTATAAAATGGGTTTTCCATTGCCTTAATAATCCTTATGACCCTTCACTACATCTGTTCCAGTTTTACTGAACATTCCTGTCCGTGGGTGACCAACACTACACAATATTTCTGAGGTTGTATCAGAGCCTCTATAATAGCACTATCATTTCCTCTCGAAATACCACTCCTAATGCATCTTAAGGTTGCATTGGCTTTTTCACTGCTGCATCATTTCTTAAAATAATTCTCTTTATAACTCACGATACAGAGAAATACAAGTATGGAATCACTATATTTGAAATATAGTTGGTTTTTAAGGAATTTCTTTGAAGGAGAGAGCAGCAGACATTTCATAGATTAGCCGAGAAGTCTTTTTCAACTGAGAAGCATATGGAGATGTGAGTGAAAAGAAGAGATGGAAAGGGAGAATTGGGGGGTGTTACATACAAATGGAGCAGGAAGATGCGAGCAGAGGAGTAATGATTTCTTACGTGCAACAGCACGATAAAGGCTCCCTTTTCTGCTTGGAAGTTCTCTGAACAGCTCTACACAGACAGAGGCTTGCCTGGCTCTCCTATTTCTAAACCAAGGGGCCAGTTAAGAGAGTGATTTTTTTATTTTTTAGACAACTTACTCTGAGAAAATGACCCTGATAAAGTGAAAACTATGGTTATCTGTTTGAATAAGTGTCATGCAGAAACCAGGGTCTGAAAGAACCAGCTTCTTCATCCTTTTGGCTCAGTATTCAGGAAGAACCACACAGGTTGTAAGAGCAGACCTTCACATTGTCATCAGAACTAAGCTATTGTTCCAAAATTAATAGAAAAATTGCAACATTTTGTTACTTTAATGCATTACAAAAATTGAGAGAGTACTCTCTGACGTATTTACTAAATATAAGAAGCAGCTTTTCATACAGCTGCCAAAGTCGCAGAGCTGATAAAAATCTAGAATCTGAATTCTTCCGGAAATCTGGGATTGTCTTTCAATTTTTTCCTGTCTAAATAAACACAAGATATTTCCTGTGAAAAAAACAGAGCATCTTAATACTTTATATACTCTCTTCTGAAATCAATGTGGTAGCTTTCACGGTACTAAAATATGAAGTATAATTTATATTGTATATGTATTAAATATACATCAGTAAATACAAAATGATACATTCAACATTCGTGAAGCTAAATTAGAAAGCTGACGATTCATTTTGACTTTTTTCTGTAAAGATTCCAGCAGCATTAGCATGTTTCTATGAAAAATCTTGCAGTTTAACTTTTTGGTTTTCAAGCTAAAAAGCTGTATTGAATTTTTAAGTGCTAGTGAATGTCAACTAGATTTTTCATAGGGAAAAATCTAGAAATCCTTAGTCAGTCAAAACTCTCAATGATTGCATGCTCTGATGTTAAAAATAATTCATTGCTGCTGTATTCGCAGAAAGGAAGATAATGTGGAAACATGAACAAATACGTAGTGATTAATCATGCATCTTTTAATACAGTATTTCTTTTCTCCACAGACTGCTTCCTGACGAGTCACTGCTGGATGAAGGAAACTTCACGTCTTGCTACCCTAATAAAGAACTTCAATCATCTTGATACATAGAACTTTCAGGTCAAGGAGAGACAAGGCCATGTAAATGTAAGTGATTCTTAATGAGTTCTTTACCCATAGCTTTATTAAGGCACAAATAACCATAAAATGACTCACACTATTGATTTTGAACCCAGCATATGACTTGAGTTATTTCCAAACCCTGAAGAACAATGGTAGAGAGATAGAACATCTTTAGCCAGGGCAGTAATTACTACCAAAGTTAGTTATCTTCAAGAGTCACTGTCAAGTAATGAGCAAATGTGGAGGAATTGCATGCAACCTGGGAACGCTACACCCGCACTAGTCTTCCTTCTGCCCATAAAACTCCCATAGTACTTCTCTTGAGCAACAGGAGTGCAAGTGTACTACTGCCAGTAGATCCTACTCTAGTAAATCTGAAGTCAAGAGGATTAGAAATTGTTCCTGTGGGTCAGGTGAGTGGTTGTCTGTCAAGTCTTTAGGTGGGGCTACTGCTTGGTTGTTTCAAAGAGGTGAAAAAACCCCCATACATTATGCAGCTATGGAAAAACTTGCATACAAGGAAAATCTTTTTACACACGTCACGGGTTAGAAAGTGCCTTTGCTAGGCAGAGAGAGTATTACGTGACTTCTAAAACTCTACATATTATTTCACATCTTTTTCTATATATGCTTATTTCTGGCTGGATGTGTATTCCATAATTTTCTGCAACCTCTCTCCTCCTTAAGAATCCCAAATCAAAGTCACTGATGAATAAAAAGACATCTTTTTCAACAAATAAAAAGCCACAACGATAATACATCATTGGTTGGTATTTGACAGGAACACATTGTCCTTTAAATATAAGTATACATACACTATTATTTCCACAGAACCTCTGTAGGTTTACTATATCTTAGCTCTGTTTCCTAACTCACTTAATGTCTAATTCTGTTTCTATTTTAAGTCTCCTGCTTTCTGCAAAATCTTGTGAAAATGAAATTTATAGGCCATGCTACTTCTGAACAACTCCTGAAACATGGATGTTTCATTTTCCTTTGCTTCTGATTTCACATTGCATTATCCAGACTTCCTAACATTGTTTTGTCATTTTATTCCTTCTCCATTTTAAAATTCTTATAATGCAATTGAGCGTGCTGCTGCTTTTTTTTTTTCCTCAGCTCAAAAAGCATACTAATTACTATGGCAAAACCGAATTTGCCTGTGCATACATTAAGGCTAACCATGCAGTCAATAAGGAATGAAGCACTGAGAATCGGTTGTGCAACCAAGGAGGAAATACATACTTAAAATCAGGAGCAGGATTTTAATTACTTTGTCTGAGAAATAACATAGTTAATTTCTGCTTTGAGATTAAATAATTCTAAAAGATTCTAAGCTGCTTTCCATGCTTAATTAGGGGCTCAACGTCACTGAAGAATTCCTAAAACACCATCAATGGCAGTAAAGTATCTACTTACACTGTTTTCTAGGATGTCACAGCATCTTTGACAGAAAAGTATTATTACTTGAAAACTTTATGGCATGCAACAGACAATTATTGTATTTTTGTATTACAGCTTTGTTAACAGATAAATTGTCTAAATCATCAAAAAAGACTTGAGAACAAAGTGTACCATAAAAATCGATTAATGTAGCAGAAACACCATTTAGATGGGAAAAGGCATTAAATGTGAAAGAAGAAATTTCAAATGAAGAAAGTCCTGAAATTGGAAAGTAACTGTATCAATTTTGACCAAATTATTCAAATATTCCCTCATCAACTTAACAAGTTTGGGGTATAATGCTCATGAAAACCTGCTGTAAAAAGGAAACAGCAGAGAATTTTCTTGTCAATGTATGAACAATCAATGGCAAAAAGAGTAACCATCAAAAAAAGCCAGGTGCAGCATGGGGAAATGCTAAAGAAATTGAAAGTCAGCATAAAAGCATGGGAAGGACTGTCTGTATCAAGTATGTCCCTTATAAAACTCCATGTTTAAAGAATTTATATTACTTGACTGTTAAAATGTGTTTTCAGGCAGCAAGTAACGTCACCCTGTGCACAGACAAATTTTTAAATTAAAAATGGCCTCCAAAATTGCTCCAGCAATTTTCTGCACACAATTGTTTCCATGTGAAAAGATCTACATTTACTCATGAAAACAGCATACCTAAAAATATAATA
>VXBJ01000026.1:0-131912 GCA_013400055.1 Nycticryphes semicollaris
TTTTCTTTCTTTCTTTCTTTTAAATTTGTCTAAGCTTTGCATCAAGACTGAATTTCCCTAGATTCTAAGTGAACCAAGTGAAAGTCTTTCAAACCATGTAACAGTACAGTAAAATTTCTAAGCTAATACCTGCCAAAACAACTCGATCTAAAACAAACTTAGCAAAAAGTCTCAGCAGTAGCATCTAGTATGGTTTCTAACATAAGCATATCTAATTTGACCGACTTTTTTGACTTTTTTTTCTTTTTAGTAAAACAAAATCTAAAAAAAAGAACACATGGAAATGATTTAACCTACACACACAATGGGAATGTCAGTGTACTTGTTCAAATGCACTGGGGACCTCAGTTCTTCATAGCATTTGTGTGTGACCTTTATGAAAAGAATATTTCTCTGCAAAAAACTGTAAAAAATTATGCCCTTTAAAGTTCTGGCTGGAAAAACATTATATTTTAACTAGATGAAAACAACTGGCTTAGATCTTCTCCTGGAAAAAGAAAAATGAAACAGAGTAAAAAAAAAAAAACCCAGTGTTTACATTTGTATTATTTTCTTAATATATTGACTCTTAAGCTCATTAATCATAAACTGATTCTATATTTCAGATGTGGTTAATTTGTGTACTTTCTGTAAGTCTAGTCTCAAGATGATAAAAAAAAAAATTCTACTGTCCTTTTCTTATTCTCAGCACTGCTCAGAGAAATCCATGTGACATCTAGATTATAATATCCTCAACACTATAGGCTCCAGTGATTAATAAGTTACCTTACTGCCCACCACCAAGATGTATTCCCTACAGATTGGGAGCATTTGCTGTAAGAATTTACTAATTTATCTAATCTAACAACAGCCAAGCTAGGCAGTGTTCCAAAAAAACCCTGCACTTTCATTGATGGTCCTCTATTTTGTATAAAATCTTTAATAAGCACCAGACAAACAATTCTCCATCTAGAAGACAAACTGCAAAAAAGAAAAACACCAAGTGAATTATCACCTCTGCCATCAGAAAATCCTGTTAATTTAATTTTAATACCGATTCAGCAGTTCTTTCTTTCAGTTCTTACTCAAGCCATTTTTCTACTAACTTTAACAGCTTTACCTGATAAGGCCTGCAAGATTTTACCTCTTCTGCCTGCACACGTTACCCAGAAAACAAGGATAATGATTTTAAAATGTCAAATTACTGATTTTGATAGCGCGCTCCTTGCACAAAATACATATGTACCATCACAAAAGAGGCTTTTTAAGAACATATATTTTGAAGATAAAAGGCTAAGTATTAAAAAGATACATATACCACATACTGAAATAACATAACTATTCAAAGGCCAATAAAACAAGGTGTTTAAAAAGCCAAACGTAATCCCATACTTTTAACATGCAGGCTCCTTCCAAGCCCTTTCTGCCGTTACCAACTAGAATTCACAAACTGCCTCTTTCCCAAAATCTCTGTTTCAGATACAAGAATCATATATTTTCCCATCTTCCTACCATTCCACATAAAAATTTTTTGGATGACAAGACCATTGAAATATAGTAAGTGCAACAGGAATATGGTATTATACATAAAGAGCAAGAGTCTACTCTACCCTAATGAACAAACAAGAAAAAAATATACTATAGCCACTACCCCGTGTTTTAGCTGCAAATTCATTCTCTTTGCCAAGGTTCGTTTTTATTCCTCTGTATATACTAGAATCTGATTTAAATGAATACCTGGCTTAAGCAGTTGTCTTGCATTTTCAGTGCCCAGAATTTTAACTACTTGACTTTCATTTGCTTCATAAGTCTGAAATCACACGCATCTCCTACTTCTAGAAGTCTGAGGATTAACGTAAAAATTTATTTCAATCATTTCCATGCTGAATTTTTTCCAAAACACATTAGGAAACTGAAACTAGAACTACCTTGATGATACAAATTATCCAGAACTCCAGTCCTGAGCACAAGAACCTCCTGTAGTTCATGTAAAAGAATTTAGAAGATAATTGTTACTCTGTTTCTCATTGTACATTGAACTTTCAACTGCTTGAACATAATCAGCCTGATTATGCTTGAGCATTCAGTCAGTTAAAACAGTTAACTGCAGGAATACAATCTGACCCAACATTGGACTTTAGTGTAAGTGTAGATTGCAAACCCTAGCAAATAATGCAAATTGCCATCAATTTAATTTCTGTTCTGCAAAAACACTACAGATTGCTTAAAAAAACAAAACAAAACAACAAAAAAACACACAAAAAAAACCCCTCAAACTGTTTGAAAGACCCAGAAGGACTTGGTAATTTATGGTGATAAGAGAAAGAGCTGAGGAGATAAGTGGGGAGAAGTGGGTGGGAGACTGAGAATGTTTCTAAGATGTAGCATGAGGTCAAATCCTTATTTTTTTTACCTCATGTCTTTAACAGAACTTTTACTGTTCCATCTAGCAAACAGCCATTCTATTGAAATGGGAAGGTTTATCATAACCTTCAAATGAGTGGCGGGCTGGTATTAAGGAACTGAATACCTTTGGCAGCTACAAATAAACAATGAAATCTGTATGGTGTTCTGTCCTAAGAAAAGAATTCCTCCTGAAAGTATTTGAATGCAAAATACAGCCCCTAGTTTTCCCATTTGGAATTTAGACTCTTCGCAGGAACTTTACTATGTAGAAATAATAAAGATTAAAAAAGGGTAGGGAGGAGGGGGAGGAGATCCCCCTCATCTTCAAAATCGGGAAACTGCTATGTTCTGAAACTTCTTTCTGTCAATCCAGCTTTATATACCAATTAGTTGGGGATTGTGAGCTGGAATGGAAGATAATTAGATTTTCCTGTGCTGCCTTCTTTTATGCATTCAGATTTTACATTTTTTTTCATCCATTGATCTTTAGATGAAACATATCTCAATCCATGCTAATTACAGTCTGGTTATAACAAATAAACAGTAACAACACATTCTCCAAATATCCTGGTTTGGAATTTTGACATTTTTGTTTGGTTGGATTTGGGGATTTTTTGGGAGGAAGGGGGATGTTCTTGGTTTTTAAAAGGCACCCTTTCCTAACGGATATCTTGACTTCCATAACACATGCAGGGGAAAAAAAGATGCTTGAAAATAAGGCTGGTGGCCAGCTGCACAAAGCTTATTTATAACTCTCTTATGGTCTTGTTTTCCAGCTATCCACCCACATTGTAGCTGGAATGCCTCCTGATGTTTTACAGCAACTAGATATAAATACATACAAAGCCAGATGCCCAGGATGGCAGAAGTTTTACAGGCAACCTGCTGGGAAACTGTTTTGAAAGCCAGGGAGGAAGAAAAAAAAGAAAATAGTTTTCTTAGGCCTCCTGAAGCGTAAGGGTTACAGCGATGAGATGAATAACCAGCTTCTCTGACTGTACATGACACATGTCAGAATGCTGGCGAGGAAAAGGGCAAGCTGAGGAGTACTTCATAATGTGGGGATCAGAGGGTGTTTCCAGCATGATAAACTGGAGACTAAGTGATTCCACTGCAGCTCTAGGGAAAAGAAACAAGTTACCATGACCTGGTAACTCCGACCCTGCCCATTCACTGCCTCTCCCAGGCAAGGATTTATAATCAGGCTTTTGCAATAGCAGAATCCCACTTACACTCTCATGATGTAATTCAAGCACAAAAGGGCTTTTTGGGTTATTCCAGAGCTACTGACAACTAGAACCCTCAACTAGGGACAGATGTTAACTTTTTCGGCGCAGTCTAAGACAAGTCTTTTTCCCTCAATGGTAATAGTTTTTTTCCGGAATAAGAAACATCCTTTGTGTTTTGTGTCTGATATTTATGTCCCAAATTAAGAGTACTTTTTAACATGAAGCTGTTAGCAACTAATGGGAAACTGAAGTTGCTATCTTAATTCAAGCAGGGACACTGGGGACAGTGTCATGTTAAGAAAGAATGGGTCATGCGGTGATCTTCCCAGGTCCATTTTTGACTCAGATTAGCAATGTGAGAAGTTTTATCATTAAAATTCACAGAAAATCAATTAAGAGAGGCATAAAGCAGACTGGAATTACCACAGTGCCTATTTACAGTTTCACAACAGGTAACAAACGCAAAAGGTAAGGAGATGTTGGTCCGAGCAAGCTAGCTCTGCTTGCCTGGTTAAAGTTCATTAAAGGAATTAAAAACATACAAGGCCAAGGAAATATGACTTTGCTATCCATTTAGTTCAGTATTGAATCTTTTAAATAACTGACACAGATTTCTAACCATTTTGGCTACTTGGATTCTGAATCAGAGATAAAAATACAAAGAAAATACAATAAAAACTTTATCTAAATAACAATTAACTACACTCTACAAGGATAAACTTCTTAAAATAAATCTCTTCACGTACTGCAAAAGTAAGGCATCAGTTACAAGAATGGACTTCTTTTCTTAAATTGATAAATAAAATCTAAGAGAATTAAAAATGAGAGCTGTGGTTTACTGCTACCTGTCACACAACTGTAACAGGCTTAACTGCTTGGGTTTCTAAAAGATAATCACGGGGGCTGAACAATAACTTTATGGTTGATTTATGTTATCAACAAATGCAAAACATTTCAGACTACTGAAACATATCATAAGAATTAGAGCTCATAGATGCTGCTAATAATCCTGGAAAAGACAAGACAGACACTGAAGTGCCCCTTCTGTTCAATGGGGTAGCAACAGCAACAGATAAACTGTAACTGGAGCGTGATTTAGCCACCTGATAATCAGAAACAATGCTTTGCTAAACCAAGGGTGAAAAAGCAGATGCTGACCTTGTACTTATTAGGCATGGAAAGAAGAGGCTTTGTCTCACCATCTATGGGACTTTAATGAAGAAAACATCTGTTGTGAAGAGACACTCTGATAGGTGTAAGTTGTGCTTCTGCTCCAGGAAAATCAAGAACCACCATCATTTTGCCAGGGTTCATAATCTACCTGAGGGATATAGAAACAATTAATTAATCAGAATGAATACTGCTGTATTAGAGGACTAATTCAGAGATCATGAAATTCTGTGAAAGATTTGTGGGCGAGAGAAACAATAAACCTTTCCCTTTTCAGGACAAGAAATTATCTCACATAAAAGGTAGCTCATCATTAGATTTCATGAAAGCTTTCAAAATCACACCCAGGAAAAGCAAGTGTTGTGAAAATGTTAACAAATCTGCTAACAACTTCTGAAATAGATGTATGCTCATGCCAAACTGACAACACCATAACAACAGGTTTTAATAATCACATGCATAAATGGAGAATTAAATATTAAACTGGTCATTTGTGCAAGTACCAGCACAGCAACATGAAGTTAAAGTAATTGCATGACCACATTAGACAGCCAAGTGTTCTATCAGTTTTGAAAAAATAAAAACAAATTTTAAAAAAAAGAGTAACTAACCATTAAAATCAGGCATATTCTTTCACAAATTCAATTTATTTTTTTTTCTGTAGAAGTGTACTGATGACTGCTTTTCTAAACATATATAGATTCTGATCAGTACAGCGTTTCCATCTAGATTTACTACTCTAGATATATTCCAGCACTAGTATTCAACCTAAGATAAAAGCATAAAGTGGATTTAAAAAAAATGTCAAAACATTCTAATGCAGTAAACTAAATAAGATCATCTTTTGCCTGAGGTCTCTATTTCAGTGATAACATCTAACAAGAAAGCAAAGCCATGCAGCAGAAGGCAGGTAATTTGATGCAGTCATGGAATCAGGGAATTGTCAGAGTTGGAAGGGACCTCTAGAGACCACCTAGTCCAATTCCCCTGCTAAAGCAGGATTGCCCAGAGCACATCACTCAGGACTGCATCCAGGCAGGTCTTGAACATCTCCAGAGAAGGGGACTCCACAACTTCCCTGGGCAGCCTGTTCCATGGCTCTGTCACTCTCAAAATCTCAAATATGAGGTTTTTTTCATATTTGAATGGAACTTGTTGTGTTCTAGCTTGCGCCCATTGCCCCTCGTCCTGTTACTGGGAACCACTGAAAAGAGCCCAGCTCCACCCTCCTTCGACCCACCCTTTAGATACTTGTAAGCATTAATAAGGTCTCCCCTCAGCCTTCTCTAGTCTAAAGAGTCCCAGCTCTCTCAGCCTTTCCTCATAGGGGAGATGCCAGAATGAGGTGTGTTGGGTATGTATCCAGTATGGAAAAACTTTGCGCATATTACTTTAATGTTCCCCTTAACAAGATCTTGATCGTAATGCAGTAGTCTTGAATGAGTTTGCCTTTTTATCCTCAGAAGTTGTAAGAACAGCCCAAGAAGCTTCCGCAGTTTACCCTGTCCAATAGTAATGGAGGAAACATCTCTGAAATAAGGTTATAAGAAAGATGGGGACAAACTTTTTAGCAGGCCCTGTTGAGCAGGATAAAGAGTAATAATGGCTTTAAACTAAAAGAGGGAAGATACAGACTACAAATAAGGAAGAAATTTTTTGCAGTGAGCGTGGTGAAACAATAGTCCAGGTTGCCCAGAGAGGTGGTAGATGCCCCATCCCTGGAAACATTCAAGGTCAGGTTGGGTAGGGCTCTGAGCAACATGATCTTGTTGGAGATGTCCCTGCTCATGGCAAGGGGTTGGACTACATGGCCTTTAAACATCCCTTCCAACCCAAACTATTCAATGATTCTATATTTAGAGGGAAAATTTACATTCTTCCTTTCCATTGCTTATTGGGTTATCTAAAAGTTTGTCAGACAATATATATGTATTTTATTTTATTTTTGCAAACTTTTCATAGATGCATCCATTAATCAGTTCAGGCTCTGCTGCTACCACACTTGAGGGAAATAATACCTTTTAACACTCCTGCCTAGAAACACAGGAGTGAGATAAAACTAAAATATGCAGTCCCAACAAGCAAAGGAATTATGTTCTATCCACTTTCCACAAGTCACAAAGACCAAAATCTTTTTAGAGACTGTCATTCACTTCCAGCTTTGCATAGTGAGCCCTCAGCTCAGGGACGATTATGGATCAAAAGACGCCTCACTAAATTACAAGAAAAATGTCAGTATTCTGTTTAGTTGCAATCCTATTAGTCATATAAAATCTTGTGTGCATCAGCTGAGTTCCAGGAAAATTATAAGCAATAGCAACACCCTTTTCAGAAGCTATTCCAGCACCTTATCTAATAACAGCTCCATGACTTTAGAAGACTTCCGACCCTCCTGCAGCCTTGCAACAAATCTACTAATCTTCCAAATCCTTATTAAATTCAGAATCCATCTACCTCTTAATACTCCTGCATAATACCAAAGGACTGCCCATGGGACGAAGGCCAGCTCTCACAAACTGCTTATCCTTCACATAAACCCTTATACATCTTAGACTGGAACTCTTGAACAGCAAAACTTTCTAAGAGTGCTATTAGAATTAGGGGAAAATTCTTTTGTAATGTTAAGCTCTGTGCTATGCTTGGTTTCAAACAGTTATATAATTTATTTATTATTCATCCTCCTGGAATGTCCTCACACTTCAGAGTTCCAGCTCTACTGTGCTGAGCATTTCACACAGGAAAACAGCAATGACTGCTGTCCCAAAATAAAAGTCTATGAGGAGTTCGCAATGTCCTTCATGCCTTTCGAAAAATAAGGAACATTCATTATTGTGCTCTAGGATACAAATTCCTGGATGACAAATTTTCAAGAATGATCCCCTTCCTATTTATGTTCCTACAAAACCACAAACAAAAAAAGAGATTTTATAAGGAGCAAAAGCAAATCTTTAAACTAAGCCTGCGATACTCACCCAGCATGTAAAAACAGGAAAGCAGGCAGTTGTAACTACCTATTTCACGTTAAGAGATTTCTAAACTCTACAAAGTTAAATTAATTAAGAAACTGAACAGACAGCAATATAACTATATTTAAATTAATTTAAGGGCAAGTAAGAACAGAATGTTTTCCCTGAAACTGCTTTTATTTTCCTAATGTAGTGCCTGAGTAGGATTAGCAACAGGCAAAAATAAAACTGAAACTAAAATAATTTCTCCACAGGATGAAACCAAAAGGTAATTATTTAAAAACTAGGGAAAAAATATCCAATCAGAAACATAAGGCATTATGTACCATGTATTATTTTTATCACTAAGAATTCCCCATATAAAAGGCATGGAGAGAAACCATAACTCAGAAGTGGGACTACAGAGGGACTGTTAAAGTGAAATGGACTTCTGACAAATGATACTGTATAGAATCTAAGTTCACAGACTGACAAAACAGAACACTCCAGCACTAGTAAACTGGAAGAGTGTATATGGCAGCAGAAGCACAGATGTTTCAGTACTACTGTTTTAAACTGGCTTGCTTGCTTACTTGTCAAGACTACTGAACTGTGAATTTTTGAATTGTATTGGGATGGGGTGGTTGCAGGTTGTTTTGTTTTGGTGTGCTGTGAAGATGATCTGGAAGGTGTGACCTTCCATTCTTAAATTCATACATAGGTTACCTGAACTACCATGCCTGTTTGTAAACTCACAGCTTTATTTCAAACAGTCCAACAACATTAAACCTTTACCTAAGCATTGCTTGATTCAAACTCCATACCTTGTGTGCTCCCAGAATCCTCAAATATTGGGATGTTTATAATCTTTATGAATGGTATACCTGAGTTAAAGTAATACAGGCTATTTAGAACAGAGATCAAATATAGGGATTAATATTTTTGTTTTCTGTATGCATCAGACTTATGTCTGATACGATTTACGTATCAGTTATTTGTAATCACTTACAATCCTTCCTGTGTTATTATCTCCATGTAGCTGTAGAAATCATGTAGAGTACAAAACACAACATTGAGGTAGAATAGTAGATTTCACAATTGAGTTACACTTTCTAGACTGTTTCTGATAAGCATCTGCACAAACTGTAAACCATTCTTCCAGGAATACGCAAGCAACTGCAAGGAACACTAATCTGCCGTCCTCTTTCTCTTCCTCTGGTTACAAACTGCACAGTAACAATCTCTGCTACTCCATACAGACAGGACTTGGATGTCCTTTTCTGCCCAGTAATAAACCAAGATTTCACTTGTTTCTTCTGGAGCTATTCCAGTTTTTACTTGCTTCCATTTCCTTCTGCTTTAGCTGTCTATGGAAGCCAGTTATTCTGACCAGATGGCAATAGCTTGTTTAGTATCAAGCGTACAGACACACTCATGTTAACTTTAAATTCCACACAAAAACTGACTTTCTGACTCACCCTATCTTTCTGTCCTCCAGCAGTGATTTAGATCTGAGAGAACATAATTTAACATGCTCAACTTTACGTGTGGAATCTGTCTTCTTGGAGGAAAATAGAGAAGCATTAGAGAGCTGAAATAAGAGATAAAAACCTTAGCACCTATAGCTCTTTAAAGTCTCTTCATTCTGATAGCCATGCATGCAGAAACTCTCAAAGAAATACACTATATCAGATCGTTGGTGCATAGTCTCCTATCTTGCCTGTGCCAGTGCTACAGAGAAAAGCAAAAGAAAATCTCTGCGATGCTCATAGAGTAGTCAGTTTTCTTTCAACTGTTTGCCCTGGTACTGGGAAATTTTTTCATGGTATTTAATCCCACTTAATGGCTTAGCAGTTAAGGAAAATTAAGCAATATTCTTCCCTATAAATGGTCTCTGGACCCTTTATCTTATTTTACATTCTAAAACATATGACTTATCCTTAAAACGTATGGCATCCTTTCACAGAAATCAGTTAATCAAATGAAGAGATTAAAAAAAAACCCCATAACTGTTTTCACAATTCACAGTAAGATCAAGTCAAATTCTGAAGATACACTGTTTAAAAAGGAAAATATCAAGCCAGCAACTACATAAAACTGGTGGTTGAAGCAGTTGGGCTAAAAATCTGGGAAACTCAATCTCATGGTTAATGTAAAACATATGCAGATGTGCAAGGACATACGTAATTTTCCCAGTTTGGAATATAAGCTTGTATTATTAAAGCAAAACAATAATTTCTAACAAAACCAACATTTTTTTTTAAGTCAGATGCCATTTGTGGTGACCATTGATGAGCTCTACATGTTATTTCAGAAGTTCAATTGGCACTAACTCTCTTTCTAGGTACAGGAAGGGCAGAAGTATCTGTTCTTTTTTAAGTACAAATTTCTAATAACACATAGTTCTTCAGCTTAATTAGAAATCTTTCATCTTTCAATATTTTTAATAAGACCTAGGAAATAACCTGTTTTGATATCAACTATCCTTTAATAGCAACATTTCACAGCATGCAAGCTGAAAAGGTCAACTTGTCAGGCAATAATACATAAAATAGAAATGAAAATGAGGGTAAGGAAAATAATCTAGAGGCAAAACTTCTACTACAAAACCTAAGCAACAGTACGAATTATCCTGCTAGCATGAACTGCACATTCTTCAGCTGTGAGAGAAAGCATAGTTCTTAAAAATCCGGTCACTGTGTTAAAGATTAAAGATCAGATCAAACTCAGCTGTTAGTTTGTTCAGTAGTCAGCTATTTTGGCCTTCATAATTATTATCATAGTAATAGCATAACAATTTAGCAGATACATTCCAGACGAGGATTTTAATTCATTTGCTGCTTTAAGGCATGCTATGCTTTGATTCTATCAATACACCCAGCTGCCAAACAGTTAATATTCTGGTTTCAACATTATGTATAATCAGTGACTTGACTAATGACTCACCACAGACCTCTACACAGGAGGTAGAGTTCTACGTTGATTTGCCTTTGAGAACTTTTCCTGTGTCTATTACACTTCTGCGGGCAGCTTCATAAAATTGTGGGAAGTATTCTAAAGAACTATATCAAGGAAACAGCACAGCACTACATGCTTTCTCCAGGCATGAAATTTTTAATGAGTTATCTGAAATAACACAGAAGCAACTCCTGTCCACAGAAGAGATTTAATTTGGCTTTGTTTCAGGGATAACCAATTGTATGTTTAGAATTCCTGATCCTAAAAGACGCATTAGTTCCTTCATATTGAGTGCTGAATCTCCCTAGAATCTAAACTGTCAAATTATTAGCTCCTTATGGAGACACCTTTGAGGTTTCGCAAGTCATCCCCAAACCTCAATAAAACTAAAACAATGGAGTTTTACTGAGGTGGTTCTGTGCTTTATTGCCTTTCCAATACTTACTAAAACAGACTTGTTTTCAGTAGGACAGCTGCCAAACTATGAAAATCTGAAGTCTGGGGGTACACCTACAAGACCTGGCAACATGCACAAATGTTCCTTCCATAGCAGTCACAAGAAATACACTGATTTCTTTTTATCTGTTCTGTTACAATATTCAAAATGGCTCTAGGAATCTTTTTTCCCTCAAAACAAAGCACAATTAATTTTAGTTTTAAGAATTAACATCAAAAAAAAAAAAGAGAAAGAAAAAAAACTATAAAAATAGTTTGCCTCTTAATTGGGAGAATTTAAAGGAACTAATTTATGTCTGCTTTTGATTCAACATTCATCAATCAGAATTTCAGTATGCATAAGGTATGAGATTAAAGGTAGCTGAAATTTTAGAATAAATGTATATTTACTTGTGCATAGCCTATAATCAAAACATATTAACCAGCACTGCTTTGCTTCAAATCTGCTTGGTACTTCCTTTATTCATTAGATGATTAAACACCTGGGGAAATTCATATTTTGTTTCATGAAATCTCTATTATTAATCAGAAATGCATAGCTTTATCAGAGGAATATGGCATACATTTTTTTAATTTTTGCAAATAACTACTTTCCCTTCACAACTATGTTACTACTGTCACTGTTGATACTAGCATTCCTTGGCCAAATTCAGTATACTGACACAAAAAATATTACAGCACTAGCAATGATAGCTGATGTTCAGTATAGTCCATAAAATACTGAAGATGTAGTTCAAAAATTTTCAGGTGTTCTACAGTTGGGAAAACATCTGCAGAAAGAGCAGTAAGCTAAAAGGAGCACAGGAAATTCTATACCCATTTAGCTGGACTTTCAGTGGAACTTGGTGGGGGTTTTTCAACTTTCTAGTGGGTCACTGAAAACTCATAACACAAGGAATGAAATGTGGTTATTACTCCTGAGTGATAGAAGTTATCAATTTGGTTTTAACCTCATCCAGTGCTCAGTGAAGTCTGGGAAAGGGTCACTTCAGAAATTAAAATCATAATCACAGAACTGGGTATTTTTTCCTCCATTGCCTCCAACCCCTAAAATATATCAACACCAAACAAGAACGCGTTCACTTTAAATAAAATAATTACAAAATTATATCTTATACTTGGATATAACAAGATTATAACAAGTTCTAGCAGAAACAGAAGAGAAGAATCTGAGGGTAGCAAACTCAATATAAAATCCAGCTCACGCTTTCCCAAAAAGCCTCATTGAATTTATTCAGAATTTAAAAAAAAAAAATCACATAATGACCTTTGACATATTTGTATGTTAAATACTATAATTTCTACCTCTAATATTCTTTGTTATGATGCTTTTCAGAAGTGAATTAAAAAGCTATACGCACCAATCTTCTCAAAATCAGAATGTGTTTGCACATTTCATTCACTTAGGAAGCAAATGTTATCCCACATGTCTCAGGATGAATAAGAATTAATCAATATAACTTGATAAAGTATATTAAATTGCCAATAAAGTCAATAAATACTTTCCAGAGTAAAGGTAGATATCACCAGCTTATGAATTTTGCTAGTCCAAGTTTAGTGAAGAAAAAATAAGTCTTTATTGCCAAATCACTTATAAGTTGTTCTACTCTATTTCCTGTGTGCTCTGAGCATAAGCAATATATTCCTCATAGTCTCATCTAGGAAGAATTTCACTTAGTTTAAAATTAAGTATGTTCTTGGGTTTGATCAAACTAATAAAAATGATCTATTAAAACAGCGCGATGGCAAAATTGTCACTCTTTGCAATGAATCTACTTCAAGAACTACTCTTTGATAATTCCCATGTCCATGATTGCCTCAAAGATAAGTTTATTGAATTGGTGATAATTTCCCATATTATGGTGAGTGGAAAGAAAACATCGGTAATCCTAGATTAAAGCCAAATCCATCTTTGCCTTGCATGATGAACAATATGTGTTCTGAATTCTCATCTTCTCAACTAAGTATATCAAGTCAAATGCAGCCAAACTTACTCCAGAAGGGTAAGGATGCATATGCTTTCTTTGCAATGTGGAGCAGATGGAATGTTTTAATTTTATGTCTGGGTGGCTAGGATGAGTAGGTGATGATAAAAACTCTACCTTTTGGTGCAATAAATCAGTGGCGAAGGTATTCAGAGACCTTCAGTTTGTAACGTCTTCAAAAAGAGCATTTCACTAGCCCCACATTCTTCTGAGATGAGGAGAAAACATTTAAATCCTCTCCAATTTTTCTTCACAGCTTTGTTTAGTGTTATCAAGGAAGTTATTATGACACAGATTACACATCAATACTGTCAATATGGGGATACAGCTAGTCTAGCTTCTCACATTGCTCATCTGGGAAGAGTAACAGATATTACCTTAACTGGTCTGTAACTGTTTGGGAGCATGTTAAGGAGCAGGAAAATGAAGAAACAATGACTGGGAATGAAGAAACGATTCCTGTGATGATAATCACTCATCTCAGCAGTATGTTATCAGACAAGTTCTGAGGCCACGTGAGTATCTTGGGAACAGATGAACCAAAAAAAGTGGGAGTTGGGACTCCACTTACCATGCCACATGATCATAAGAAGTATTGGCTGAGAAGAAACAATCGGTTCTTAATCAGATCTCTATGGTCAAGTATACATGGTTATCACAGTGGCTTGGCACTTGCAGTCAGCAAAACTTCCACCCATTCATTTCCTCAGCTCCTCCCCTCAGAGGGACAGTGGGAGAAAATATGAACACAGGAAAAAGAAAGATGCTTCAAAATAAAGTCAGGGAAATCAGCTACCAAATACTGTCACTGATGAAAGAAACTCAGAAAAAATAATGTATTGCCAAATAAATATTTAATTCCTGATTCAGGTACTGGGAGACAAAAATGAAACAAAAGAAACAAACATTTCTACACTTCAGCAAAACATCCTCTTTCTCCTTTTTTTCAGGCTCACATTATTTCCAGCATTAAGTTCATCCCAGACACCCGTCCTCCCACCTTGTTATGGCTACAGATTACTCTCAGACCCTTCAGTGAGGCAATGGGTAGCGCTGGGCAGGTCCAGTTGTGGTCAGGACACAGGGGTTTCTCTCTATCACTCTTTGTTTCTTACTTTTCCCATGCTCTGGCATGAGTCCTTTACAGGCTGCAATCTACCCTGGCATGGGTTCATCCATGGGCTCAAAACCTTTCAGGGATATATCCACTCCAGCACGGGCTTAGCCATGTGCTGCTGCCTTTTCAGGAGTGCACCTCCCATGACATGGGTTTATCCACAGTCCCTTCATAAGGAGTGCTGGCTCTGCTACTGAGCACCTCCTTTTCTGACCATGGTACTCTCTCTGCTCTTCCTCACTCTTTTTTTTTCCCTCCTCCTCTACTCTTTTGAATTTTTTGTCCTTTTTTAAATACCTTTTCACAGAGGTGCCACCAACTTGACTGATGGTTCAGCTGTGTCCTGCAGCATGTCCATTGTGGAGCTAGCTGGAATCAACTCTATCCAGCATGGGGCATCCCCTGAGTTCATCCTGCAAATGCCGTTCCTGCAGCTCCCCCACTGCCAAAACCTTCTCATGGGCACACAATACAGTTATCAACTAGCTTTGGTGAAGCTGTAAATACCCTGCTGCCAAACAGCAGATGGCAAGGCATTATTTGAGATGTCATGCTGAACTACTTCAGAGGTTATCTTGTTTTCTGACTTCAGCACTTCTGTTGCTGAAAGGGTTTAATCTTGCAGGAAATGGATTACTTTTTATTATCATATAAGGTAGAACCTGATTCCACAGAAATGTGTTAATTTACCTTCAGAATAACAAATTACAGGCATGTAAAGGACCAGAGCTAGATTAAGAAATTGTTCCAAAGATTTTTCATTTTCCATGAGTTATCATACCGCACCATGTATTTTGCATTAAAAAGCAGAGACTGAAAAATGCATGTGAACACTGCAGACCTTAGACAGTCAGAGACAGCCAAACAGACCTTAAGTATACTATATCATGAAGCAGAAGCATCAGGGCCAGGTAGTGCACATCTTCACAGAAGCTAATTTACCCACCTTTAAGGAGTAAATGAATCTGCAGAGTCCCATGCTACAACTGCTAGAATGGAAACAAAATATCTATTTCTTTGACTGAAAGTCAAACCTCAATATACAAACAATATAAAAGGAAGAACAAAACATGCAGCATTTGACTTACCTTCAATGGTCGGGGGAGATTAAGAAATTCCCAAGATTAAGAAGTTACCAAAATGCAAAGCAAAGGACTGATTTTTACAGACCAAATTTTAAATAGGCCTGTAAAATTACAGTTCTTAGACTACTCCTTCAAATGCGATTTTAGATCATTCTTTGAAAACCTGACTTAAAAAAAAGGGGGAAGAGCTACAACCTACCTCTCTCCTCCTTCCGTTTTCCTTTTTTCCCTGTTTCACAGATGTAGAGTAGAATCAAAGGTCTGTTTCTGATTTGATTAGAAATTTTTCCTGTGCCAATTACTTTGTCAAGTAAGTCAGGAAAGACCCTTTTTGACTTCAGCTTTCCTTAGCAATGACTTTTCATGACATGGAACTTGAAAAGGCTCAGAAATATGCCAATACTATATTAGGAAATCATGCAACAGAGGGTAAGAAAAATGTTTCCTTTTCAGTGAAAGGCAAATAAAACATGGAACTAAAGAATAAAATGTTTTCTTCTGCTGGTTTGAGAAATGTAGATATCGAAATTACACCTACAAAGGGCAAATTAAATTTTTAGGACAGTTGGACCATTTTGAGGATGAATCTACTTAAATCCAGTAGTATTATAGTAATGAGTGCAGCTCCATTCTGTGCATTGTGATAGGTTCCTAATGCCAATTCCTATTCTATTTTCGAGAGGAGAACCAACACTGACTAAACAGGTGACTCACTGCTTAGAAAACTTACCGTAGTAGGTTATTCTAGGATCATATCTAAGCAAAAGCATCTAAGGAGAAAGGCCTGAGAAGGTGCTGTACAGGCTGTTTTGGGTAATGTCTCCATAATCAAGCAGTGCAGTACAGTAACAGAAGAGGTGCTGATCATAAGAGCTGCTGAAGAGAAGCCAAAGACCATATCACACACATTTCAGAAGGCTTTCCATCAGACCAGGTGTGGTCTGGTTCCAAGGACTGAATGCCCACTAAAATGGGAGCATGTTACATGTATTTCAGAAGGACATATTTGATTTAGTTTCATCTAAAAGGAATGAAACTTGAGTTTCCAAGATCAATCCACAATGTGAACCAAAGCACAGTAGATAGGTTAACCTGGTAGATTAGCTTAAAAAATGCACTCCCGAGTTGAACCAATTGCTTGTACAGACTTACGCTGGAAAATATATTGTAACAGTTTGGCACAGAAATAATTTTGTACTAGATACATGCCATTCTTTGAGTCACCAGGAAGTTAATGTCTGATCAGGATTAAAAGAGTTTCAAGTTTGTGAAAAAAGCCCTAGCATGGTCTCTGTCAAATAAACTTTTCTTTAATTTATTTCCATTACTACATCAGAACATTTTAAGTCTAAATAAAAGCAAATGAGGAAATTAAAGTTGTAATTCGAACACTGAGCTCTGGAATCCCCTGTTGCTTTCAAACAACTGTATAAAACAGAAACTTAATGCTCAGTACTCTGCAATATATCTAAGCCATTTATTTGCATACTATTTGGCTGCAAGGACTATAACTTTGATTTCTATCAGCAGATGGGCCTGATTCTTGACTTACCCTGAGACATATCAGCAATGTTGACTCAGACATTCTGGATGGCTTATGCTTAGTTGATTAAAAAACTTGACCTTCCTCTCTGTAACACTGATCTTTGTAAACTCAGCTTGAAGGTTCTCGGCAGACATAAGCACTCTGAAGTTTGCATTATTAATATCTGCCTCTCAGTTAAGATGCTTTGCAAAACCAGTATCAAATGTTGTCTGTAACTGCTGCAAAGACTAGCTTCTCTGCAAAAAACAAAGAAAACACACTTTCTTTTTTTTTCACTCCTGTTTTGAGAACATTTTAGTTCTAATGCCATGGCCATATACAGCAAAACCTTGAAGCATTAATAAACAGCAGCAACAAAAAACAAAACCTCTAAAATTTCCTGTGGCCATTTAATTTGAAATCGCATGTGTAAAAAGGACATTTATTCAGCATAGTGATATGCATGTGTTTCAAAGTAAATATATTAGAGACATGTTATGTGGCATCTATTTGTGGCATCTATTAAAGTTTTAAATTATTACTAGAAGTCAAAAGCAAAGAAAGATTTATTTAATTACTTTGTAGGTTTATCTTCATGATTTAAAATACAATACCTACTTTGCTTTAGATGAAAGTATTTTACCCTGATAGATTCATCTACCTAGTCACCAAGCTGATACAGAGTAGACTAACACAGATGGCTTTGTTTTCAGGCTGGACAGGAAGTTAAAGAAGTCTTTCCACATGTTCAGACAGAACTTCCTGTCTTCCAGCTTGTGCCTGTTGCCCCTTGTCCTGTCACCAGGACACCAGAATAACTGCCTTTTATATAAAGGCAGTGTTTTAATTGTAAAGTGGTTAGAACTGCATCAGCCTTTGCACCCAAATATATTTAACCTAGCGTAATACATAAGCCATTATGAAAGGCCAATTTGGAACATGTATAAAAAAAATGTGTTCCCTAATATTGCAAAATTCCACCTGAGTAAAAGTCTCACTAATTTTACAATGAAAGGAAAGTACTTTAGTGGAAGAATGAAGGAACAAAGTAAGGATATAGGGTACCACTAATGATTCCTGACATTCAGATGCTGAGTAGCCAGCTGGGATGCAGATATCCATAATGTAGCAAACGTTTACAAACTGAAAATTAACTCAGCTGAGATAGACTTCAAACAACAGCTTTGATCCTCCAAAGGCAAATGTAATGAGCATTTTAGTCCTTCTCACCTCCCGCCCCCTTTTTGAGGTCCCATCCTCCCTCGTTTGTAAAAAGAAAGGAAATATCTTATACAGAATGAGTATATGGGAACCTCTTTCCATATTCTGACTCATCTTCTATAATAGTCTAAGCCGATGCAACTCATTTCCACTAAAACCCATACACAGAATGTAGCTGACCACTGACAGCCACATAATATGTGATATCCCTTTAGCATTGTTTTTAGCAATAAAGTATTTTGGATGCTATATGCAATGTTGGCCAAAATGAGACTTATTAAATGTCATCAAATTTAAGGGACCATATCAGCATTTTAAGAGGACACTTATAAAGATGAAATTCTGTATTTCAGCTTGTTATGAAGTTACTTGACATTTCAGTGTCACATCTAATACTCCTGATCAATACTGTAATACACTGTACACTAGATTTTAGTGAGTGGAAAGATGATTTTGTATGCATCAGTTATCTACTGAAGTTATCATAAGAAAATGTGCTGTTAACCTGTCTCTGGATTTATGCTTCTTTTCTCTGCTTTTGATCAAATCTATGATAATTTTTATAAGATAAAATAGAAAGAGATGCTGGAAGAATAGCTCATCTGAATGCAAATGAGCTTTTATATATATATATATATATATATATACCTCTCATGGCTTATCTTTTTATTGCTCTCACAGAAAGCAGGGCAATCTGGTTAGAGCCAGAGGCTAAATCAGAAATGACTTGACAATCGACTGATAACATGGCATTTTTAGAATATATTCTCTGCTCTAAGATCCAGTGACTAAGGGTGAATCATAAATTGTACAAGTCAATCAGCTTAGGACTTGTTTGTACATGAAGACTTATGAAAATTTAAATGTACTTTATTGCCTGAAACAAACTTTTATCTTGAACTTCTACAACACATTACAGTCACATGTCAGAAAAAAAGATTGCAAGACGGTACAAATGAAATAGGAGTTTTGTTTACGAGGTCTTGTTTGTTTAGCTTGTTTTTAATAGTTTGAGTTCTGCCATAGTATCTGTGATGCAGTGTTAATATCTGAGTTTCCTAAAAGTCATATAATATCTATTTAGGTTCTCCGAAGAAATGTAAGAAAAGAGGTAAATTGGTATGTCATGCATCAAAAAACTGGGGACACACATATGTGCACATGTGTGCTTTCCAGCCTCACCTTCCATCTTCGCTGGTTTGGACAGAAGATTGCACTTATGCCTTCCTTGTAGCTGATTTTTCCCTTTGTAGGAACATTTGCCCTTACTATAACATCCATATTTATGGCTGAAGACCTAGAGTGGATTCTTATGCCTCAACATATGCTTAAGGTACTTTCGTGTAGTCCAAGATAGATTCTGGCCATCAAGAACAGCTTTTTCTTATGAGACCCCACCTGGAAGGGGTCTTGGTCATGACATCAAGCCAAAAAAACCCGTAAAAGAACATATGGATTACGCACCAGTAGTTGTTGATGATAGCAGGTCTTGTATCTCTGAAGCCTACACCAAGCTGGTAATTAATTTTAAATGTGTTCCGCATCCACTGTTAGTGGTTGATCTGATGCTAAATTTGCTAAATACCAATTTTATTACAAAAAGTAGGGATCTTACAGTTAGCTTCAAAAAAGTACGTGGCCTTGCTTCTTTTCAGTTTGACGAATTTTTTATTAAAAATGGAAGAAAAATAATCACGTACCATACATATCATTAGCATTATATCTTTTCTACGGGCTGCCCAGAGAGGTAGTTGAGTCTCCATCTCTGGAGACATTCAAAACCCTCCTGGACAATTTCCTGTGCAACCTGCTCTAGGTGGACCTGCTTTGGCAGGGCAGTTGGACTAGATGATCTCCTGAGGTCCCTTCCATCCCATATCATTCTGTGATTCTAGGTTTCCAACTTTTCTGTTCTTATTTAAGGTATGGGATAATGAAAAGTATTGAAATATGATTTGAAGGCAGGCTGTAGTCAAGGTATGGGAAGGTATGTGTCATCTGATAACCCTCAATATCCGTGGACAATTTGCTGAAGCCAAATTATTTCTTCCAAGACAAATAAACACTTAGTGTCTTTACCTTCCTTGGTGTCTCCACAGAGAACTACTAGCTATATAAATATATACATTTAGCGAAGTTACTGGCTATTTCAATATATACATTTGCAAACCAGCATTTTTAGGATGCTCTACCAAAGAGGTATTTTATTTTTTTAAGATATTTTAACAAAATGCTTATTTTACTAAGGAAAAGTGTTCCCAGTCACCATTTAGGCCTCCATTATCCATACCAAATAGCATTGCTTTCCTACTGTATGGGTAAATTGTTAAACTGAATGTGGCATACATTTATTGTTGTCACTGCTAAATACAGATTCTGCTGTGCTGCCAATTATCAGAGTAAAATTAGAATTAAAATATGCTGTTAAGAAAATTAACATACATTATTTCTCCCTGACCTTTGAGTATTAAGGTTACTCTTCATCCCTTATATTATTCTACCCTCAGTTTGTCAGAACAGAACAAGCTATTTGCCACTACATCTAGTTCAACTACAAATGTCTTTTTTTTTTTTTTCCCAATTAATTGTCACAATGGACCGCTCTTCCCATTACGCAATCTTACACATTTGTGGCTTTTGTTTGTTTGTTTCTTTTCAGTAAAAGGTAGCATATGTTAGTTCACACAAAATACAAATCAGACAGATACAGTACATCAATTCTGGGTTTGGGGTGGGGTTATTTTTTCCCTTTTCTGGATAGCACCCACGGACAATATATTTAATACTAACTTCCTTACTTCTCCCACAGAAAAGCCCATTGCAAGCTTCCCAAAATGTACGTGTTGAAAGGTACACATATTGGACCATGAATCAAGAAAATTATTAGTTACGTGTAGACCAGTAGCAATAGTTACACTAAAGGGGAAAATTAAATGAGACTAACCAATAGGTTAGCAAAAGGTGAGCCTTAACGTATCGATGTATCAATTTAAGTGTCAAGTGTCCATAGCAGCTTTCAAGGCTAATAATGGATTTTAGTATCACCTTAGGGACAGATTTTAATTGTGCATATAACAGTGCTGTTCAAGCCATTATATGACTGAGGTATTATTATTTCTATAATAACTTGGATGTAAAACTTGACTCTGGACTGAACTGTGGCACTTAAGGGAATCCAGGAGGAAATTATTTTAGACATTCAACAAAACTAAATATATTTTGCATGCCCATTTGCCAACTTTAAACAAATTCTGGCCCAAGATTATTCTACAAAAACTGTGCCCTGATATAACCTATGCTGGGTTATCTTCCAGACAAGGAGAGAATGAGAAGAATGAGGCTTAATCATGAGTCCTAAGAAGTCAAGACCCATGGGTTAAGTAAGACAGAGGAGAGAAAAAATGAACTGATGGAAAAAATGGGAAGAGAGTGAGGTAGGCTGACATACTTTGCGTATTCTGGTTATGGCTGGTTATGGTCTATGAGTCCATATGCAGACATAGTTACTCTATGAAGAAAATACCATGTTAAACTTGAGCACTTTTTGCCCCTCACAAGTAAATCAGTAAATTCAGACTTTTGAACAAATAAAACAAATATAAATCTCGCAAGGCCCAGTAGCTTCATCTGTCATACAGTGACTATGCTCCTGATAGTTTCTTAATCAATGCTTATTTCTCACCTTTCCATTTTAAAATTAGAATGCAAGCATCATACTCATAATGCAATTTTCTGAAACCTGTGAGCTAACTTTATCTTCCCAATTAAAATGAGGAAAACAGATTGCTTTTAAGTCAGTGGCATTCTTTTTATGGACTCTTACTCCTTCATAGACCACTTAGTTATAAATAATCCATGCACAGCGCAATTAGGCCTTTTCCTTGTTTTATAGGTTACAAACTTTATGCCTGTGCAAGTAACAAAAAATATTCTAAGACACTACAATGCAACAAAACACATTTAAATCCCTATGTTAAGACTCATTGGATAATTTTGATATTTAATTACTTCTAATTTCTCATATAATTTCAGCTTTTTGACTGCATCACACAATTACTGAGTCCAAACCAAAGAATCACTGCTACTTAAAGTCACTTTAGAAAAGGTCGTCTTTAGTTCCTACACATGATGAAATGCAATGATGAGATAGGATTCTGAAAGAAATATGAGGACCTGCAATTTTCAAACAGGTAACTCAGAACTAAACCAACAGAAAATTATTTCCACACTCTTTGGGGCAGAGAAGCAACAGATATACTACTTACTTTCAACAGAATGATCTCATGGACTTACAGGATCATGGTGAAGGACAAGGGATACTTGGGTCACTGAAATCAAAGAGAAAACTCTCTTTTACTTCAGTGGGCCTCAGACCAAGACTTAAATATTTCTCCTGTGCAGAGAAGAGGAAAAATGTAGGATGAAACTGAGATAGAGGGGAAATTACACAAGACATACAGGCATTTGGCTTTGCCTTTATTGTTTAAAGTTAAAATCACTACTGTCCTTTATCTGATCTTGAAGAAATGTTATTTATAACCTTTACACTTTAAACACAGTTGGGTTACACTGAATTCTACAGCATTAGTAGAGATGTTCTGGGAGAGTTTGCAGCAACAGCTGAAGTCTTTACCCTTCTCTACATAGAAAAGATTTGATATTGCCTAGGGAATTACATTCAAGGACAGAAATAGAGTGAGAAAAGCTTTCTTAACAATCTTCCAAAATAAATTTAGATGGTGAAAGACTGGGAAGAATATTAATCTGTTTTATTCATACATACTCTAAGACAAATTAATTATGCAGCAGAAGCATTTAGCATAAAAATACACACTTTGAAATGCAAGTGTTAAGTGTAGTACAGGGAAATGAAACTGATAGAACTGATAGAAGGAGATTGAAAGAGGCTAATTAGAAAATGTCTGGGAGAGTATAACCATTTGACAAAAACTACATAAGATAAAGCACTGCGGACTTCAACAGATTATTAAAGGTTTCCAAAATTTATTATCCATTCACCTTTAAGATCAGCTTTTTTTTCCCTTCAATTTAGTCTCAGCTACAAAAATGCAAAACAGCAAATGCAACTGTTGGTTATAATGAGGTCACAAGCTAA
The DNA here is from genome assembly GCA_013400055.1 of Nycticryphes semicollaris. Taxonomy (NCBI): domain Eukaryota; kingdom Metazoa; phylum Chordata; class Aves; order Charadriiformes; family Rostratulidae; genus Nycticryphes; species Nycticryphes semicollaris. Next base: position 23,193 of record VXBJ01000026.1, read on the forward strand.
TTGTGTTCTTATTTCAAATTATAGAGTAATAGCCCTAGAAATATAGTATCTTACAATAAACATTAGTTCAACCAGCTAAGCCTATACCCTGGAAAACTATGACAAGATTCTCATCTTTCTTATTTTTTTCACAAAGGGTAAGCATAGATATTTGTTCTGTGGACCTCAATCCCACTAAAAGAATTAATGCTTTGAGAAAAGTCCCCTTCAGTGGGTCTAAGCAGGTTCCATTACTGCAGTGAATTTTTCCCCAAGGAAAAATAGCATAGATAATGTTTCACTATAGCAGTCACTTGTTTAGGCATGTGGCTAAGGAACACTACTCTGCACACAAGGTTCTTAAAAGTGACTTTGGACTTCTCTACTAATTTTCAATGTATGAGCAAAAACCATTAGAAATTTCACAGTAATTTTAAACAAAAATACATGATTTTTAGATCACTTCCTACATCAAAAAGAAACAGGTACAGCTTTGAGTATTTGGGTTTTTAGATTAAAAATATAACTTCTGCATCCGCTGACCCTGTATTTTGCCTATTAGTCATCTTCAATAAAGCAGGAGATGGTGACCCTGATATTATTGGCATTACATGTTAGAACAGATAGTCAGGTAAACCAGATGTAAATTACAGACCTATCAGGTAAATCTGCAGTGCTCTGCTACTTCCGTGAGCCAAGTCTTCTGATTTACCAGAGTTCACTACATAGAAAACCATATGGTCAAGACTTGCATTTCAGAAAAATGAAGATACATACGTTTCAAGTCCATTGATTTATAGTTGAGCATGGATGATAACTTGTTATCGTTATTTGTTAACAATCACACTTCAGGTTTAATCGGGAATTCTAATACAGTATCAAGAATCCCATATACAGTTGGATACAATATACAGATCTACATATATATTATTTATTTTGAAAAAATATAAATAACCAAGTAAATGGACAGTACTTTTATGAGAGTTTGTGTTTTACATACTAAAAGAGTGGCAAAGTGCCATTGGGAATATCAAAATCTGTCTTATTTCTGGAACCACAGTCCACCATCTGTGAGAATTGTGAAGTCCCTGGATCCCTTCTTGGCATGGACAGGAAAAAGCCTGTTTCATCTGAACTGCAGAGGTGGCTGGTGTATGGAAAGATGAAAAATGTATCCAAGCAAAAAGACGCAGAAATTTCTTTGCTAAACTGACTCCAGCTAGGACAGGGGCAGCATCCACAGGTTGTCTTTAGAACTCAAAAGATCCTCATCAGCAAGCATTTCTAGAGCCTGTGAAGTCTTTTGGAGCGTTCATGACAAAGAAGATGAAGCTATTTCTCTCAAGATCAAGGCTGCCAGATCTAGAAGCCTGAGCTCATCACAGCTTGTTCTGGAGTAGTCCAGATCATGACATGACTTGTGGGACATCTGACTCACTCTGAAGCAAAAAATTTAGCAAGCACAGGTCTAAGCCTGGGACCTTAGCAACAAAATGTGAAACAACTGCCAGTAGCTTAGAAGAATCTTTCTAAAAGAAGCAAGTCTTTCTAAAAAGAGGCCAGAGGTACTGGGGCCAGAAGCTAGACATTTCCAACAGGAACATTTTTCTTTCAGTCTCAAATATATAAGGGAGAGAATTTACCAAAATGTTAAATAACCAAGTATACTGAAAGAGACAGGGAATAGGAAAGGTGCCTAGGAAATCTAGGACCATAAACTGAAAGACATAAATCCATGGATAAGATAATTTTTATGATCTGATATTTATTTATTAATATGCTTACTGGAAAGAAGTTCCCGAGGTTCTTATTCCTCTATGGAAGTATTTTCTTTTCATGAAAAATACTGCAATGGAACATTCATAGCAATAGGTTATATGACTGTAATAGCAATGAAGAAATGCTTGAAACATTTAGGCACCTCATGAAATAACTGAGTGAAACAATGTAATAGAATGTATGTCATTCAAATCATCTTGCAAAATTATTCAAAAATTTTAGTTATTTCATAAAATGGCTTGTTTCAAAATATGACAAACATAAATATGATTTGTCCTCTAGTATGGTGCACCTCCTTATATCTTAGAGAACTTTCAATGCACTGTGAAACAGCTGATATTACCAGAAAAATATTAAAACAAAGTTCTGTGGATAAAGTTTCCATATTTTATTTTATTTATTCTTATTGAACACTACTTATCATACTCACAATGTTGTCAGCTGAGACTCCTTCCTTCTTCAGTCCCTTCCTCAGGTATATCTGATTATGAAATAATTCTGCAAGAAATACAGTAATTTTTTTTAATCAGAAATTATTTAAGTATTATGTGCAACAGAAATAATGCTGATTCCAGCCAGTGCTATTTCAGTTTTATACTGATTCATCATTATATTACCTCATTTCCATATTGTGGTAATTCTACTGATTTTAAAGCAGCTTTTTAAAAAATCTGCAATAACACACCAGTGAATCAGACCCACACTGTGACGTGTCATAGCCTTGGAAGCAGACCCCAAAGAATGACTCTAGAACTATTGTCATTTCATTGGTCATGAACAGCGTTTACAATAACTACAATGTGCTAGAGTGCTAGGAAAAAAAAAAAAAGAGAAGGTGAGGGTTGTCAAACATGGAGGCCTTCCCTCTGAGGGAGATTAAATAGCTGGCTATTACTCTAGCAGCAACCTCAAGTTTATCAGGTTTTTTCTGGAAACACTGTTTTTTCTGGAAGATGGAATAATAAGTCAGGGAGGCTATATAAAACTCCTTAAAGTCTTCCATTGCACATTTGTTACTGGTTACAGAAACTGAGATAGGTGAACCTTTGCTTATATGCATTTCTTGTCAGCTTGCTAACGCTGAATATACAAGATACATCCCCAAACATTTTTTACTAGCAGCTTGGAAATACATCAGAATACTTATTTTCTTAGCTTTTGTCGAACAAAAGAACACATGAACTGTTACCTTGCACTGTTAAACTTTACTGATAAAAGGAAGGTAAGGAATATGCAAAAGGATTATCCATTAGTGGAACTCAATAAGATAATTGCCCATTAAAGCTGTGGATGTGCAAGCCTCATAATTTGGTAGTCTGGCATCTTGGGGAGAGGTGGTGAGCAAGGGAAACAGGGAAGGCTGAAAGTAGTTTAATATCTGCTAAAGAATGATACAGCAGGATTTACATTATGATACAGCAGGATTTACATTATAATTAAAAGCAGAAAGAACTGATGTAAAACAGAGAAGTTCAGAGAATGGGTACAAGGTTCAGGAAGTAAGGGAGTCCTTATTCCACTGAATAAATGGACTAAAAGACAGTAAGGGCATTCGAAGCTGGGAAGAATTTTAGCCACATGGTGCCACCCACTAATGAATTCACACCCAATAATACAAAAATCCCTGAGGAGTTCTTAATAAAACAACACAGAAACAAACATTTAAGATTTGGTTTGAAAATAGGAATGCAAAAAACCTATTGTTCTTTTTGTGATATTTACATAAGTGGATAAAGTGACAGCAACATTACGTACACATTGTACATTTGCTATTAAAAAAAGGAATTATAGAATTTTATTTTAACCTTTCTGCAGGATTATTTTTGGACGGTTATTTAGATCTTTACTGACTGAAATATTAGTGGGAGGGAGAGGGGGAAGTTGCTATGTTTGTAAATCACTAGGATTCTTTTATAAAATGCTACCATCTGTGTTAATATAATGTACACATTTTTATTTTGCTTAGACACTATGAAAATTGAATTCATGTGCATGTGTTTCATGAGTATAGCTCTGTAAATTATAAAATGCCATGCAAAAATCCTGACCATCATGGCCATCCATGAAAGCATCTGAACATGTATTAGCTCTTGAGACTAATTGGTATTTTAAGCATCTTACTTTAAAATTCCATAAGTTTCTATATGAGGCCTGTCTGTGAAAAAAAAATGTAGAATCACATCCTTTACTTTCCACAATTTAATAAAAAGAACAAAATAAAGTCCTGATTCTACAAATAATTAAGCATGAATAATCTTTTATACATACAACTCCATTCAGCTTAATGTTTGAGACATCTCCCACTGGAACATAAAATTACTCTGTAAGTATTTCCTAGACAAAGAAAAAATGTAAATATTATCTTATGTTTCTCATTGAAAAGTGTATTTGTTCATTAACTACTTTAGGTTGACTTTTACTATGCTTTTAAGTCTAGAAAGTTATAAAAAGGTGAAATAGCCGCAATCATCATTTTCCTTGTTTGATCTATAGAGATTACAAAACTCAGGTCAACACTATTAAAAGTAACCGATGGGCTGCTGAGATCTTGAATACAGGCTCTCCAGCTCCATCTTCTGGTATAAAAGTACCTAAGAAAGAGTTTACAACTTAACAGCTAATTTTTCTACTTCTGCATAAATGTCTTGAATATATGAAAGAAATTCCAGCAAAAAATGAGCCTATAATTCATAATATATGACATTATCTGGTTTGGTAGCTATTTTACTGGAAGGCAATAATTTTCTCTGCCCAGTTCTCACATACTTTCTCCTTTTCTTCTAATCCCTAATACATAATGCAATTAGTCTCAAAGATATTTCAATCTACAGGGACTAGATAAAAATAATTTAGGGATTATATTCAAGATTGAAACAGTCTCAAAATCAATCTTAAAATCTTCTGTGACTCCCTTATTCCAGATATCATATAACATATGCACTGTATTTGAATACAAGTCATTCCAGTCTATCAGAATAACAGAACTAGATCAAAACCTAAACCTTGACTCCTTACAATTTAAAATTTCCCAAGATTACTAAGGGTTTAGCCACATAATTCATATTACAATGAGTGCTAAGCACAAATCAGGCCTGTAGTTCCCCAGCTCCTCCTTCCAGCCCTTCTTGTAGATGTTCAGCACGTTAGCCACCCTCCAGTCATCTGATACCTCCCCTGTTGACCAGGATTGTTGACAGATGATGGAAAGAGGCTTGGTGAGCTCTCCTGCCAGCTCCCTGTGCACTCTTGGACAAATCCCATCCAGCCCCATAGACATATGGATGTCTAGGTGCAGAAGCAGTTCATTAACTACTTCCTCCTGGATTACAGGGGGTGGTGGTGGGTGGTTGTTCTGTTCTTCAGAAATGCTAGACAATGTCATAGAATCATAGAATGGTTAGATTTGGAAGAGACCTTAAAGATCATTGAGTTCCAACTCCCCTGTCACAGGCAGGGTCACCTCCCACTAGACCAGGCTGGTCAAAGCTCCATCTAGCGTGGCCTTGAACACTCCTAGGGAAGGGGCATCCACAGCTTCTCTGGGCAACCTGTTCCAGTGTCTCACCACCCTCACAGTAAAAAAATTCTTTCTAGTATCTAATATAAATCTCCCTTCTTTCAGTTTAAACCATTACACCTCATCCTATTGCTACACTCTCTGATAAAGAGTCCCTCCCCATCTCACCTGTAGGCTCCCTTCGGGTACTGGAAAGCTGCTATAAGGTCTCTCTGGAGCCTTGCCTTCTTCAAGCTGAACAATCCCGACTCCCTCAGACTGTCTTCACAGGAGAGGTGCTCCAACCCTCCCGTCATTTTCATGGCCATCCACTGGACCCGCTCCAACAGGTCCATGTGTCCTTCCTGTTTTGAGGACTCCAGAGCTGGATGCAGTACTACAGGTGGGGTCTCATGGGAGTGGAGCAGAGGGGTAGAATCACCTCCCTTAACCTGCTGGCCATGCTTCTTTTGCTGCAGCCCAGTATGTGGTTGGCTTTCTGGGCTGCCAGAGCACATTGCCAGCTGATATCAAGCTTCTCATCCATGAACACTCCCAAATCCTTCTCCTCATGGCTGCTCTCCAGCCATTCTCTACCCAACCTGTATTTCTGCCTGGTATTGCCATGTCCCAGGTGCAGGACCTTGCACTTGGCTTGGTTGAACTTCAATGTCTTTCTGTGAAATACTGGCATTTTTCAATTTTAATAAAAATGAAAAATACCCAATTTGCTAAAGGTTCACTATCCATTCAAATTATGATCCACTACACAAACATTCTTACTGTAGAAGGAAGCTCATCTTAATCTGGAAGTACTCATGCTATTCTAAATAGGAATCAAATTATTTTCCATAAGAGGGCTGCAAACCAATACAAGCACAAGTGTTGGCTGAAGAACTCCTCCAATGTACAGCTGTAGTACAACCTGCATATAGGGAGAAAAAGACCAGAAAAAATAGCAGAGTTACACAAGGGAAATATTCTCTATAGCAATTATAAGCAGTTAAGATCAAGTGCTAGTTCAGGGGGACTCATCATATTAAGGCAGTTCTGTGCTGTGCTTTCTATCCAAGAAATACAGATGGAATGATGATATCAAGTTTAAATTTTGCATTCCTGATCAGGTAAGTGTAGTCCATAACAGAGAAACGTGCCCCAAATTTTCTGAAGGGGTAACATCCCCCAAGATAATTTTTCAACTGTTACTTAAATTTTACAGTACATTTCTCATGATTCTTGGATTCTTACTCAATTTCCCCAGGACTGAAAAAATTAATGTATGACCTCTAAGATCCTAATCCCACTGTGGTATGCGAAGAGTTTTTAAAAGTGTAGTGCTAAAGCAACGTAGACAACCTCAGATCATTCCCATAATATTCTTCACTGTGTCGTGGTTTCAGCTGAATTTACCAAAACCAGTCTGCTAATTTCCATTATAATTTTTAAATTTTTCTATCATCTTTATCCCTTGGTAAGAACACCCCAAACATACTTGTGGAATTATCTAAGTCAACGACCTATCTTAGAATTCTTTTCTTTCTGTGAAAATATGCTATATTCAACCTGGTGTCCTCCAGGAACCCCAGGTCCTTTTCTGCAAAGCTGCTTTCCAGAGTCATGTGTGTCCCACCCCCAGTAAGTACTGGTGCCTGGGGGTATTTCCCAGGTGCAGGACCCTGTTGAACTTCATGAGGTTTTATCCAATGTAATATCCACCTACTGTTTTGAGGTTATTAGATATGAAGAGGACTGCCTGTCTTAAACAAGGAAGCACAGTGATTGCTTTTTAAAATACTGCTAAATTAAAATGAGAGAGTATCTTGCATCTTAACAAGGTAACGTACAAAACTCACAAGAAGGCATTCTGAGAACAATGTTTCTTTGTGGAATACAGGAGACCAGAACTATTAGCCAGTGAGGTGAGTAATATACTTCTAATTCTTTGTTTAAAAATATATATGCATGTTTTTTTTATTTGCAAAACGAAAAACACTACAGAAAAAAAAAAATCCCTACCTTTTCCCTATATTTAAATAATTACAATATTTCTGAAATTAAAATTTGGAGCCCCACAAAATAAATTTCACCTTTCTCTCTCTCCTTTAATCAGGGAATTTGCCATATCCCATACTTCTGGTTTCATTCAGCTTGAACTTCTGTTTGTGCAGTGATTTACTTTTAACATTTTTTGATTTAAATTAGTCCCTGAAGAGATAACTGACAGAAAAGTTTACTGTGATATCAGTTTTTATAGCCCTTCTAATTATTGCTTCTCTCCCCCAGCCCCTACAAACATCTAATCTTCTCCACTGTGCTACAAGTCTATTAAAATTATAACCCTAATTAAGAATATTCAAAATAATTACATTTTTCCTTTCTGATGGCACATTCAGACTATAAAGAAATGGGGAAAAAAGGTCTAGGAAAAGTGAAATGAAGACTCTTTATTTTTTATACAAGATGACTTAATAGATTTGGAACAGGCTTCTTACTAATGAGCAGTTCCTAAAGGAAATGACTTAATAATTAGCATTGTATCTAAATAAATGCAGCTTGTTTTTACAAATACACACCAACATTTCCACTACCACATGTAGCAGCTGGTAATGTTGAGGATGAAAGTACTGCAAGGCTAATTTCTCCTCCAACCCCTGTTATTTTTATGTACATCAGCACTTTAGCATCTTTACTGAGACTTGCTGCAAATTTAAAAGACCCTAAGAGAGCTGAGATGGTATCCTTACAACAGCATTTATCCACTGTATCATTAGGGTTCTTGTTACCATTATTTCACAGTTCTGAGCAACAATTATTTGATTTATGGAGAGTATTGTTTCCATTTTATGGACAGGTAATTGAGCTCTATGATACATTAATTGATTTGCAGAGGAAATATATTAAAAGCTGGATGGAAAAGCAAATTATTCAGGATCTTTACAATCTCAATGCCTTTTAGAGCTAGCACTCCAGGACCACTAAAGAAGGTTGTTTCAGTTGATGTCAGTTGACTGTCCAAAGAATGTTCAGGTTCTAAAATGAAAAAAAGGTATAGAGTGGTTTCATGAACTATAATGGATTAATTAAAGATTACTCTCAGTTCAGGATCACTTCTTAGCTCAAGGTATATTCAGTGGGAAGAGGTGAAAGATAAAATGCAACAAAGCTTTGCCGGTACAGTGAGTTATACATCAAGATTTTAACAGAGGTGATCCAATCCCAACTCCTGCTGACTGCTATTCAGTGCTGCAGCTGATAACACCCAGAGCACTTGTCACCTTGCAGTTCAGGGGGAACAAGTTGCCACATCAGAGTCTGGGATGGTTATTAACATTTGACAAAAAAAGACACAAAGGAGCCACACCAAATTAATCCCTAATCCAATTTAAGTGATACTCATCCAAAGTCTGTAATTTTATTGAGGTTTTGGTTTGGTTGTTTTGGGGTTTTTTTAAATAATCACTGATGTTTCAAAACTGACACTACTCCGTCAGAGTAAACAGAACTCCATCGGTGATGAATTTGCCCCTCTGGTCCTTATCTTTATTTCCATGGTCATTTCTGCCTTTGCAAAGGAGGGTATGAAAACCCTGTTCTTCTGGCAGGATAGTGGTTTTACACTCATTTTGCATAGGTATAAATCACAAGGTGAAACATAAAGGTATAAAAGGCTGAGCTCCTGCTTTAAAATTTCTATTTTTATGAGCTTCTCATACAGGCTTTATTACTCAAAGAAGGGAATTATAGAAGTGACTCTAATCTGAATTAAATAAACAATTATGTAACATCTTCCATAACAATACAGTTTAATAAAATCTTAACAGGATAATTCATAGGGAAGGTAAGTAGAATCTTCTCATTTGGTATAGAATCTCATTCTTAACATTAATAAGTCAGGATTATGTTGAAAGTGACTGAATTTTGTGAATCAGCAGGTACATTAACATAAATAAGAAAATTTAAGGAGAACCAACCTTAGTACGCTTTGCTCAAAAGTAGTCACACAAAATTATTATTTATTACAATATTTCAATTATATTTTGCAAATGTTAACACTATAAAATTTTGAGTTTGCACCAGCACTGACACAATTTTTGATCAAAAGAACAACCACCTTCCTAGTTTAAAAAACCATGTGAATAAATGAAAAACATGGGAGAATGAAATTCTACAGCATTATAATAAATTACAAATATCTCAACACAAAAGAAGTTTCTACTTTGCTAAGTATTGTTCTCTAGAAACGGAATTACTCTTTAGAAATGGTATTGATATTATTGCAGCATTTTTAAAAAAGTATTACATGTTCCTGTATTATAGTACTGTGTTGTAAATCTGCTGTTCTGAAATACTAGGGCATATGACCTTTTAATTTCCGTACTTTATTTGGTGGTTGGAAATGATAAGCAAAGGTGGTTGGGTTTGCTGTTGCTGTTGTTTTTTTTTTTTTTTTATTTCTCAGGAGAAAGCAAAAATCATAAGAGGAATATTTTAAAGAAATGGAAAAAAAATTTATAATCTGCATGATAGAATAAAACAGGCTTGAATACAATTTAGAAGTTCAGCCCCAAGTAGAACTAACACATTTGGATAACTACCTATTTACATTATAGAATGTACTTATATACTATACTTCAAACACTGGCAGCATCCCAATAAATGTTGAACAATGCTCTACTCCCAGTCAATCTTGCCCAAATACCCTTTTTCCCATGCTCTGTCTGTAGCTACCTTGAGAATACAGATGCAAAAAGAAACACTCCTCAGTTCTCGGAAGTAGTCTGTATCTGAATCTATGAATCCTTGTGACTTCATAACAATTTTGGCAGCCAACAACTGTGACTGAACAATAGATAGCTCCTATTAGGAGTGATGAATACACCCTCATTTACCTGGCAGACTAAGTATGGAGTCTCTACTTTTCAGTGTTCAGACAACTAAAATGGCTTTCAATAATTTAGCAAAATATATGCAAAGAAAGCAGTGTGTGCCACTTAAAAAAAGAAACCAAAAAAAAAATATTTTGTGTGTATTATTTCTAGTCAATATAGGAAACAGAGTAACATCCAGTTTTCAAGCAAAAGCTATCAGTAACATTGAAGCAGAGGTGGAAGGCAGAAAAGCAAATATGTTGGATTATAGTAATTTATTCGAGCGTAAAAAGTTCCTAGGAGGAAAGCTCCTTACCTAATTTTGTAAAAGTTCAGTTGGTTTTTTTTTTTTTTTCCTTCATGACCCCATGTGGAAATGGTGGCAAACTGAAAGAGGAAAAGGAAAGGCTTGTCTTAAAGGAGTCAGACAACAGTAACATGCTGAAAACATTGATTTTGATCCAAAATGCAGCACCCTCACTCTTAATTACCAGTGACTGATGCAAGGACTTACAATAGGGTCTTTCTTCTTCCTTGGAAACAAAGCATAATAATAATGCAGGAAAAAAAAAAAAAAACAACACTAAAACCCAAAAAAACGTCAGTCTTAGTAAATAAAGCATATTTGTAGTGTAGCTTTTCAGGACCACTGCTAATCAGCTAGTATTTGGCAAATCCTTATCCTACCTCTATCCATTTTAACACCTGAGCTTCTGTAGTTCATTAGACTTCCGTATTTCTGCTTGTGACTTCTGGAAGATTAAGTGGGCGCTGCATCCATAGGGTAAAATAATACCCTATATATTCTGGATGTGCCTGGATCACTGTATAAACAACCTCTAATGAATCTGCACATGCACGGTGGCCAGTTTTCTCAGTTACTCCTCCTGCTCCGACTAACATGCTGGAGATCCAAGGCAAAAAGACAAGCACTTCTTTTTCCATGAAGTCTGTAGAAACCACAAAAAAGGCAGAAGGACAAAAATGACTTAGCCAAAAGCAGCGGAGTCAGCAGCCAGGTGTTTCACTTCTCATAGTACTCTATTTGCAACAGTTCCAGTTGAGTTCATGCTGAAAATCAGAGGTTGTACTTCATTTCTATTTCAAACCATAATAGCCATACTTCTGTTGCTATTCTAAGAAGAGGGGGAAAATCTGGGGGTTTGTTACATCTTAAATAGTTTCCAGTTCCAGGCCTAATAGAGAACAAAATGAAAATTATGTCAAGTATTAGGACTTAAAAATAGAAATACGGAAGAACACAAAATGTTATATTCATGTTGCCGATTGCTTCTTCAGCAGAACAAAGTCTTCACAAACACATAAATACATACATTTTTCCCCAGTGAAGAAAAGATGTATCTTATAACCTGTAAGACAAGCCATAAAACCAAAGCAAACCTGATTCCTGTAAACAGAAAATGTTCTCTAAAAATTCCGTTTGGACAGCATAAATATTTAATTGTCTTGAGGATATCTTAGAAGCTCAGAATTACTCAAAATAGTGCCAAGAACAAACAAAAAGCAACTTAAATTAAGAAGAAAAACCTTACAAAAAAAGTCTTTTTGAATGAAATAGTGAATGAATAGTGAAATGTTTCACCGTTTCAGCATATTTAGATTGATAAAAAAATGTTTTGAATATCTGAATCTTGTCAGTAACTCCAACTGGAGACAATGAATGCTCCTTTTATTATTTGAATGACTACAAGGTTTTGACACATACAGTGTTAACAATCATTTATTCACATAGGATTTTGTTAGAATTATAATCTGTTTACCATCAAGTAACTTAGTATATGTTGAATACAAATGAACACAGTATGAACCATTCAAAGCAGTAGGAAAAAAAGTGTATATACCTTTATCATAAAACCCTCAGATGATTTTGGGGTAAATTATAGCCTCAGAGGCTGCCTCAGTATGAAGCAATATGACAGAAAGGCATATGGATGGATTCAGATGGACACTGCATTTCCGTTGTTCTGAACAAATGGAACGAGCAGGAAAATCCTCTTTCTAAATCATGCTCTTTGCTTCCGTAATGTCTGCCAGTTACTACACCCCATAATAAACTGCTGGCAACAATTAGACCAGGATTGCTCTTATTCTCCACCAGCTTTCCTGGTGAAGAATATAGTTTCGACTCACTTTGCATTTAGTCAAACTCCAAGCAGCACCATATACACTCTCCAGATGAATTTGTGTTAGTTTTTAATGAATAATTCACTCTGCCTTACAGACACCAGTGCTTGGTTGTTTTATATGTATATTCAGAATCAGATGAAGTAAATTCACTCTTAGCACAGCTAAGTACCAGATGCAAAAAGCCTATTTCCCAATGCCTTACTCTAAGCATTACACAACTGGCTACACACTTAAGATTTATTAAGTTATTTGTCGAATGTTAAGTGAATCCTGACTGATAATTAATATCACTAGGGACTTCTAATTATAAAGTATACGTAGGCCAAATTTTAATAAATAGTATTTATTAAGAGCAATTTTAAATCTAAAATGGAAAACATAATTTCTAGAGCAATTATTTTAAGAAATTGCACTAATAAATAGTAAGACATTATATACAGTTTAATGATTAGCAATTAATTTATATAATCACATTAACCTCAAGATATATGTACAGCAATTACAAGTGTTATGTGCTCAAAGACTTTACCTAATCGCAATATCCAAGTATTACTTTCTATATAATACAAAATAATTTGTCTGATTTAATCATTGCTTAAGACAAAAAGCCAATGGGCATTACTAAGAGCTAAAATTAATGGAAGTGTAAGCTTTGAAAGGTAGAAATTTATTGCTGACAAATAGGAAGATACACATTGAGTATACATATAAACATATGCCTACAGTTAATACTACAGACAATATTTTTCAATAAATTTACTTCAGATAAAACTGGAAAATAGTGGGAAATTCTGCTATACAGAGCTTGTTTGAACAACCATAGTTCTGTCTGAAAACACAGACCAGAAACCGTCCTGCTTCTCAAAAATATTCTTCCATTTCTACATAGAGTTTTAGAAAAACTTATGGCAACAATAAACCCTCCATTATGCTTCAGCATTTGTTACTCTAAGTAATTGTTGTTATTATTATTTATTTAAAATTATGTGCATCTAATTTTGGCACATTTATTTACAAAATAAAGTACTTTCAACATTTTATATGTCTCATTTAAAAACATGATAGTCCAGCTCTCTGCAACATCTCAGGGTTATTTTTCAGGTATATTTTCTGGGTTCAGAACAAATTTGCAAATTGCTTATTTGGATTCAGTTAGACACATAAGGGAACCACATACACACACTCCCATACTTTACACTTATACTATCTTTCTTTAGCAATGAATGTTTTATTTTTCTGCATAGGTTATTTTCATTCTTGCAGCAGAAAACAAGTTTAAATGGTGAATCATTTTATGCTGTTCCCTAGGCACCACTAATCATGGTAATCTAATCTGTTCAAATTAACCCACATGCCACAGTTCCACAGACAATTAACCCTTGTATTTCAGCAGGTTGTGCAAATCAAATCTAAACCACATTACCATAATCTTTTGCACACTGTGGAGATTGCTTCAGTACTCATAATTGCTCATAAAGATTCTTCTTTTACATGATTTCTCCCAACACTCAAATAACACGTAGGTAAAATTCAGGCAATAAAATCAATCTATCATCTCAACAATGCACCATGTCATAGAGAAAATACCAATTCTCTTTATCTCTACAATCTAGCACTCACAACATTTATTGGATCTGAATCAATTAAGGCAGAGTATCTTGCCTGTATTAACTTTTGCAGGGATCCCAAAGGCTATTCCCTGTGATTCTGTTTCCTACTGCCAGTAATGACCCTCTGACTTGATTCTTCAGTCTCCCAGTCTGTATCACACTGTAAAGTAACCACCAGGACAGGGGCCCTCTACCCCTCAGAGGACATCTCCCACTGGGATCTGTCAAGCAGGGACTACAGAGGAGCTCATCACTGGAGCTAGCACTCACCTCACTCCTACACCCAACTCTTTTTCAGAGTGTAGTGATAGGACAAGGATAAGAGTTTTGAACTGAGATGGGAGAAGTAGTCTAAATATTAGGAAGAAATTCTTGACTGTGAGGGTGGTGAGGCACTGGAACAGGTTGCCTAGGGAAGCTGTGGATGCTGCACTCTTGGAAGTGTTCAAGGCCAGGCTGGATGAGATTAATTTAGCAAAGCTTACGGAATCAGGTTTTTAGTAGCTAGCTTCAAAACTTCCAAACCCATCAGATTGTTATTCACATATAATAAGCATATAAACTCAGACTAAGAAGGTTCATTTAAAAACTTGAAGGAATACTCACAGTAACTTTCTTTCACTACACTGCAGTGCACTACACTGTCATTCAGTAAAAAATATATAGTTACAAAACTGTAATACAGACTAAGACCTACATTTACTGGCAACAGTAAATTTAAAATGCAGTAGCTGTTAGAAGCAAATTGAGGAATTGTTTTGCATTATAGCTTACAGGGGCTGTGATGCACTTCTGTAATGCATACTTAAAGATGGATGGAGAAAAAAAATTCAATAAATATTTCCTGTACTGCATTTTCATATCCCAATAAAATAATGCACTCTGCTATGCCTCAAGTGATTTCAAAGCTATCATTAGTTGATAGTAAATAATCAGAATACTGTTTAAAATACAAATTAGTTATCAACATACTCCAAATATTTTTAATTTAAGAGATCGTTTGAAGATCACAGAATAATGGCTGAGTAAATCCCTTGATGATTTTTTCCATCTTACAGCGCAGCCACACGCTTTGTGGGCTGAAACATAACACAATTTCATGCTGTATTATCAACACATTGGAATAGCAAATATTTTAAAGTAGTCTGAATTCTTTGATGTATAGGTTCCTGCCTCACTGTCTATTCATAAATTCTTTCAATTTAGAAGCATTTACCATTTTGCAGTATACAGGGGTTTTTATGCTCTCTTGCTGAGAGTTCTAAGAAATCTCTCTCTGCAGGCAACATTGGATTGCAAACACAGACACACAGAAAAGCTCAGATACTTCAGAAAATCAGGAAGTTTGGTTGCCTACACTGCATTTAGCCTGAGATGGAGATGATAAAGTCCACATTCTCCTGCAATAACCAAAGTAAAAGCCAAAGTAACAGGAAAAGAAATGGAACCAATGCAACAGCATTTTTATCTATTTTTTCTAACCAAGTATTATCACTTTCCAGTCACACAATATTTTATGTTATACTTGAATAGTAAGCTGACTTTTTAGGTCCCAATGAATAAAATTACATTAAAATTTTTCTGTCTTCCAATCAAAAAGACACATTCAGTTGCTTGTCTTTCATCAGGGATAGTTACTTAATCCTTCTGTTACAGACTTTCCTGCCAAATTCCTACAGTACACTTTCCTTTAATCCCCTGTTATTTGTTCTCCCCAAAGACACAACCGCCAGAGTCAAATGAAGTTTTTTTAATACTCTTTACTGCAGAACTCATGACAGAAGCATAGCAAGTGGAGCTTGTATCACATTAAACTCAACCAGATTTCACATGAAAGGAATAACATCCTTACAACATGCTTTAGTGTTCCGTATGTGAGCTAACATACCAAGTGCTACTGCTACTGTGCGCAGTCTTCAAACCTAAAGCACAACAATCAGAAATATCTTGAGCAATCTGTCACAATCCGTGGGCTTGGAAACCAGGAGGAAGATGCAGCAGT
This sequence comes from Nycticryphes semicollaris, assembly GCA_013400055.1. NCBI lineage: Eukaryota > Metazoa > Chordata > Aves > Charadriiformes > Rostratulidae > Nycticryphes > Nycticryphes semicollaris. Next base: position 39,075 of record VXBJ01000026.1, read on the forward strand.
ACAAACAGAGAACAACCACACAACTTGGGAAGACCTTTAAGAGACCTTAGTCTCAATAATATTCACACACACCTCCCCACCCAAAGAATTCTGTGAATGTAAAACATTTTGCATACTGCAGGGAAAGATACATCTTCACCTACAGAAAGGTCTGTTTGTTGAGTTTGATTCCCAAGTCATATGGAGTGATGGCATTAAAAAAAGGATTAACTTCTTTATGACACAGTATTAAGAATTACTCCTTTGTCTAAACTAATTCCATGACATTTAAATAGCACTGCACAAGCAAAACCAGTTCTGTAACACACAGAATCCAGGCTGAAGGACAGGAATTTTTCACAAGCATGCAAACAAATCTTACAGGTAGGTCTCCAGTACTGTGGCAGTTATATCCCTGATAATCCCCCTAACACAGTTGTAACAGAGTTCTTCAGTTTTCCTGTTTTATTTTACTCCCGGGATTGCTTTAGTCTAGCCTGAGTATCTCACTGGACTCTGTATTGTAAAAACCCACAGAAAAAAATCGTCCTCACTGCAGAGTTTGCAATCCAAAATAAAAGCCAAGAAATAAATATTAGAAAATACAAGGAAACAACAGGACAACAGTGGCCATAGTGAAGGGATGCAGTCTCAAAATATAAGCCATGTCAGCATTGGGATGGCTTCTTTTGGAGGTAACACTTGGAGAATTACAGGAAAGGAACTGAAAGAAGGTAATTAAATCAGTTTGCAGATGCTTAGAAAGATCATAGTGGAAACAGCATTATTTTTTTTTCAACAAGTGGATGATGTAGGCTGGTATAATAGGTCCACTGGAGATGGAATCAACATTTTAATGATAAATAAGTTAGAGCTAAGTCACAAAAGTCTTCAGGAAGAGCTGACAAGACCCTTCTGATACATGATACTGAGAGGGAGCCTGTTTAAAAGAGCATGGAGAAAAATGTGTGATTAAATACAATCACTAACAGAGAAGCAGAAAGAGGGAACTGAGGGGATGAGGCTGTATCCCCTCACAGTGGCTGGGGAAGATAAGCAAGTAGAAAGCTTGACTTACCCTTTTCCCACAGAGGTAAGAAAGACTAGATGAGGAACCTTTTTCCTTGCAGAAAATGTGACCTTGTGTTTATTTAGGAGTAACTTTTCATTCATATTGAAACTGGTCAATTAACATTAAAAATGCAAGAGGAAAGGCTATAAAATCTGCCTTTGGGATCATTCATTTTTAATCATTCTTTTTAAATGGCCAAACAAAAGCAAAAGCAAACTCTGTCACATTCCCTGCTTTGAGATGTGGAACTGCATAAAAACAGTTGCTTCTCAGAGTCAGAAACATGGACACTATCAACCCAGGCTCCTATATGAAAACAAAACAAATGTCTCATAGAGGATGACCCTACAGTTTTTGCTTGTGTGGAGCCACATTAATTCTGAAGCCAATGACTGTGTGAGGACATCGAGAAGTTCCTCTTCACAACTGAGCTCACTAAGAGAAACAAGTGTTGATTAAAATTCAGACTTAAAAACACTCTTATGAGATGTGGTCCTTTAAATTCCCTTTGTTCTTACTTTCCACTATAATATCTTTATACATAAAAGCAACCTTAATTTTCATCATTTCTATGACTACCAGTTTCCAGTTTCAAAAACATCAGTACTAGCTTTTGGTCTTGATTTCACATCACTGTAAAAAGTTCAGCACCTAAATTGCACGGTTTTCTATTTATATCAGGGGGCTTTATATCAGTAAATCCCTGACAGGATTTACTGCACCCACGTGGCTGCCAGACACAGCATAGGTTCCATTTTGTATACAGGTTCACTTATCTTCGCAGATAGAAGATGTCTCTGCCTGCCCTTACCCTGACTACTACTATACTCTGTTTACATTTTTAGGAAACAAAAAAATTCTTAAAGGAATTTTGTGACTAAGAGACCTTCTGCTAGAATAGTACTAAAATAGTACTTTCCCCCCCCCCTCTTCCATTTTCTATGTTGTCTTCAACTATTTACAGTTATATTGTGAAATGTAACAGAAAAGTACTGTTTGTGTTAGGAAAAAACTAAGAGCATTATTCTTAAGGAATTAGTAATGTGTCCTATTGTTAACAACTACTGCAAAAACCAAAAAAAGGCTCATTTTTCTAGGAACAACAACTGAATTAAGAAGATATGTAGTGCCACAAAAACTACTTTAGGATAAATTCTGCCTTAGACTAGCCTCTTTCCCAGCGTAATGACTAAATTTCTTCTTATGTATTAAGAACAAGAAACTTTATTTATTACTTCATTATACTTTCTGAATTTCCTATATTATTTTATTTTCAAGTGAAATAGATTCTGTATCATGCAATCTGTCATAAAGCACCAAGGTTAAAACCTCCTGTTCTGAAATCTTTTTTTGTAGAAGACTGAAAATCCTGCATTATAGCATTGTTCAGGATTGGAGTGAGATTTTGGTATTAAAGCTACAGAGTGGAGGAAAGAAATTTGAGACTTTCACTATTTTCTACCCATTTCTGCAATAAAACTAATTTTCCCTGTAGAAACTGTTCTTTCTCAGATAAAAAAAAATCTTCAATTTTCCCCAGGATGTTGTAATTCAATCCTAGTTTATACATTTATACATTTAATCCCAGGGTATATACAAATAAACAAACAGGATAATAGCCATTAAAAAGATACATAGAAATACAAATGCAAAATAAATTCTTTTAAAGACTTGAATCCTTCTCTGTTGAAGAAACTTTTCAATGCATTTTAAAGCATTTGTTAAATGCAGTGAAGTTATCTGTGATGACATGCATATTTTATTCAGCTACAAATGATTTCAAATAAGATACAGGAATAAGTAACTGCAAACTGCCTTAGCACCAGAGCTCATAAGATTGCTCTGTTTACCAGAAAGTCTCAAGAAAACACGCTGGTAGTGTCAGAATAACAATTTACTCTCTGAATCTTTTGAGAAAAGTGTTAATAAATAAGCTTTTTTTTTTTCTTTCCTTTGTGCTTCCAGAACTTCATTAATTACATTTTGGGTTAAATTATAAGCTTTCTAATGGTTTGCTTTTTAAAAAGTACTTTAAGGCAAGTTCAGACTTTCAGATTAAAGCCAAATAAATTTAAAAATCAATTATTTTTCACTTTTAAAAAGTAAAACCCAAAGCTTTGGGGAAAACTGAAAGAGTTCAATAATGTTATATATTTATTTGAGTAGTTTTAGCTTACTGAAAGATAAATAATTTTACAGATACACTGTCAGTGAATACTAGGTAGAAGTTTCATTTATACCCATGTATTTGCTAAAGGTCATGAATCAGTAAGAAAAACCATGGGTTGATGGGTTTCTTATTTTCTTGTAAAAAATGTGAAACAAGAATATCACAAATACCATTTATTTTAAGAGTAAAGTCAGTGACAATCAGTGGGCCTGAATCCTGTTCTCCTACTTGAACTGTAATGGTAAATCAATCAGAAGACTGCCCTTAGAAATGTGGCCTTCCTCCTTTATGCTCCTGTTGCCATTTTACATATCAGCCAAAATACATATGCATTCTTTCCTACCAAAAATGCTTTGTTTACTAACATAATCTCTTGATAGATGGATAGTCATGTTGCAGAAAACTTCACTAAACTAAAAGATGTCTCCTTTTTCTGTGCATTTCTCATGTGAGTACTAACGTAAACATTTTTCAGACTGTCCATTAACACTCAAACTTTGCTAGAAAAGAATTATTATAGGACATAAATGTTGTAGTTGTGCTTATTCTATTACTTTATCTTTTCTTTTTTTTTTCTAAATCAACATCAAAAGTAAAACTACTGATATAAACAAGAGCTTTATCACTTCATGTCATGAAAACTCAGGCAGGCTTACAATTAAAACTAAATAACAATAATTCATTTCTAAAACCAGTCCTTTCTGCCTTTGTAAAAAAGCAAGTGTAAATTTTTTCCCATATGTAAGTTTAATGGCTGTTTTTCAATTTTATTTCCATTGACCACAGATGTGGAATAAACTAATGCCACAGTGTAAGTAACTGCAGCTGTTTCTCTATAGGCGGATTAAAAGTCATGATCATTAACAATAACTGCCAACAATAAACAACTAATGATAATCATAAAAACAATTGGGCATTGTGACAATCAACAAACTTGTGACAATGCTGCACTAAATTAATTGTTGTGCATTTAAGAAGACAGAATTCCACTGCAGGACAGAAAATGATAAAACATTGACTATTTTCTTATTCTGGCTGTTTAAAAGAATATATACTGAAACAAATTTTTTTTGGCTTTTGTTCTACTCATTGTTCAAATGACCAACTTTCCTTGAACAAATATTTAAGATGCAGTACACTGTCAAAAAAAAGTAGTGCAAGTAAAGTAAAACAAATCCATTTTTAGCACCTTTTTTTTTTGCCGATTTTGCAACTAGGTAAAACTATGACTATTCAGTGGAGCAATTTTGTCCATTTTTCACCAAAACAGTGGTTCTCAATGCAAGAAATTACATTTCTCCTTTCGATATACAAAAAAAAATATTATTTCATTGTTTTCATTCAGTGTTTTCAACATAAGGACAAATCTAGTAAACTTGCTGTAGAACTTGTCAGGAGAGTGGATTCAAGCCCAGACAAACCAAAAATACATTACAACTATAGAAATCATGTCATTATTATCCTGTAGAATTCTGGCTTGTGACGTACATTGTGGACAGTTCTATGAAACAGCAACATGCAGAAAAATTTAAGACTTAAAAAATGTCTTAAGACCATAGTACTATTTGTTTCAGCTTCTTGAATTAACACTATCTTTTACTTTTGGCTTTTGAAGGAATTCATTCAGTCAACAGAAAATCTCTGCTATGTCTACAAAGACAGCTTTCCCGGGACAGTTGCAGAGTTCTGCCTAATACAAGTCTAATGTTTCCAACTAACATAGTGAAAACACAGTCAGGATAAACACCACAGACACAAAGATACCACAAACAGAATTCAGTTCCTACAGGATCTTAGTAAAGTTTGTTATTTTTTAAAAGAGATAAACAATACTGTGGTTCCAAGTTTCATAAATTATCCTGAAAAAGCTCACAAATCTCTTTTGGTAAACATAAAACTTGCAGAACCAAACTTTTTAAAGGTTTCAAATGATAGTGATTTATTTTTAAAGTTTTCAAGTGGCTATTTATACCAACTCATAAAAATCACCATTCAAGCAGTGGTTTCCAAAAAAACATTTTCAATAAAGATGGTTTACTACTTTGAAATTCATTTAATGAAATTGAATTTCAAAGGCAGAACAATTTTGTTGCAGGTTTAATGAAACCTCTGGACTTCTGTGACCATGAATAAAATATCAATAACTCGAAAACAAACAAACAAAAATCCCAACCAAACAAAAAAACCCCACCTTATGTGCAAAGGTTTAGAAAAGAACTAAATGCTACATAAACAGAAATAGTAACTTGAGTCATACAAATTTTCAGAACAATCATAAGAACTGGAGAGAGAAAGTGAGAGAAAAATATTTGCTTACATTTTGCTTAAGTTAAGGTAGACCTGAAATGAGAGCTAATGACCATTTGAATATAACCATCCTATTTTGAAGTCCCAAGAAAGACCCTACCAACTCAAACGCAGTGCTAGAAATTGAATTAGCCAATAACCCTAGTTACTTTTAAGATCTTTTCATTTGAGTGGTGTAATATTCCTCTTTAAAGTAATCAGCATCTCCTAATCTTATAAATATATATTTAATTAATTATCTGCTACCATGTTATTAAGGTCTTGAAGTACTTTTGATCCTTCATGACCCATCAAAAGTCAAATCATATGGGCATTTAAGTTTTTACTACATCCATGAGAACGCAAGTAACAGTAGTTAATATTTACATTTATCCAGAAGAGGAGCAATCTATTTTCTCCACAGCAAACAGAATTCGTTTTAACAAATGAAATTTTATGCTACTATGAAAAAAATAAAAAATAGTGTAACAAAGACTAGACTATGATATTCACAACTGAATTTTAGCAATGAAATCAAAAAAGGAAGACATAAAAATAGTGGCATTATAAAAAAAAAAATCTTATTAATTTTCACTTCATCCAAAACTGTCTTAAGATCGCTACATTCCAGAACAATGTGGTGCAAATAATACAAAGTTTAAGATTACAAAACTAAGATGAAATCAGTTGATAGACTTCCTTTCATATGCAGACTCAGCAGGCTAATTTGTCAAGGACATTTTCATGGTGGTATGGTGCTTGGCATTAATATGTATCTGTAAAATTCCAGCAGAGCAAATAGCTGGAATAAGTGACAAGAAAACTCAGTTATCTCCTCTACTAATAACCACAAGGCTATACGCATCATGCTGAGAAAACATCCATAAGGAGCAATGTCATTACCTTAAAATTTCAGGTTGGCTTGATGAGCTGTTTATTCCAATTAACACAGGAGGAAATTGCTGGGTAACTACCACCTTAATTTAGGAAGTTTCTCTAATGTTCAGCTTATGATGAGTTCTGCAACATACTTTTTTGAGGATCACAACATTTAAAGCAATATTACAATCACATATGGCAACCACAAATTTAATCTCCTCATGCTATAATCCATAGATGGAAACAGCTTTCTAAGGAAATTCCACACATTCAACAGAAAAAATAAAATACTTGATGCTGTCTCTGATCAGAGCATAAATTACATTTTCATTTTACAAAAGGCTAGCATTCCTCAAGATCTTTTTTTAAATGTATTTATTATTCCTTAAATGATAAATTAAAGCAGTCAGTTCATCCTTTTAGCTACTGGAATTCAAATTTGCTATCCTTCTACCGAATGCAGTGCTGAGCTGTAGGCTCAGACCTTAATAAAAGCAACAGGCTGAAGGGGACAGATAGAAGTGCAGTGTGGATGGATGTCACACTGCTCCTTGAAATTTAAATGCAGTTACGCTAATATCCGAGATAATGTAAGATTATTTTAGTATGTATTGCCTCTGTGCTATCAAGCTCTAAGAGTCAATTTCTGTTTTGTACAAAGAAGTGGCAACTAAAGGGTTCAGGAACCACTTCACTGACATGCAGCTGGCATGCTTGTTCCCAGATCATGGCCGACTCAAGGCAATTGAAGAAATAGATAGATTTTGGAAGGCTTTCAAGAACTGGTTGGTAAAATAGTAGGTAGTGTAGTCACCTTACCAATAACCCTAACCGAACCTGTTAATCATCCCACTAATACTGCAATTAATACCAGAATATATTTAAAGATTGTTGACTACAAACAAAAAAAAAAAAAAAAGGTAGCTCATTAGTAAAATTCCCTCTATGAAAATTATGTTTAAATGTTGAAAGTCTATATATCTGGTCATACTGCAACTAAACAAATGAGCAAAATACTATAATAATGATGTATTTTTGCAAATAACATGAAGTGACCATTTCTCTCCTTTTAAATATTTGTTTTTCTCAGGATTAATGAAACCACTGTGCATAACACATTAAATTATTTCAGTTGCTATAAATTAAAGTAATTTTCTGTGTAAAAAGACATACTTTCACAGGATGTAGTATTAGAAAAGAAATGTAATGCTTGTTTTCAATGAAGTAATACAGAACTCATTTATTCATCTACTTTGTGTTATTGGTTCTTTATTCTATTTGAAATTTTGAAAAATATTCCCTAGAATTTTGAAAATATTTCCTAGAACAAGGTTGCTGTGTGCTAATATGCAAAGTGTGTGTCGTTGAATGGTTTCATTCCACGTGCTTACAAGGTGATCCTTGATCAAATTAGGATGTGGAAGGCTCTTTGTAAAGGGAAGATGTAAATAACTAAAGTCTTAGCACGTGAGAAAAGTTCACAAAGGAATTAAGTCTGTGCTGAACCAAGATAGGTAGAAGAGATCATTTAAATCAATAGATAGAAAAGTTCAAATCAGAACAATGACCACCTTTTCTCAACAGCAAGATCCATTGAAACACACAGTCTGAAGATGGAATTAGGTCAAGCCTTCTCCAAATTAAAAAACCCTTATCTGATCTAGTTTACATAACTATCTACAGTTATCATTTACAATTTTGAAACTAGTATCCAAAGTTATGAATCTTAAACTTAGCAGATTGACTGATTCTCTTGTTCTAATGATTTCCCACTACATTTCCTACTCATTTTAGACAAAATTACTACAGTGTACAACTTGAAAAGCAGAGAAGAACCAAAAGAATGGTTGGTTCCTTTTCTGTTTTTCTTCACAGTATGTTTAATCTTACCTCACAGAAATCAATATCACATCTAAATTAATACATATGAAAGATAAAGTGCAATATAGATTTCTTTCAAATAAACCAAATATACCTAGTGCTATTCTTGACATTTAATATCCCCTGTCTGTATGATGATCCTGAAATTTTCAGGGGAAGTTGATGAAACTTTCCTTGTTTTTTCAGAGCAAGGATAGTAACAACATTGGTTTCTAAAATTTGCACAATGTCTGCAACTGAAAAAGGCAAGTCATCCTTTTTGTCACTCCTAAATGAAAAGTCACCTCTAAGTAACGACAGAACAACACTGGGCTCAAGGTGAAGTGGGTTCAAGAAGCTTGCACCATCTGTGGCAGTCACAGCACTGTCAGAATTCTCTTTTTACTCACTTCGGAAATATCATTGCTGAAAACATAAGTTTTTCTTTGAAAAAGAATCCAAGAAGTGTGTTCTTGAACTAGATTCTTACTAAGTGGATCAAGGTCAGAGTAAATAAAACAACATATCTCTGAAAATGTATTCAGGGCTTTCTTCAGAATCTTAACTCAAAACACAAATCCAGAAACATATTTTTGTATCTGTGGCCTTGCACTTACATGCTTGAGCTAGAGGATTCATTTCTCCTGAATGAAGCATTTACTAAACTAGTTATTTTAGTGCTCATTCGCTTTTCCATCTCCAGGTATCAAAGTGAGCAGTGACAAACACATCAGGGAGTTCATCATTCAATCAGAACAGCCTTACAACTGCAACCAATAGCTATAATTCACTTCCTCATGTTCGATCCGAATGCCAATGTTTATGCAAAATAAGGAGCATCAAAGATACGCAGTGTAATTAGGTATGTCTTAGTAATATACATTAGGAAACAAATTTGTACTTAACTTGTGTTTTAAAATGAGATAAAAGGAACAGGAGAGAAATAAGTGTGTAAGGTTTATAGGGAGAAATTTAAAAAATGCCCGCTTTCAGGATGTTTTATCTTGAATTTTAAAATAAAGGCAATGAAGTTTACTTGTATTAGAATATAGGAGGAAACATTTCAGTGCAGAAAGAAGAACTGGACACACAGAAACAACTACATTAATAGAGATAATTCTGGAACATGGATGGCCCACAACCACAGGAAAGTGTTTCACATCAAATTTTGAATCCAACCTGGGATAGAAATGACTACAGTGTTTTTGTGATTTAAAATTTACTTCTGAAAAACCACCATATTAGAGCAACTTCTATGGGCGTGGGCCTTACTCAAAAGTTTTATCATAGAAGTACTTTATTGTTGCCCCTATATATAGCTGTTCTCCTTCCAGACAATGACTGGTTAAATTTCAGCACATGCTGACCAGAATTTTCTGAACAAAGCAGAGACATTATTACAGTCTAAGGGCTGCCTCGCTGCCCCATATCAGAACATATTACAAAATAAAATTCAAAGATGATGAATAAACCTTTTCTAATAAAAAAAAATTAGGGCACTTGGGCACACAGAGACAAACATTATGTCCTCCTGTAATGCCTTAATTGTCTTGATTTTGTTCATATCATCCACATATCAGAAACAGTAACACCTAGATTCCTTTTAATCATACTCAATGAAGGGTTAAAGCAGAACAGCTGCTAGGCAGAATCATTACCTTTTCTAGCTGGTGACTCCATATCTAGTTTGCATCACCATGGTGTTCTTTACTTTGTATATTTCATCCCAATATCCAACTACACCTAATATTTATGCAGATGTTTCCAAATATGCTAGGAATCTGGCCTCTGCAACTTCAGAATACTGTCTAAGAAAAGCTTTTATCACTTCTTTATGACACATAATGCTACATATGAGTGAAGGTCAGCAAATGGAGGATAAGAAAGCTTCTGTATCCAAGTACACGTGGCAAATGGAAACTCAGGCTGAGTGTGTACTTGGACAACACATCTCAGAACTCCAAGTAATGGTGAGTCATCTCTCATTTTTTAATTTTAAAATAGTACAACAATAAAAGAAAAAGGCTTACACAATTGTTTTATGAGGGATTAGGGATTTCACATAATGCCTATAAGTGATTTTGTGTAATGATTACTTTCACAAATTCTTGTGCACATTTCACAGGTTCTTATGCACCTACCCACACAATATACACACCCTGAAAATAGTTTTTTAAACTTTCTGCATTACAATATGTTACTAATACATGAATATTGTTCACCCTGCACCTTAAACAAAATTAACTTTACCATGAGCAGGAAGACAAAGGTACAAGACCACGGGGAGGGAGAAGGGGAGGTAAGCACTAAATTACAAACATGCTATTACAAGGTAAATTACTCATTCGCTTTTGTCCACTGTAAAATATCTTAGAAAGACAACAAATCAAATAGAAAAAAAAAAAAAACCCAACATGATACCAGAAAAAGGTGACCCTCAGAAGCAGCATTTTCAGTTAGAAAGTTAGAATGTCACAACAAAGGAAGGATAACATTCAAACTGCCTTCATCTTCAGATCCATCATCATTTTCCCATATCTATTAGTATTCCCTCATTACCTGTCATGCATGGGTCTCAGCAAATGTCAGCCTTCGCTTTTTACTTTCAAAGGCACAAAGGCCAGCTCCATTCAGCTCCTATCCAAAGTCAATGAGACTCAGACACAGAATTGCCATTTGTGTGTGTGACAAACTGCATTCCTCTTTTACACTCCATTCTGTTAAGCCACTTCCACTCAATGTCAGCAGGAAATGATAAAAATATTTGAATGACTCTGTCAATTCTACTGCACTTTGCCATTCTAAATAAGTTTGTGAAGTTGTTGTGGTTCTTAAGATGAGTTGAATGCAGGCACATGAACTGCTTTGAAATTTGGGAGAAGTCAGTTAAATTTTACACCCAGGATTTTCTGCATCAATGACCAGTGCCCAAGAACTGCTCTCACTGAACAAGCAGAAGAATTTTAACTACAGATTTTGATGAAAGCAGAATTAACCCAGTACACAGCACTTAAAGAAATGCAGACCTCTATCTAAAGTTTGACTTTAGAGAGTGAGGATGACATTTATTCATATCCATGAAGTTTTATAATTCATTAAATTCTCACAAAAATTATGAGATCAGGATTAACCTCTCATTGAAATTACCCAAATGCAAAAGAACTGAGAAGGTAAATTAATCATGCTGTAGAAATATTTTGCAGTCATACAGTCATATTCAGTGATGTGCTGAAATAAATGGACAAACGACATTCACATTACAGCATGGTACCATTAACAACATTTCTAATAATCATCAGTATCTCTCTGAGTGGAAATGACAATATGAAATGACCAAAGTTAAAGATACTATATATTAACTGCCATAGTGACAAATATATGGGATTCTTTTGTTTAATTCAGAGAGACTTGTCCTAGTTTTCTACAGCCCCGTAAATACTATAAACATTGGGCAACCACTGGTGAAGCTTTCTCAAACGCATCTCTTCAGTTATTTAAAAAAACTTTGGTATTAAATCTGGCTATTGCTACTGATAACAAATATTGAGCACATACCCAATGGCTAGGATTCTCACCTAGCCATCTACAGCTGGATTCACTTCCCACATCTTGATTGAGCAAAACAGAATTGTTTCTTTCAGAGCATGAATCAATCTTCAGCACTGCATTTACATGTCAGTAAACCCAGGCATCCTCCTTTATCAGAACTGGAGCATTTTTTAATTCCTAAAGATGACACAAAAATTGCTTTTTACTCAAATCTAATGAGAGTCCTATCATAACACTGTGTACATACATCTAAGCTTTATGTACATTGCACATACCACAAAAATCTGGTTTAAAACTTTGCACTTACATATACTGCCCCTGGTGTGTTAGTGGTCTATTCTTTGCCTGAATAAAAGCAGGACAGTTGACATTTAAGACTGGTGGAATGAATGTTAATGTATTGGACTAAATGTGCAAAGTCTTTTGCTTTTTCCAGAGTGTTGATAGTAAGGGTTTACACAAAAAAAAAAAAAAAAAAAAAAAATAGAATTGGTCTTTAGGAGACTTTAAAACAGTGGGCATTTTTGCTCATTGTACTGTGAATATGACTGTGTTTGCCATGTACCTGCTCACTGGTAGTAATTTTCAGATCTCAACAATCTAGCAGGAATATCTCTAGAAGCAACAGACTCAAGAGGCATGAGAGAAAAAGAGAGACTGTAAAAATCATCTGGTATTCTTAGTTTATTGACACCTACTACATTATGGACAGTGCTCATCTGCTGTTTTGTATTTGCCTTCAAAACTTATTACATTGGCTTACGCTTCCAATAGACATCAGAGGGAGTGGAACTCAAGAACAAGGGGTGGGATAATTGGAAGAAAACAGCAATAATATTGGCACAAAAAAAATTTAATGAATATTGAGTACTTAAAGGATCTGAAAAATGCACCTTGTTATCTACTGCAACTTCTATACTGAGGCTTTGAAATAGATATGGCAATTTATATCTTCAAAAATTTTACATTTTCTAGATGTGAAATCCTCTGCCTCCCTCTTTAGAGTAATTAACTGAGGCATGCATCCTACTAAGATGTTTATAATGTGGCCTTTCATTGCTTACAATTTTTCTTGCCATCAAACATATTGGTTACATAAATATCTAAATGAAATGTATCTTTGTCCTATCATTTGTAAACTGCTACAAAGAGAAAACGCTTTTTTTCTGTGCTCGTTGTTGACACCATATGTTACCAGAAGAAGACTGGGTATTGAGTAAGATTTTATACTGCGTACAAAGTGAAGAATGCATCTGGACAGTAAAACCTGGATCCAAGCCCTGAAATCCTATTTTACACTCATTTCTTTGGCTTTGGGAAGACATTAAGACAGCGTGTAGCTTACAAGCAATAAAATATTGACATTGACAATCCTAGTATAAGCAGATGTTCTGCAGATGCAAAGGAAGATTTAGAATGTTTTCTGGACAAGCAGCCTGAAAATTACTCTCTCACAGATGAATAAGCATCAATACAAAATATACCGTTGCAAGCCTTGTATTTCTGTACAACAGATAATGAAAAACCATCTGTCCATTTAAGTAATTTGCCAAGAAGCCAGTCTAGCATACCATTCCACTATCTGTATTTAAGATTTCCTACTAATAAACAATATTTCTTAACTGTTTTCATTCTGTCTACTCACACAGAATAAAAACTCCATTGTGTACTTCACCTCCATTAAGGTCAGTCATGTAGATAATAAGCAGCTTAGACCCTGTAAGTATAACTGTGCTTATCTTTTGGATTTGGAGAAGAAACAGAGTTTTAAATTGAAAATTAATATTAACCTTTTATTCTGCAGGAATTCCTCTTTTTAAGCATTTGATGAGTTGGCTCTTAAATTACCAAGCAGAAAAAGGCAAGTGTTTCCTAAAAAAAATATTTTTGAGACTAATTAAAAAAACCCTATAGACATTGCTCACCATTTTGACTTTCCTGATCTTTAGAAAACTGTAACTCTGAGTTCACATTTGCATCATCATCAGCCAAATAGGTAGTATTCAGGTTTTTTATGCATTTTGCATACAGTATTTTTAGCTGTTAACTTGTTAACCAATTGTGTGACAGTTTAACATAATGTTTCTATGGTCTTTTCATGTTCAACATTTAGTGCTCTCAACATCAAGTTCTACTTTTAATTGTTTTTTAAGTGTCAAAAGCCAATGGGTATTAAAAGATAGATTTTACTCTTAGTCCAACAAATAATATCAAGAATATGTTTGCAATTAAGACTCATACAATAAAATATTTTAAGTGAAAACATTTTTGTACCAGGAGAACCACACGCTGATGATGAAAAATACACAATGGAACAGTACTCTATGTTGTATTGTTCAAACAAATGCATAAGTCAAAGTTTATCTCAGTCTCAAAATAATGAAGTCTGCAGAGAATAATTATTACAGCATGCTTTCTTATATTGTACACCACAGCACTAAAAGCTATTTTATTCAGGAATTCTCTTTTTATGTTACACAGAGAAGTAATATGAAAGGTTTTCAGTTTCCTGTTCGGGGACTGGGAGGATGGAGGAGGACAGTTCTTTAGTTTATATTAAAAAAAAAAAGTATTATAAATCCTAAAAAAATAGTAATAAAACTGAATATCACAATATGCTACATGGCAACAGCCCCTTAATATAGACCACTTTAGTTCTACTCTGAAAGCACTTAGATACATGCTTAACTTTTGATACATGAATAGTTATATTAACTATGGGAAAAGATCATCAGTTGCACAGATACTTAAATAATTGATATGGTATGTCCTAATTAGTCCATATTTCAAGAACTTCCTAAAATGCCTCAGTGCTTTCCTTCTTCCTTCAACTCCCTGCTTCAAATGTTCAATACTTTACAAGTGTTTTTCTTCAATAGTCTGTTCTGATGATGTTTCAATTGTGGCCAGGGTCCTGCTATTTTCTTGTGTCTAAGTTTTCTCTTGAAAGAAGTTATCCCTATTCACCTGCTGTGTTGAACACTTACCATGCATTACAAAATAACTCCTACATTTCAGCTATATTTGTGCCAGTAGGAATCTGAATTCATCCTGCTTGAAACAATGCAGATGATTTTCAAATGTTTTGCAAATGGGTCAAAATGTCATATTTTCTATGTGAAATTATTTGTTCAGAGTAGCATGAAACACTTTATAATGGCCATGTTTGGTTTCTGCATGGTAACATGTCCAGATATCCTCGAGATTTTTGAATTTACTGCTATTCATAGGTATAATTCTCCAAAACACTATCTTGAAATGAGTGGCAATTCAGCATTGTGCTTTGTTGCAGTACCTGCAGCAGGAAGACAAATATTTTGAAGTAGCCATGAAACTAATACCCATACTTCTTGTGGCTTCTTTTTGCCTCTACTTTTGATTTAAATATTATTGGAACATTGCTAACCAAATGTACAAGTAAGAGTTGCGACACCGGGAGCTGAAACTAAATAAAGGTTATATATTAATAGAGTAGTGGATAAATTTCAAATTAAGTGATATAATATTTAAAGAAAAATTCTTTAAAAAAACTTTATTTGCCATGTAAAAAGAATCTGTAATTAAAAAAAAAAGAAACAATGTTTGTAATTAAAATAGTCAAGAAAAGCAAGTTAATAAGAATTATTTATATGCAAATATTTATACTTCAGCAATTAAATATATTTTCAAATTCCCAAGGTCATATTTTCATATAGAGCACCCTATCTCGCAACACCCCCATTGCCTGCATTTCATTTGTTCATTAAGTTTGAATTATCTGACCACACTTTTTCCAGATGTACTAAGTTTTAATTACGTATGTAGAGCAGTAAGAAGAGGGGGCTTCTGACATCAGCCTCAAGAGAGCAGGGTCTCTAAATGTTAGGATGTTTGTTTTCTTTCAAATTAGAGGGAGCTAATTTGTTACCTTCATATGTTTGTACCACATTTTAACTTTCAGTTAGAAGCTCCATATAGGTTCTTGGGCATGAAGTGTGGTCACAATGTACACAGGAGAGAAAACTAATGTGATAAAGAACTTATGTTACACGGAGTTGTGTTACACAAAGGGTTAACTGGCCCTACAGGAAGTCTTTCATTCAGCTGGAATTTTAACTCCCCAGTTCCAGCTTCAGTCCCTTTACCTTATTTTAACTTGTATTTCTCAGGAAGGTGTACTTTCAGTTGCTTCAAGGGACCTTGAACAACATGATTTTCATGTGATCCAGTAGTCTCTAAAGCTCATTCCTTAATGGCTCACAGTCGATGTTGACTGGTCAGTTAGGAATGTAGGACACAGCAAGCAATTTTTCTCTTCTATGCATGTAGAGAAAGAGCACAGACTGCGACTCACCCTTCTTCATCTTAACACATGCTGGATAGAGTCCTAAACTACTTTAAAAGCAATGACAAATTAAAGAATGAGGTGCAGACCAATTAAACCTTATATGAAGCTCAGAGCAGCCAGAACTGCACACACATATTCTTTGTCTACCTTAGAAAATAATGCTGCCACCAGGCCTTGCAGGAGCACTTGTACTAACATGAAGCCATGAAAAACAACTATTTTGTGCTTTTAAGTTGCCTTTTATGAGAGAAATTTGCACACAGGCAAGCACTTCTCCTGTCCCTAGAAGTCATCTGGCAATATGACCCCAAGTGTTCATCACGAGCTGCAGAACTAGACCAGGCGTTGCAGTAGCAACGTCATTTAAACTACTCCATATACAGCTGTCAGTTATGCCAAGTTACCTTTATACACTCAAAATTAAACACTGGCAATTCCATGGGAAGGTGAAAATGCTGTAGGCTAGTTACTGTTGACAGTAGTTGCTAAAAGGTCACTTGGAGACAATCATTAGTTGTTTGCTTAACCGACAGTCATTATTATTGGCAGCAGAAATTGGCAAAAAGCACTGTTATTGTCAGAAAGCATTAAAAGAGCATCATTTGTCAATATGTACTCTTCTAAGCAGCAGCAGGCTAAGAGAAGCCCATCTTTAAAGTTTAATGGAAAAAAATAGCACAAATAACCTGATGTGTCTTTATCTGGTCCAGTTTGAAACTACCCTATATGAGTAGCCATTAATCATCAAGCAGTGAAAATATGTGACAACTGAAAAGAAAGTTATTGCTAAAGTAACCAAGTGAAAGTCTTTTTAAGAAGTAATAATCAGGGTTGGTTCAGTCCGTAAGCAACATAGGCAGCAGTGAGACACGGATATCATCTTTTATCCTGTTCTGTGCATCTCCTGATATTGTCATGGAAGGAGATGACATGGATAAGAGGTGCTGCCAAGGAAGAAAAGATATACAACACTTTGCAATACTGACCCAGCATTAGGGGCTACAAGAACAGAAAGCTTTCTTTTTTTAAGCCTTCTCCATTCTCCTATTCCTACTTAGGGAGAAAGTGCTGGTGTAGGCACAAGCCCTCCATCTCAACCTCTTCCTGGCAGCCTGGAAAATATGTAGATGCCATTAAACAATTACAGGAAGATCTGTGGCTCCCAGGTTTGTGACAGGCCCAGAATGGCACTCCTGTGTCTCAGACATTGGCATGAACTTACTCCAAACTTCATTGACCACTCCAGACTTCTACCTCCATTCAAAATTCCACAGCCTCCTCAAAATGCAAAGCCTTACAGCTCAATTATTCACACCTCCAAGCCCTACTAGACTCTCTTCCTCAAATACCACTCACCCCTTTAAGACCCTCAACTCAGGCCCCCCAAACCATCAGTGCTTCTGCTTCAATTCATTTCTGTGATCCTGCAAAATAGATGTCTTCCTTCACTGCTGGGAAGCCTTGAACCATCTCACTCAAAAATTATTAAATACTGATATTTAGAGAGGACCTAAAAGCCTCCAGTTCTGGAGCCTATACAAAATTCATAACAAATTACAGTCCCAAATCAGTATTTTGAAACATAAACTATCTCAATAAATTTGTTGAATAAAATTATCCATTATTCCTTCTCCCAAAGAAAATTAAGTGGTATTTTGCCAAAAACATCAAAATTTTCTAGGTCAAGCACCAGGTGTTGGCTGCAGTAAAAAAAAGACAGATTGTGTTCTTGAATTTAACTCTTGGTCTTTCTACTTGCAATTTATACAGGCTGTGAAAATATCATGAAAATCAATCCTTAGGTTCTTTAGGGACTCCGTATCAGTCCACTATCATCTCTATATGGGAGCACAAAAACAGTAGAACAAGCAGAAAGATTTTATCCTAAACTTCAACTTCTATGATTTTGCTATGAGTTTCTCCAGATCTAACAATGTCTTTGTTTATCTATCCACCTATCAGTTAGGCACATTTAACATTAACTCAATTTCTAAATGCAGAACATTAATGCTTACAAAAATCGTTACTATCTAAATGAAGTTATACGTGTTTTCCCTGCATTGGGGAGGGAAAATATTAAGATGCAATATCTCTTTCTTTCGATTTCTCCAAATATTTTAGCAAATGCTAACCACAGCACAGTTCAGTTTAGACTTAGAAGGCAGAAGTAAAGGACAAATCCAAGTTGCATCTCTTTGTAATTTTCCTGTAAGGCATTCCAATAATGGAATTAATGCATATTTTTTTTAGGCTGTCAAGTTATAGTAAAAGCGTTATAAGCCCTCCCTGAACCTACATTGTAATAAATTTCAAGTCTCTAATTATTAGATATTTAAATATTTGTATTAAAAGTCTTTAATGATGAGAATACACGTTGCAGATGTGTGCTACTGCACTATTAAAGTGAGATAAATCACTTGGGGCAATTATTCATAGAGCCTTAATAAAGCTGATTTTCTTATCAAATCTCAAGAAAATTACTTCTTAAAATATGGGCACAATTGCACTAATAATATAGAATTATTATTTAATAACTTTAAGAATAAACACAGAAGCACCATTCATTTTCTGAAGACACTGCAAGAGCCTGGTGAGAAGCCATTTAATAGTAGCTATTTATTGAACACATAATTTTCATGTTCCTTTTCCAGGTTAAGCAAGGTGACCCAGCCACCAAGGTAAACCCAGTTGATTTTATCAGTGGGTAGGATGATGTATCACGATTATTAAGTCCTTTTTAGTTTCTACCTACTATCCCTTCCACTCTCCTTCCTTCCAGCAGGCCTCCAATTCGCCAATCACAGACTCATAGAGACCTTGAGCTCAGCTTAGTTGAACTTCATGAGGTTTGCAGAGACACGCTCCTTGAGCCTGTCAAGATCCCTCTGAATGGCATCCCTTCCCTCTAGTGAATTAACTGCAGCACTCAGCTTGGTGTTGTCTGCAAATTTGCTGACAACTTGCTCACTACATTGTTGATGAAGATATTAAAAAGTATTGGTATGGACTCCTTAGGGACACCACTCATTACTAGTTTCTACTTAGACATTGAGCCATAGACTGTAACTCTGGATATGGCCATCCAGTCAATTCCTTATTCACCTAAAATCTGTCCATCCAACCCATGTTTCTTCAGTTTAGCAGCAAGAGTGATGTGGGGAGGACCATATCAAAGACCTTAAAGCCTAGCCAGTTGCACATGAGCTGTTATCAGTGCCCCAAAGAGTCAGGGAGGTGGTCATCTCATACACCTCTGGTAACCTGTCTGGATAGTCAATCCTCTTGGAAGAATAACACCATTCAAAATCACAAAGTCTCAGTTAATAGACTCCAATCTAAAGAGATCTATCATTTCTTCTACCAGTCTTTGGCAGTCCCTAATATTCCTAGGGACCATGTCATCCCACAACCTCTGTGGATTTGTTTGCATGGCTACCAATATGAAAGCAACGCCCACCAGATAGACCATAATGTCGTAGACAATGCAAGGGCAAACATAAGCCAGAAAGCCCAACCTCAAACAACTTCCAGACTTTGCCCAACTACAACCACATGCACAGACTGTATACAATGATCTGTAGGATCTATTGCCAAAATCTGTTTTCACCTAAAGAAAACATATCAAGTGGTCAGTGAAGCCAGTCGACAAGAGAGGGAGCAATTCTAACTGCAAATACACCAGGGCAGAGGCTGTCTTGGTTATCCCAAAGCGGATGCAGCAGGATCACAAAGGGGTCTTGCCTCTGAACCAGAGCCCAGCTAGAAACTATTGTCCCATCTTAAAAGAGTCATATCTACTGCCATATTAGGTATCCTTCATTCGCCAACTGACTTCCTTCACCTCAAGCACTCAGAATCTATTTCATGTATCTCTCCAGGTTCTCTTCTCAGCAGTGTGCCACATTTCTCACTGGCTACAGAGAAGCGAGCTTTTAAGATTAGTAATGGGTTCAGCAGAAACATCCATTCAAGTCAGCAGTACTAATCCCATATTCAGGTGTTCAGAGTGTAATTCCTTAATGGAGAAGAAAATGGCAGTTACACAACCCCATAGAAAGAAGTTATTAAGAATTTGCTAGACAGCCTCTTCCTTCCAACCTGGGTGGGCAGAAATGGCATATATTCAGATCATGTGCAGCTCAGCCCCAGTATAAATTTCTGGTACAAGTATCTGGAAAAAAAGCCAGAAAATTTCTTACAAAGCTAGCATCTCCTTCTCTCAGCTTATAAAATTAAACAGAGACCTTTTAAAGACCACAGGACAATCAGTAAAGCAGTCAAAGGCTTGTACTTCACCTTTGTTTCCCTCTGTCCCTAGCACAGGGAAGGTGAGAAGGAAGAAGATGAGCAAGATGACAGAAAAAAGGGAATGGATTAAGGACAGCATCTGTGTTTTACAGTGTCTTTTGTTGTTCACCATCCAGTTCTAGTTTTCTAATTAGGATGTCCCAGCCCTTTTCTTTTAGAAAGAAAATGAGCTGAAGTATTGAGTATCCCTCATTTGTCTGTCTGCTGTATGTATTAAGCTTTCTAGGAGAAGCTGAAAAACTGAAAGTCAGTGTATGCCGTAGGACAAGACTGCAAAAGTAAGTAAATGGAAACTGGCAATAGTAGAAATGTTAATGCAAGTCTTAAGTCTTCAGGGTTGATTACAGCTTTGAGTATGATTTTTTACCTTGACCATCTTTCCCCCTCCCCTCCCCCAGCCCTTAATTTAAGGTTTTTCATTTTTAGTCAATTCATTAACAATGAAATTGAATTTTTAAATTAATTTACATAGTGGAAGGGGGCAACATCTTTTAATTTCAAAGATTTACACATTCTAAAAGGACTTGTTCATGTGCCCTGTCTGTGAATCATAGAGGAAAGGATGGTTACTGTGTTACAGAAGCAATAAAATACACAATTTACTAAAACATTATCCGAAAATATTATCCATGGAAGAATGATTCTGATTAGCTAACAGCACTGGATAGGTTTATGATTGCAAGCTTTATGACTATTTGATAACATAAAGTGTTATTTGCTTCTCAAAAGGAAATCGCAGCACATAATGCGTTTGTTGAGTTTAGTGATGTTAGCCCTATAAATCACTCAACAAGTTGCATTCTCAGAAATAAAATCTGCATTGCATTGTTAAAAATATACAGTGTGCCTATAAAGCACTTGAAAGACTACTTCTGATTTTCAATATATAATCAAGAAGGGATTTAGTGCTGATAAAGATATAAATAATTTTACCAGGTAGTGTCATCTAATAATGACTGTAATCAACTTGAAGCAACTTGTTCTTTACATTTAAAATAAGTAAAAGATTATAATCTTTGGTGATCAGTTGCAGTTATGCTTACAAGAAGTAATAACAAAAGATAACTACAAGGTACACTTGAATGACACTTTTTCTTACACTTTCTGTGTTGAAATGTAACAATCATTATTATTAAATTATGTACCCAGTATTTTCTCAGCTTTTGGGCTGACTGAATTTTTAGTTTCCTCCAATGTATTCACAGATCATATTTTCTCAGTATTTGGTTCAAGCTTTATTGTGTTGATTAATCTATCACAAACAAATACTAATGGAATGACACAATCACACTTGCACTTAAGTGAAATCTTGAGGCACTACATCCGGAAACTGTTATCCTGAAACAGCTGTTGTTCTGGGTTACAAGCACCAAAACCTGAAATAGCTATCCAGTGACACAAGTATGATGCTATCTATCATATGCTCAGTTTGAGAAGCTAACGTATGAAAGGCTATTCAAAATAATTACTGGAAAATAAGGAAGCAATCTTACTTACATATACAGCTTTTATTACTAAAGAACCGAGTAACCATTTATTTTTGACATTATACTCTAAAACTCCTGTTGGGCAATAAACTATGTCTAACAGACAGTGGAAGGTGTCCAGGGATCAAATTATTTACATGAGGATATACAAACAGGCTAAGGCAAAGCAGAGAAACAATTCTCCTGAGCTTAGCACATGAACTGTGGAAACTTTTATTTTTTTAAATACAATTCAGTCTCAAATATTATGGCTGTTTACTAGGGTTAAATCCTACCCAGCTTATTCATTATGTTCAGCACTTGAAAATGTTGCCATATAGCACTTCTGTACAGGATTACCCAATCAAGCAATGCTCATTTCCTAAGAGCAAGACAGTCCTTGACTTTAGGAATAACATTCGTTATTAATATTTTCATTGCTACTATTTTAAAGACTCATCATTAATTAAGGACAGTAATTATTTTGATGTAATTTCAAAAAACTTACTGACAAGGAAGTGTTTGGCACTAGAAAAAACCTGGGGGGGAAAAAAGGAAAGAAAAATTACTGCAGCATCATCTGTAAGAGGTAGCTCTTTGAGTTGAGTTTAAAGAAAAATTAGACAGAATGCAGCTGAATAGACTGTGGTGGATCAGGATTATCCAAGCACAAAAGAAAGGTATTGTAAAAAAACAAGCCAGCAGCCAATTTAGTAGAAATGACAGGATAACCTTTTCTAGGTCTGTGGTCTGAAGTTTCATTAAGGCACAGGATCCCAGACTATTTTTTCAGTGGAGATGCAGGTATTCAGACTGCAGATGTTCCACAGACAGCTCATTAGTCACACAGTGCTCAGTTCACCAGGCTCCTTCCAACTGAGAAACTGCACTGACATACAACAAAAAAATTGCTAAAAAGTGTGTTAATTGTATTACATTCATATGTAAACAATTTTCTTTATTACAGAGAGGTCGCAGGCCTCTGAATGCCAAAGGATGTCCTCAATGAGACAATAAAAGTGTTCATAGAACAATCTCTACTAAAAACATGGCCCATACAGTAGAACTCTTGAGAATCACTACTTAGAGCTGTTCTATTTGCCTCATATAAAGATATCACTTCAGACTTCTGCAAGCATCCATTCAGTTAATCTCTGCTTCTCTTCTGATCTAGCTTGCATTAATCGCTCATCTCCTAACACAGATATCATTTCTGTCCCCTTCATTAGTACCAGCCTAACTGAAATACAAATAACAAAAAAAAAACCCAATCCAGCCCTCTTCCTGGAACCTTTACAGCAATTATAACTCTCTTAAATGTGTCACTGTGTATTGATTTTCCCATTTCATTTTTTCATCATTTATTATTTGTAAGGTAGTAAGAGCACAGATACGTTGGAGAAGAAAACAGACAATTTAAAATGTTACTAATTGACATGTTCTTCAGTGAAAATAGCTCTGAGTAAGAGACTAAAAAATTCCTATAGAAGCCGCCACAGAAAAAGGTTGTGACATTTATGGCATTTTCCCCCACACTGCAATGCCAGTGGGGAAGAAGAACCTACAAAAAGAGAAGGCAGAATTTGCTATCCCAGAACGAGCTATGCTTTCCAGTCTTTAAAATCCAAGTACAGTCAGAATTCCAGTTACAACAGCAGGATACCAGGTCACCTCTACAGAGCACCCAGCTCTCCAAATAGCATCTCCATCTAAAGTCCTCTCAGAGAACCCATGGATTTTGGGCCAACAGCGCAGTATCCTCTGACAAAGAAAGAATGAACAAAGGCTGTGGAGAGACTTCATACCCTAGCTGCTTCAGTATCTTCCCCTCCACAGGGATAGGCTTGAATTTCCTTAGCTTTCCACTTGCTCTGCTGCCCAATAGCACTTCTACCTCTGGAACGCACTGCTCAGCCTGAGCTCAAGCCAGTAGGGCCAAACCTTCCTGTGAAAGGTTCATCTTTCTTGCTCACAGAATGGAGACCAGGTGGTACGACTCCTGAAAGAGCAGCGAGGCATAGATGGTAAAATCTCTGGTCTGGTGTTTGTCCAGACAACACATGCTCTTGCTTTGGTGTCTGAACTGCAGTCACATAATGCACAATTATCCACTGACTGACACAAGGCTTCCTGAATTTCAGTGCCTCAGCTTCCTTCATTGAATTGTAAAATGAGTAATAAACATCACAGTGGCCAATAACAACAATATTCACACAGAGGTAGTACTAACAGAAGCAATAACGAAGGGGACACGTTATAGATGTGGCTTGATCTAGAGATGCAAGAGAAAGCAAGCTGACAAAAAAAATTGATAATTAAGATCATCTCAAATGAGATTCATAGTCATTCCTGTGGTTCTCCTCGCCCATGCAACAATTCTCTTGCTCTGCTAGCTGCTCAGACAACTATTTCAGATGCTTAATTCTTCAGTAACTTGTCATCTACACATTACTGCAAAGAGACATTTTACATAAAGAGGACTCTCAAATCCACTCTCAGGAGATTGTTTGAAAAAAGAAACAAAACGAAAAAAACCCAAATAAAACAAAACCACAAAACCAATGCCCTCTCCAAAAAAAACCCAACACAAAACAAGCTCCATCTTTCTTATCTTTTTCTTCTATTTCTCCATTCTGGAAAACTCCCTACCCAGCCTTAGCCATAGATTAAAGTGAGTGACCACTGGCCACAGCCACAAGCAAGCAAAGCTAACTGGCACAGGTTGTTATGCCTGCTGTAACCACTAACTTTCCACCACTTCATGACATCACAGGAATGCTTTCCAAATATAATGAAGTAAATATATGTAAAACGATCTACCTTCAGCTTTCCCCCTCATTCTTCCCCACCCATCTCCCTTTTACTCCACCATCTATCAGCAGTGCAATTTTCGCCTTTAGAAACTGAAGAGGGTAAGGGGCACCCAGAAAGGTTGTCTCCTCTTTTCAATTTTGACTCCAGGGTTCATGCAGGAATTCATTAAAATTTTGAAGGAACAGGATAAAAGGATGCAAATAAAGGCTATTAAAGTTCAGACTGGCTGATGGAATGATGAGCTGCAAACAACTGATGGAATTTAACAAGATACTTTTGTTAGTCTGAATTGTGTTTACTAATGTAAAAAAAAAAAAAACACCAAAAAATAAACAAAAAACCAAACAAAAACCCACCAGATTCTTCTCACAAACTAATCACAGTTTTACCTTAAAATGTCCTAGTGTGTCTGACACACTAATCAGTGGATTAATTAGAGGTTTGAAAGACCTACATAGACACCAGATTTCTGTTTAAATAAAGACTGCTTCCTAACTGGTTTTCCTCTCTGTGATTCAAGAAAAAACACCCATTACTGGTAACAAAAGATAATTAGCCCATAACAACAGCTACTTGCATGTTATCTGTTCTATTTCCAAATCCTTGAAACTTCTATTATGTCCAATTAGTTGTTTGGATTGTTTTTCCCTTCTAGCAGTAAGAAGCTCTCTCTTAAGAACTTAATCTCTCATTAGTCTTTCCACTGAATACACCACTCAGCTATCACTAGGCCACTGCTATAAAAGTTACAAAACTTTGCCTTAATAAACCAGTTGCTTGCTAAATCACATACTGTTTTTCCCTGTACTTGGTACTGAGATCAGATTCATGCACTCCATTCTGCAGATACTGCAGATGAGTACATTTAATAGTTAATGACCTGAAAGCTGACTCCAATTTAAATTACTCCAATATTATATTCACATTCTCCCTGAGGAAATGTAGAATACTTGTGAAATACTGCTTTTAAGGTTCTTGTTTTAGTCACTGGAACGTATATTCACTTTCAAGAATCTATTAAAGCTTCTGCAATTTTACATTTTACTTCATAGCTACATTCAAACCAAGATGAAATATTTTAGTGCCAAATGGAATATTTTAACAGGAGCATTTAAAGTATATGTTATTTTGGATAGCACTACAACATCACATTACTTACTGTCCATACAGGGGTTGTGTTTGGCTTGCAGCAGATGAGCAAAGAAAGAGGACTGACCATAGGATGTATTAATTTTCTCCAACTATATGATACTATATTATGTACTCAGATGTATGTGTTCCTCAGGCCAGTATTATTTACCACTTGTACATTGGTGTAACTCCAATGTCTTAATTCCTCCTCAAACTATGACTCCTTGCAGTTCTGTCCTGAGCAATGAAGTCACATACTGAAACTCAGAACCCGGTATACTGACACCCAGGTTCCCAGTGCATCCCACAGAGAGCTGCCAAAGAGCTGTTCCTCCTAAAATCTGATGGACGTCTGTCACAGGGATGTCAGAGAGTAAGATACCCTACAGCCTATCCAGTGTGGCAATTCTTTAGCAGGTATTAAGTTAGCAGTAGTAGAGTCTTCTGCATATCTGAACAGAAGTTTAAAATTCTCCTTAAATGAGTTTATCAGATGACTCAATGAGGTTACTCTCCCATCTGTTCCCCTCCTTCAAGCAGTGTCTCCAATGCTGAATCCCCATTGCTAGGTAAATACCAGCTACAGTCTCTCCAGTGACCTGGCTCGTCATTTTTGTTGCCTAGCAGCAGGTCTTTGGGATCTTATGTCCTGTGACAGCTCTGCAAAGGAAGGTGCATCAATTTGAATCTGAATCCTCTGCCAAAATCTTCTCTGGACCTGGGTGACGAACACTGAAAAAAAAATTCCAAGATTACCAAGCAGCTGTCGAAGTTGGGCTTTTGTCACTTTTCAGAAACAGCAATCTGTCTTTCTTTGAACTGGTAGAGGTCTGCGGGCTGCATTCTGGCTTTGAGGACACATTTTCATGCTGCTGTCACCACAGCAACTTAAGGAAAACAACATGCCTTCTGGCTCACATTGGGAAAATAAAAAACCACAACCAAAAAACAAACAAAAAAACCCGCCCAAACAACTAACTGGAATTTCCTTGCTCACCTTCAACCTCAGTGTTCAGGCCAACTGCTTTCCACTTCTGATGCTACTTTGACTAACGCCAGATCAATCACAAGTATGTACAGTGGATCTACCTACAACATTTCTAAAAAGTCAGCATCTCCAAAATACCCACTGAGCTTTACAACTCTAGAGGTAGTTTTTTATGAGAATAAAAGCAACTTCTGAGAATACTGAAAACTCAAAGAATTTATCAATGGTTTCATTATGATGATAAACTGAATGTTAATTTGTGATTTTATATCGTTTGACTTATATTTTATCTATTTCAGATCAATACAGTTTCCTCAAATATTCTACACTTAGCACACAAAGTTGGCTGCCATTATCTGTATCAAAGAACATTTTTGCAGACACTTTGTTAATTCCCAGTCCAGCACTTGAGAACAAAATTAACTTAGTGAACTTTTGCCTGCATGGGACATTCATGGATTGGTATCTTCTAATATATTGTTTTCAAAATGAACTCCTTTATTGCAGCACATTTATAAAAAAAGCTCTTACTGCATCAGAACCACAAAAAATTTACACCAGGTAAGGTAAAAAGGTAAAAATAATGGTAAATCCTGACTCCATGTAAATAAGAATGGAATGGCAGATCAGTTGGCAGCATATTTGATCCTCTGGAAAAAAACCAACAGTATGACATCAGAGCCAGCTCAGAAATCAGTGTGGCAGAGTAGCTTTCTTTTGCACAATGCAGTAAAAAACAAGGAAGAGCTGTTAGTGTTGTATTTTTGAAACCATGAAACCAATTATAAACTTCTTAGGACTTAGTGCTCAGTTCAGTGGAAATGGATTTAGATCAACAATCAAAACTGAAATGAAGATTTTGCTTATAATCTGAAGTGTGTTAAGGGTTCTTACAGTTTCTAGTGAAAAGCAGCTTAGGAAAAACATGTCATGGTTATGACACAGAGGGAAGAAAAATAATCAGTTCAGTAGAGCAAGTGCCAAAGCAACAGAATGATAAACCCAGGTTCAGCGATGAAATTATGTTACATTCTCAACCAATTTTAATACACATTCGTCTACTTTAAAAATATAACCCTTACAAAAAGGATTGTGCCTCGCTGCTGCGGCTCAAAACTTTTGTTTATAAATTTCTAGTCTAAATTCCTACTTAATAACCAATTTTTGGTATTGGCTGTATTGAATATGCATGCTTCATTTAAACAATTATGTCATTAAGTGTTTGGATTAAGCATTTCTGTAGTCCATCTGCACAATTAAATAGTAGTGGCTTTATGGTGTGAAATCTCTTGGTAAACTGAATACAGGAGCTGATCTCATTTACATGCAAGCTAGCCATTATCTAATTCCCCACATAATGTATAAAAAGAAAACCTATTTCAGTACTATCCCAAATGCACATGACAGCACAAATAAAGTGCTTTCAGCTTTAAGGTATCCATTACAATTAATTATCCATAAAGTCCTTGGCATAAACTGTGCAAAAGCCCTTCCTTTTGAATAAATGGAACTCCACTAAAACTATACAGGCACCTGAACTGACTGCAAATGAAAGCAAATATTCATTGGCATTTTGCTGCAAACAAAGGCCTTTTCTCTATGAAGTTGTTTGACACAGAGTTTTACTGCCTTGAATTTTTAGCATAACAGCTAGCATTGTTTTTCTAGCAGATGAAGCTAAGAATAAGGATTTTGTGATATTTCAAGAGATAAGGCAAATAACAAGAGAAAACATGAATACTTTATATCAGTTTTATGCCTTGATAAATTCAGTAGTGTTATTTCATACTCATTCAAAAATGTTTGTTCAGTGTCAATTAGATTGTCCATTATGCTAACTATCATAAATTAAGTACTAAATGAGAAATCTCTCAGATCCATTGAAAGAAGTGATACCAGTTACTCTGCTACATACTTGGGTTTACTGGCCAGAGCCCCTTGCAGGGAATCAAGAGACCCTATGGTGGGTGCTGAAAAATTGCATAGTAACCTTAGAGTAAGATGCACAACTGAGAGTTACATCAAACTACAAGAGAACTATTATGAAAATTCTGGAAAATCTACAGTAACAATTGCTCCCTTGGTAATCATCGGAACACTCTACGGGTAAACTGGAAGTTTATTACATCTAGCATATGCTTTTATTTAAGTTTTATACAGCACCTCATCAAATGAGAACACTTTGCAAATTGAAAAATAAAGCACTTATAAACAAATTGGGTAGCTTGTTGCACAAGAAGATGTTTGTCATCATGGAAGGATGAGAATACTAAGGTGGATATGTAATGAAAGTATAGAAACGAGGACTGAGAAGCAACTACTGACATTAGAGTGACATCACGTTACTAAAAAATTTAATAGAAAGTTAGAAAAAGAAAGAAGATTAAAATGCATCAAGAGGCTGGCATAAAAAAAAAGTGTTTTAGGTGGAAAAAGATAAAAAGCATACTAATACGATGGTCTGACAAACTGGAATCCTTGGTAGAAAGCTCAAATAACAGTTGAAGTTATTTAACAAAAATAAATTTTTATTGTCAATGTATGAAGTTATCTTTCTTCAGAGGTCACATCTATGCTCTACAGATTCTGAAGTGTACTGAGTTACAGGGCCAGGAGTGCACAACTGAGAATGATACCACTAATTGTCTTCAACTACATCCAGACTTCAGTTCTCTGTATTCATACTGAACAAACTTTGGCAATCTGTTATTCCAAATTTGTTCCAAAATCCCAAATGATGTAAAATACTAGAATTTTATGGCAAAAATACTTTAAAACACTGGCATTTTGAATCATACATAATTTCGGAAATGAAGTAAAGCAATTGTGCTAACCTATCGTGTGTTCCAAAGCATGGTCACTGGTGACATAAGCGGTTTCACATCACTTCTCTAAAACCTGTGAAGTATTACACAAGACACTAGGCAGTAAAGAATGAATCCCTTTAAGTCCCAGTTTAAAAGTGGCAAGCTTCTTCACAGCATGTTGCTTCTCTTCTAACTGGTGTTTGGTATGGGTTGTTTTTTCTTTTGTGGGTTTGTTGTAAGAGAGTGTTAGGGGTGTCTCATTTCCTGTTTTTGTCTGTCTGAAAAACTCATAAGAATACTGGCAGCTCATTCAGGAAGAAGAAGGTATGGCACGTAATTTAGGTTTAGCTCAGATCAGTGATTTGGACATGAAATGAGCTTAGTTAAAGATGACCAATATAACAGCTACACCCTGCTAAAGTCCTTACAAGGACGTATTTTTTTTTAGTGGGGAAGGAGCATATTTTGAACAAAATAGTACTAAACTTCCAGTTAGTTACAAAGTTTTGTCG
This sequence comes from Nycticryphes semicollaris, assembly GCA_013400055.1. NCBI lineage: Eukaryota > Metazoa > Chordata > Aves > Charadriiformes > Rostratulidae > Nycticryphes > Nycticryphes semicollaris. The sequence goes on from VXBJ01000026.1 coordinate 69,223, forward strand.
TTGTTAAATTATATTAGCTGGTGAAGAAAGAATCCTAGAGACTCTGCTGACTTATACATGGATCAAAACTTTCAGTTCAAATGCCAAAATGTCAACTCTCTGCATAGTAATTTTAAACTGTGTTAGGTATCATCTTTATATTATACACGGGAGCAACAAGCCTCAATGATACCTAATATTATGGTGATTCTCTGCTCAAAACTGGTTGGTTTTTTTTCAGAATAAATCTGGTCCATAAGCACTATTTTGACAAGAAACAAACTTGCAACTAAACTTGTACTTTCTATAAAACTTTGGGCAACTACTTAGTCTTCTTTGAGTTTTGTTACACAGAGAACGAAAGAGAACACACCATTATAAGCTTGTCTAGCTTGCAAACTACAGAGATTTCACTACTAAAATTCTATTCAAGCAAATTATATACTTCTTTCAAGTTACTTGAAAAGAGCTTCCAAGATAAGTTATTTTATAGATAAAAACTGTTGCAGTAAAACTGATTAAAATGTATTACATTATTTATAGTTCAAAGTTATCTTTGCTTCAGGCAAGGCATTTATACCTTTCATCAGGATTAAATATTTTTACGAAGTATTTTTAAAAAGTATGTCACTCTGAATTTTAATTCAATCCATTACACCTGTAAATCTGTTTTGCAGAGATTTCAGAGGATTTACTTCACAACAGATGAGCTCAATGTATATTTCAATGGGAGACAGGATGGGTGGTTGGAGAGATATGGAGAGATGATCCACGTATCATTCTCCTAACAGGAGAACTCAGTGTTAAAAAAGCAACAGAAGAAACAGACACACTGGCTGGTATTTAAGGCTTTTCTCAATCTTCTATTTCAGTATACCTGAAAAAAATGCTGAAACAAATGATAGTATTTCCTTTAGAAGCACAGGTTATTACTGGCTATTAAGGCACAGAGACCTGTGTGCTTTGTCAACAGTTAAAGAATTAAGTGCTGCAGTGACATCAAGAAAGCAACTTCTGTCTTGCTTTCCTAAATTTAAACAAAAGGCTACCACAAAGCACACAGGACATCAGGCACTTCTCTAGTTTTCTTCTGTTACCTGGTAAGGTGAGTTACTATACCAAAACTAGAAGTCTTGAACAACTTAATGGAAATTCTAAATTTGGATGAAATACCGATAAAGGCTGTTACAAAAATTCTCAGCTTTTCAGACCATGCCTAGAAAGTATGAAATTCAAATATATCATTCATTTTCTCATCTCAATCAAAATGTACAGCTACATTATATTTCCCCCCATGTAGCGACATTTCCATGTTGATTCACCTTTAAAAGCTTTACGTATTTGTTCAGTAAAATTCTACACACTGAGGGATTTTTCCCCAAAAAGGGGAAAAAAAAAATAAGCCTCCTCTCTCTTAAGCACAAGATGGAGGTGCCTGACACTAAAAAATAGCCAGTCTGGTATTTTTCAGATACATTTCTAAAAATGCCAGCAGAAACGCTTTTAATTCCAACTCTTCTGAAGTAAATTGATTTGATTTAGTGAGCACTACCCAACTGCCCCAGTGTCATCTGGAATAAACAGATACATCCTTTGCTTCGGAAGACTCAGGTTAACACATTATTCATCACACCTGCCTCAAAATTCCTCTGAACAGCTAATGAGATAGGTGTTGACTTCAGTCTTATTAGGCATAAAACAGAAGTTGCTCTTCAAAGTTTCTGGTGTCTATTCAATGTTTATTTTGCACATAGTACACTTAGAGCTTCAGATGAAAAATAAAAAGCAAGTGTTTTTCACAACATTCTTGGGTAGTATAAAAGGAAAGCAGGTTTTACATGGTCTTCTTGCTTATTTTGTTGTTTTGGGGAGGCGTAGCCCACTGTTTTCCATCTCCTTGCTGAATATTTTTGCTTTCTGCAGCAGCATTTGTTTACATTTGAATGACACATCAAACACACCAAAAGCTCTTTGTCATGTTTTATCAATGTTTTCCAGCTCATGTTGTGCTTCCATATTGACAAGCTTGACAAAGGAATTCTTGTTGGATAGGGAATTAATTAGACTCACCAAATTTCAAATTTCTGTAGATTGTTTGTATTCTGGATTACCCTTAAGGGACATAAACACATAAAGCAACTGAAGGTATATTTTTCTCTCAAGAAACAACTTGAGCTGTTTAGCAGGCTATAAGGAAAAAGCAGTATCTATTGATTATTTTGAACCCTACTATTCAGAAAATCTAGCACGTTCTGCTTCTTGGGCAATCATTTTAGATATAGTTCAAATACAGTGGTGAGGTTAAAGTAAAAAAATAAAAATAATTGCTCTTCTTTTTGGTAAATGACACTTACTGGTCATGGATCCCTGAAGAGTATTAGCTCTGCCAAAAACATTGCTGTGAAAGATTTTGGTTTTTTCAGGGGATAAATTAAATTTTTGTCCATTTCTTGACACATACACAAAGATCGCTACAATATTTCTAACTTTAAGAAAGTGCAATTACTGCTTTTAAATGTCAGTTCTCTGTAAAAGTCATTCATATGTATACAAAGAAAAAAAGAAAAGTAAAACTACAAAGTTCAGAAAATTAAGATGAGATTTCTACCACCACAGAACTGTAGTGACTTCACATGCTTGCATCTTGGCAAGTACGTAATTTCTTTATTTCGGCAGAGAGTTTGGAAGTGAAATATAACTATATAGAGACCATTAAAAACATTCTGTAATTGAGATCACTATTTGTAGAAAGGACATTACACTCATGCCATCCAATTTTCTCTGTTGTAGTCACTATTTTGCTCTGAATTGTCTTCCAGCTGGAAGAGTCACTCATCTCTTTCTCTACATTCCTGTGATGCATACTTTAGACAGAACTGTTTTGTTTCACTCCAAATAACTGTGTTATCGAGGGGGAAATTACATTTTTCATGAACATAAAGATTTTAAAGCACTCTTGTCCACTGCTAAAACAGGCATTCTGGATTAGAATATGATTTGATATACCACTCCTCCCACCGGCACACGCCTGAACTTGACAGCAGTACTCCTGCAAGAGTAACAACATCCTCTGCTCCCTAACCCCAAGGCTTAGGTGCCCGGCAGTGACACACCGCATTCAGGGGCCAGTGCTAACCAAGTAGCACCCTGCAGTGGGACAGATGCTCTTGCAAAACACAATGATGAGTTTGGAATGGAGCATGCAGGAATTTTGTAAAGATGATTAGAGACTACAGAAGTGTTGACTGCACCCCCACAGAATAAAGAAATGAAACCTGATTAACAAGCGCATACAACTGTATACAGGGAGGTCCAATTCCATGCGTGTTCCTGGTTGTTCTACCTCTGTCTTTTCTGTTTCTTCACACAAGACGCAGTCCCCAGAACACAAATTTCCAGCAGGAGAAGCTCTGAATCTGCCCAATCTCACATGGAAAGCTATGTTGCCTTTCACTTTTCTTCCACCCCAACTTCCATAAAAGCAAGTAGAATGGGAACTTAAATACTAGCAGGGGGGAAGAGCCATTACTAATCTGTCTTCCTTGTTACTTTTTACAATACTATGTCCTTTCCACGCAGCAAATACAGCAGAGCAGAGTTAGATTCAGTAGATTCCTGTTGATTGTTGCGCATAGAGCAATACAGTGAAAAAGTATGGGCATGAATTTCTTACATTTACAGAATATCAAATAGGATATGTGGGTTATTCAGTTAAAGGCTTCTACAACTAAGTAAAATAAAAATTATGTTAAAAGAGAAGTCAGTCTGTTGAATGTAGCTCTGTAACAAGGGGAATAGCAAAGTCAGATGTTATCATATGGGTAAAAATATTCCCTTTCAAATATCTTCTCTTTCTGTTAAACCCCACAGTCCTGTCACATCTGAAATTCCATCTGTCCTTTATTTATGGCATATTTCATCCCAGCAAAAATACACTGATATCAGAAATTCTGCCTTCCAGATAAAGTTAAAATAAACATAAAATATTCTGCTGTAAATGCATCACAGCATAAGGATATACACAGTTCTTCTTTAAATAGTCTCTAACAAACTTCAATTAATACACATTAAAAAAAAAAATTGTAAAATTCAAAGGAAGATGCATGGGTTTTAATGGATTGTATTTTGCAGTTTATTCCAATAAGAAACTCATCTTTAAGCAAAGCTGACAATGCATCCTGAAAGTTAAAATTGAAAACAGTCAGAAAATGCAAGAAACAAGAGCAATACTTTGTCAGTAACCTTTTCACTGAGAGCCAAAATAAGAGAGAAGTGACACCATACTACTTCTTGCATTAATAAGAATGATAATACAATATAGCTAGGATTAGCATTTCAGAAGATCAGGCACATGGACCAAAATGCCTGGTGAAAGTTATGCCTGACCAATTACTTTTTAACTATAGTTCTTAAAATAATGAGAACAGAATCTGACATTTAAAGAAAAGAACACAAACACTTGTCTACTTAATTATCTTAAGCCTGAAAGCACTTTAGCCCTTTACTTTTTCCTTTCATTATGGCATTATACAAGCAGCATCAGAACAGCAAGGCTAGGTCTTATACTTCAGTAATTTAGCTTTCTAAAAAGGTAAGCACACTATGTCAGCAGCAAAATAATGCACTATCACAGTTTAGAACACCACTGCTTTGACATACTAATAAATATTTAAGTGGGGGGTTTGCTTTGTTTTGGTTTTTATTTTTTCCCTTGACTCTATGCCTCAGGATAATTACAGACTGATAGTACCTGTTGTTACTATAGATTCCGTAATATCTCACTAGAATACTTTGTCAGGCCTGCTTGCCTAATTACAACAGTCATGCCAGAGGGAAAGACATTGCTATCACAAGGCTGAGACTTTATTTTTTTTTTACCTTGGAAGAAAAATCATGCTAGTATTTCTTCTACAAGACTCCCTAACCCTCTAGAGGAACTTTACTCCAGTGCATTGACTTTTACACAAGAAATAGTAACACAAAATTAAAATTACATACACCAAGAAAGAGGGACTTGTTGTTTATAAATATTTTGGGAAACTACCTAGCATAAGATAGACAATATTAACCAAGCTTTCAGTAAAATATGACAAAATTGTTTCTGATGTGTTCACGAAGCCTTTGGTTGGGTTTTTTTTGGTCTGGTTTTGTGTGTGTGTGTGGGGGGGGTTGTTTGTTTTTTAAACAATATTACACTTTCCACGCTTCTAAAGAGTAAAATAGATAATATTAATACCACTTTGGGGATCTCAGTTCTAACACAACTGGGACTGTTCCTAGCTCAGACCAAGCTGTAGCTCCACCTGAAGCATCAGTGACAGTAAATTCACCTCATGAGGGCATTTCCTCTAAAAATCTCTGTTGGAGAGAAAATGTAAGGACATTCCAACCTATGTTACTCACATTTCATAAAAGACAGTGGATACCATGCCACAAATAAAAGCAGCCACCTTTTCTGCATCTAATTTGTCTTTTTTTTTTTTTTTTTCGGTGGTGGGAAAGGGTAAAGGCAGTGGTAGTTCTGAGTAACATTGCTTTCAGAAGAACAGACTACAACAAAAAGATTCAACAGTTGAGATACACTCTCATCAGCAATGCTCAAAACAAGGCCCTGAACAACCTAACTTGGACAGACCCACTCACTGGGGAAGGTTAGTCTAGCTGACCTACTTCCCCTCCATCCTCAGTTATTCTGCAATTTTAGATGGCATAATTATTATTGTTGGCAGAGGCTCTGCTCAGGATGTTGGTCACCTTCAAGTAAATTTTAACACTACGAAATCTTCTTACTGATAACTTGCTAAATAAGTATTTTTAAATTTGAGGTTGCAGAAAAATACAGGCTAGTTAAAGAGAATTCCATGGCAGAGTTAGAGTATTCCATGGCAGAGTTAAAGAGTATTCCATGGCAGAATACGGTATGATCACCTTCAGAAAGAGCAGAAACATTGGTATTATTTCCCTTTAATAGGTACATGCTGTTAGAAATCCACTTCAACTGGAAGTCAGAGCAGCAAGACCAAAGTTAAATTTTCTCTTTTTCCCTTTAAAAATATATATAACTTCCTCAAATAAGAAATATTTCCTAAATCACAGCATTGTGAAGAGAGAACTGAGAGGAAAATACACTTCCATCCTACTTACTGTGTGGGAACAGCTAGGAAAAAAAAAATATCACAATTTTGCAGCTGTAAATATTTTTTCTAAATGCAAAATTGCCTAGACTTTACCAACAAGATGCTCTGAACAAGTTTCTTAACTAAAATCACCAGATGAGTTAGCAAAATTACTTGTAGGCTGAAATATATAAAAGAACTTTTGAAAACAGGGATTTTGCATATTAATTTCCTTGCAGTAGAAACTGGCAGCTTTAATTCCAGCATATGGCTGAACCATATTCCACCTCATGAAGTTGTTGCACAGATAGTAACAGAGATGATATAAAAACAAAAAAAAGTACCATTATCATGATGACAGTTTTCTGAATGCTGTTTACACAAGCACATGTAGAATTCAGACATTTAACAGCTCAGCAGTGTTACATAAAGCTGCATGCTGGAATACAACACCCTGCCGACAAAACTACAATTGTTCATTAATTTCTTATTGTATCTAAAAACTGCAGGTCGTTTGGCCTTATGAATAAATTTCTTTTAAAATGTTGCTGTAGCTTTAGAAAAAACACACCAGCGTGATTATAAGATATTAGGAAAAAAACCCAGGTATTAATAAAAAAAGAGTTTATCTGTAAAATTTACTTTTTCATTTAAAAAATAACTTTCTTTGTAAAGTAAAAGTTACGTGTACCCACTACTTTTCAGTAAGCAAAACCAGGTTGACTACAGAAACAGAACTCTGGAATTTAACGGAGAAGAAAACTTTTCTGAAGTAATTGCAAAATATCTGAGGAACTCAAGCTTATCTGTTAATTATTCATGTTTCTGTTTTCATTTTCAGCTACTCTGGAGCTGCTGATGTTGGCACTCTTCTACTAGGTTTAAGCATCCTTTCAGCTCAACTCTGCTAAATTAAACTGTCACTTTCTATTAAAAAAATCTATAGTAGGAGGTTTTTAATCTTCCGATTTATACTTTGTAATAGGAAGTCAAAGTTTAAATTAGGACGATATCAGCTTATGAAATAAAGCCCAAGCAGTGCAGTGACAACCGCCAGTGAAGAAAAACTTCCTGCCTGCATCAAAGCGCACAGCAGAGCAGTTTTATTTTCAGTCTTTTAAAGGGTTTTATTTTACAAAGTCTCAATTCAGTCTCACACTCTTATTTAAACTAGTATTGCCCATAGGTTCTGACAAAATACATCTGAAGAAAGATAAACCCTTGTCATCAAGCATCTGAACTCTACCTGTAGAATTTATTGACCTACCACACCTGCAGCCTCTCTGCTTTTCAGAGTATTAACCAGGCCATACATAATGCAGTTGAATTAACATTTCCTCGTGTAAGCTGATGCTTTTCAAACTCTAAGAAAGGACTGGGGGCTCCACATTTCATTGTGCTGAAAATTAAACAGCTTTCTAAAATATTCTTTTTTTTTTATGGAATTCTTAAAAAAAAACCAAACAAACAAACAAAAACATCCCCCCCACTAATAGTCCTATTTATTTCCCTTTTATATGATCTTTCCTTTATTTTTTTTTTTTGTTCCTAAGCATTTCCAGTTTCTCTTCTCCACTGCTAACACTCCCATATTTTTAATCATGTTTTTCTGGTCTTTTTTTCCAGTCCTCTACACATGTGGTCTTTCTTGTCTCATTCCCTGGCAGTTATATCCCTTATTTCCTGTACAGGCATAACCACTACGTACTTTCTATTCTCCATTTGCTCTATTGATACTGCAAAGCCAGATCCCTCCACAGCAAAGGGTAAGCCTTGTAGAGAGAATTCAAGACCCACAGAAGGAACACGTGCACTCCAGTAGCTCAACTCATTTGTTCAGTTCCAGCAGAGAGAAAGGGATCGTTACACATCAGCTGGTTTTAAAAACTCCAACAGCAAAAGAATCTGTGGCTAAACAATAAGATGAGAATTTGGCAAGGAGAAAAAAAAAAAAAAATAGTAAAAGTGAAAAAACAGGAATATCTCAACATATTTAATTGAAGGAAAATCCTCAGGCCATTTTACCTCACATATTTACCTAAAATATTCACGCACCATTCTGAAAACTATGATGTTAATTTTTTCATATAAGCTTAAATTCTGAAGCTACCACTTCAATTCTCAGGAGTTATTAGCTTCCTGCTTCCAAGAAACTTACTTCCTACTACCTACGTTATCAACTTCTCCTTTGTTGTCCAGCTCATATCAGATTAGTCTAATCTATTTAAGTTGAGTTGATACATGGGGTCTTCTTTGTCTTGGTAATATCCTTAACTATGCTACACGAATTACAAAGTCATAACAAAACAGGCTTACATTTTTATAGAATTAATTTTTTATACCTATAAAACACACACATATATCATTACCCGTCAGCAATGGCTGTTTGGAATATAAATGTAAATAATACTGATAGATATGGCAATGAGATTATTTAATTAGAAAATACTTACAAGTACTATTTGCATGACACCCATAACTGACAAAGAAAGACGTAAAATGGTAGAAAGGTGACTGGGATGTAAAATAATACTCAAACTCCACTCACCCCTTAAGAGGTCTTTGCTAGTGAAATCCACCAAAAGTAGTCACTTCAGGGGTAGGCCTCCTTAAAAATATCTTGCCCTACTAATAACACCTGCAAATCCTGCTCAACCATAGATGAAAGTGACAGCACACTTGAGGAATTTGTCCCTGAATATTTAAAGCAGAATGACCATCTAAAAGTAGTTTTCTAAAAACCAGGTTATGATCTTCTCCAAAAAGAATGTCAGACATAATGCTCCATAATACTATGTAATGAAGTAATATAAAGGACCACATGAAGGAACTGATTCAAGTAGAGCATCTATTCCCTCCTACACAGGAAATAGGATTTTTTCTTTATTTACACTGATGTTATCATTCTGAGGTAGAGCTAAAGAAAAAACTAGTCACAAGATGTGCTCCAGACATGGGGAAAGTGACCTCAATGTGGGAGAAACAGTATTTATTAGTAGGGTTATTACAACACACTGGCTCATAAAACAATTATGTACTGCAATCACTAGATTCTTCCCATTACGTCATGTCTCATGAATTTTGAGATAATTTTTAAAGAAGGTTCAATTGCCTATAAGCATAATCTTGTTATGACATCTTTATCTTGTCACATGACATTTTACTACCTTTCTGTTATCCTAGGGATCTTTAGTTCAGTCCTGCTATTAATAGATGCTAGACCCTCTCTCTGGCTCAGCATGCACTGATATGCTATATTTCACTGAAGCTAACAGTTACAACTGTGGCTCAGCCACAATTGTCTCCCTTTTCAAAATGACTGCACAGACTGAGCAAGAAAAGAGCTCAGTGAGGAGCACACATAAGCTGATTATCACACAGTTAATACACAGCAATGCAAGGTTGCAAGAGGATAATTAAACTAGTTTAAAACCCTCATCTATACAAAGAATTTAGAAAACAAATCTATTGAAAGAGTCATTCGACAGCATGGTGTCCTAAATATTGCCAATTATATTCTATCAGTGTTTGAGAGATGGAACCCTTGGATAACTTTGAACAATAAATGTATACTAGAAGTTAAAATTACAACATGTTATTTTTTTTTTTTTAAAGACTGCCATAATATTCAAATTTAATTCAGACCTTAGTAACTGGAAGGTTATTGGGTATCTATTCAGCCATAGAAAACAATGACAATATTTCATGTTGTCCTGGTTTGAGGTAAAGAAAATTTTCTATTTTACAATTTTTTTTTATCTGGGCCTCTTCTAACTAACTACAATCTGAAATTAACGGCATATTGCTCAGAGAACTGTTCACTCTCACAAAACCTGATTATACTAAGGAATGGTGCAGAGAGGCCCTTGCTTCTACTTATTGCTATAACAACCAAGGTCAGGTAATTTCATTATTTGCCCCGTTGGAGGGTCAGAAGCAGAAAAGCATCAAGGGGTCACACCTGTAGGGAGGAGAAGACAGAACAGGTGACCCAAAATTGGCCATTTGGGGTATTCCATTCCATCCACATCATACTCAGTATAAAAGCTGAGGAGTCAAAGGGTCAACTCTCTTTCTTCAATGGCCAACATCTGAGGAGGATCTTGTTTGTTTGTCTGCCATTGATCCTGATCCGAGCATTCCTGACTCCATTTCTGGAATCCAGCTCCCATCAGTCATGTATACAAAATTTTTAACATGAAGACAGAAAAAAATCCATCTCTCTTCTCTGCACTACTTAGATCTTATGCACAGAGTGGTGAATTCCCAGAATATACTGAATACAGACATGATGCAGTCATCTTCATGTTCCTCTCTCCTAGATTTTTAGACTCAAAGAGCTCCAACATAAGGCACTACTCCCCACATGGAAGCCATTTCATACTTATGATCTCCATCTCCACTAGATCTTACACCTGCTTTTTCCTTCCTACCACATAAAACAGGAAGATACAACTTTCTGGGATGACCACAGCTGCCAGAAATACTGGTTCTCATTAAGAGTGCAACAAACACTATATGGTAATGGCATCAGTCACTCTTCTCTCCCCTCCTTCTTTTAAGCCTCACCCACTTCATTCACTTCGCTTACATGAAAAACTGAGATCTCCAATTATGTAGTAGAAAATTAAGTGACAGAAAATATCAGAAATTAAATACTGTGATAACCATTCCCTTCTACTTTTTCTGTGTTGGAGCAGCGTAAGTCACCATATGAATTACACATTATTAACTTTAATTATTCATCACCAAGAGGAATATTTTCATCAGAAGATTTAGAGAATGCATTTCTCCCATACAGCCATTTATCAAGGGTAATTTAAGGTAAAGCTTTTCACTCAGCAAGCCCAGTTGGGTAACTTAAACAATTCTTTGCTCATACATGAACAGGTAAGATTTTAAACACCCCTCATGCTTTGTATAAAAAGTCAATAAGCTGAAGAACTACTTTCACTGAGACTGTTCAGAATTTTTTACTATTATAAACAGCAGCAAACGTGTGCAAACAAGCATTATTGTAATTCAGGCAACTCCTGAAGACTAAACTCTACAAACAAATGCAGAGCAGAATACATGAAGCCAGCTGAGCTCTATTTCCCTTCAAGAAAGCAGTTTAAATTATCCCATCCCTGCAAGGGAAAGCACCTCCTCACAATAAGGGTTAATGTAAGGATGGGCCTCTCTGTAGTCCAAAGTTTTTTCTGAAAAAGGCATGATCACCCCATGTTAGAAATAAGTTATAGGAATTGCCTTTCTGGTGCCTTCAAAAAGGTTATTCTGTTACTTATATATCCAGAGGAAATTAAGCATACATATGGCCAGTATATATATATCTATATTTTAAAGGGGACCTACATTGTACATTAACCTTCTATATCAGTGATTTAATGCCCAACCTCTATAATGCACAGGTTTCTTTAAGATGCAAACCTTCCTTGCAGTCACAATTAGCTCTGATGGAACAGTGGTACACTACTGTGCCTCACAGGGACACACAAAACACTTATTTTTCCTAATATTTAGCACCCAGAACAGACATGCCTAATTGGGTGGGTTTCATCACAGTTTTTGGCTTCATCCTTTGAGTTTGACTTAGTCTGGCTTTCTGTGTGCTTGTTGTTTACGGCCCCAATTCAATACACAGGATTTAAAAGTTAGCAACAGTTTCCTTGATTTTCCACTGAACTGAACTTAAATAGACTTTCCAAAATCTTGGTAGATAATAAATTATAAATTATACTTCTAGCCATAGTAGTAACCACTGGCTGAAGGAGATAAGCAAAACTTTGTTTTAAGCACTCAGCCTATTATAAATTCCAAAGGTTCTCTGAATGTTTATGATAAAATTAAAAGTATAGAGGGAAAACAAAACAAACAAAAATCCACTAAGAAACTATAGCACTATGAAATCTTAATGAGGATGGGCAGGAGCCAGCATGAAGCATATGTTCTACTGCAGCCTTTTTTGCCCCACACTCAGAAGCACATTGGTGAGGATCAGTTGTGTAAAAGTACATGATAGGAGACCTCTGGATATCTTATTAATGGATTTTGAAGTAGGCTGAAATAATCAAAATTGACTTTTTGCTTCTTAATTGGAGATCCAGAGTCTGCTGGAAGAGTACTTTTGGCTCAGAGATTCCTATCCTGATGCAGTTTGTCAATTTGATCAATTGTCACTAAGAAAGTTTTCTTCATGTTCTGCTAACTGTATTCTAAAGGAGTCTTTTCCTAATAATAGTTTCAAATGCCCATTGTTGTGACTGAGACTCTTCTCCTTTGAATTGTTTTGATCTTCAATGAACACAGATCACTTGTCTTTGTTGAAGAGCTACAGAGGCTAACAGCTTAGATTTCAGCATACTTCTACCTCCACAAAGTATGTGTGATATTCTACTTTTACCAGGAAAAGATATAATAATTATATTAAAAAATATGAAAATCCTACTTAAAATTTAATTAAGACTATAAGATATACATGTAAGGATATACCTTAGGAAAAAATATCACTTATTATAATGCTGCTATGTGGGAATTAATTTACAGTTATATACAGCTATTCTCTTACCCCAATTTATTCCACATACCATTGTTCAGTAACCTGTGATCTTTTCTAAGGATTATGAGGCTGTATGTGAATTGCAGTGAAAGTATGTGCTCCAGCAAGCCTGTAGTTCTACCACTTTTATAATTTGTCTTTTTCTTTTCTGAATTAAAGAAGTTAGAAGTGCAGCTAACAGGCACTTCTGCAAAAGCACAAAGGCAAAATTGCTGCCTGCTTCTTTCTCCAAGCAGTCCCAACAAGCATAACAACTTCATAAAGCAAAACAGAAATAAGAATTTAGAAGTTCAGGGAAAAGTCAACCATAATATCAAGTAAAAGCTATTGGACAAAAGATTTTTTTTTCTCCAATTCACTAAGTGTCTACCTCACACAACTCAAATTCAGAGGTTAATAACTGTACCCTTCAAACAGAACCAAAAAGTAATTATTTTTTTCTTTTTTTTTTTTTCATAATCATTAAGGTTCATTTTAATAATTTCATTACACAGTTGTGAAACAAAACATCCTGAGTGAGTGACTTTGCGGACTAAATGACAGCAACAAAAGAGTAAAATGTATACATACTTTGTGGTTTGTCTTATTTGTGAATCCAAGTACTCACCAATTTGGGATTAAAAGTCATCCAAAATTCATACCCAGTGGAAACTTTTGAAGGGTAATAAAACTTTTTTTCAAGTGACCTTTCTCTCTACTTCTACAGTATACTTATACAAATTAGCACTGAATGACAGTTTACTATGACAGATAAAAGAAATGTTGTAGCAGACATAGGAACAGGACATTCCCCTGACCCATACACCTGAAAAAAGAATTCTAACAGAATTCTGCATCTGGAATAAGAGTGGATCATTTCAGCTTTTTTCCTAAAGTATATTATAATCCCCTGCAGATCAATATAAATTCTCTGGAAAACCTCAGAACGTCTTTGGTTTGGCCACTTTATTGAGGCCTCATGTAATCACTGTGATAAAATTCAGCTGCATTAGTGTAAGCACATCAGATTGTAATCTTCAACCTGTGAAAGATTTAAAGATATACTCTTTTTTAATCTATACAATGTAATGTCAATCTCACCATAACCAGTAGAAAAGTCCAGTGAATTTTCACTTTTCTTAATGAGTTTTCTCTGCATCATCTACTGTGCATTGTAACAATTTATATTCAACCTATTATGTCTGGATACATTTGGTATGTCAAGCTCATTTCAGTGTACCTCCAAGTATACTAGTCAGGCTCCATCCTTCCAGCAATTTCAATAGAATAGGGATTAAAAAAAAATTCACAAGTTACCTCACCTCATTTGAGTGTCCAGAATGTTGAAATGCTGATGTCCGACTTCTGGATCACACAACATCTCAGTCATCTACTTGAGCCCTGATGGAAACTCCATGGGACAAACAAAATCCAGAAATTAAAAACATCCATCACCTTAATGAAATGTCCCTTCCCAGTATCTCCTTCTCTTAATGTCCAGTTGTATTCATGGAATACTTCCATGGAATACTACCATGGTGGTGTGATGTCCAGCCTCTATCTGTTCACCATGACAGCTGCCAGTGAAGTATCCAACACTGAAAAAATGGCCGAAGCCTGTGAAGTTATCTCAAGGACTCTGGTGACCACCTGAAGTCTCTTACTACTTGTTAAGATCCAGGGCAGGGCAATTCTGTCCTGTAGATCACTAGAAAACATTGGATTAATGAGACAAAAAAGTGAAACTAATTACACCATTTGGAAAATACAAGAAGAGAACAATGTACTGGCTATTCTACTTGAAACAGTACTGCTGCTCTTAAGACACAAATATGCACAGGACTTTCTGGTTCCACATTACCTGAGTCTCCTGCAGTTTCAGAATTAGTGCAAGAAATCTATATCTGAAACCACACAAACCTATGCACATTTTGAGACTGTATCACTTCTAGTGTATTGCATTTGTAAGAAGAAGAGTAAAAGAATCACTACATGGAAAGGAGTTCATCGTCCTTGTTGTACAAGTTAGCCTATGTTATTACACTTCCTTCTACTTCTCAACAGAGAAATCAACAAATTTCTCTAAGCAAATCCTCTTAAATAAAAGTTGTCTTCATAGATTCTCACAGATTTATTGTGGGTTTATTGGGGGCATTTTATTTTTTTCTCATCTGAAGTTTCAAACACGAGACAAGTTATTCTAGAAGTTCAGAAGAGCAAAGCAGCTAAGTTGTTTAGGTCAAGAATGAGAACAACAAGCAAGTGCAAAACAGAAATTTCAAAGTTGCAGTATTTTCTTCCTAACACAACTGAGAAGGTTGACTTCTTGACTCATAATAAAAATGTAATATACTCGAAGTGGAAAGCAATTACTTCATTTCCTTGAAACATAAATAACATTATCATTTCTGCCTTTCAGATCAGTACGTACAACTCTGTTGGTTCTCTGAAAGTAGTTTCAGATGGTTTCTTCTCATTATTAAAAAAGTCTGACATAGTATTAGCGCTCTCAAATATTCTAATTTAAATATTTCTTTTTAATACAAGTGATGGAGTTACCGCTTTAATGGATTTAAAAAAAAAAAAGTCTAGTGTACAAATCAAAGGTGCGAAGTGACAGCTCTTATGTTTATCCTAACTAACAGAGCTATATTATTTAACTTAATTGCCTGGTTTAAAACTGGAGAACCTTTACAAAATAATTTATTTGAAAATCCTTTGTCCCTGTAGAGAGCAATTACTTCCAAACTTGCAGTCGCAACCAAACCTGTAAGTAAAACAGAAGTTACTATAAAGGTGAGGTACCACAACTTCGAACCAGTCTTCTCAAAACAGGAGAGTAAAGCTAGTTCCTCAATGATGGGAAACCAGTAATTTTTGTATGTTCAATTTACTGAAACACAATAAAAAAAAAAAGCTTAAATTCTCACAAGAAGTCAGACATCATTAAGACTGGCTGATAGTAAAAAGGAAAAAAAGCTTTCTTTTAAAGTTCTAAGCCTCAAATACAAACACTTGTGACCGTCAGGTGACAGAATTATGCAACTCTTCCAATTCCCTGATATAGTTGGGGGTAGAGGAACATGTGTAACATCATACAATTCTATAAACAGATGTATTGTTAAGATGTAACTATCAGAGAAATATGGGGACTGTTTTAAATGCACAGCTGGGGCAGTAATGCATAGTCACGTTGAGAAAGACAAAGCAAGTATGAATAACAGACTAAGCATTCCTTCATCTTAGTCTTTCTTTGTATTACAATTTGAAAGCATTTATATTGTTCAACGAGCTAAGGTTGCTCAATTTCATCCTGATACTATTTTCTTTAAAGAAATCAGTTTATTGCATCTTATTTTAAGATGCAGCTTACAAACAAAATCTATTAAGTGTCCTTTTTACAATTTTACTTGAGCACTTATCTATCCATCTATCTATATGCTACATACATGTCCTCTAACGAGACAGAAAAAGTCATGTCTGATTATATCAAAATAGTTTTTCTCCCTAAGGACTCAACTGCCTGTGCTCCTTGTGCTAAAAGCAGAGAAAATCTGAGCCAAGTATCAGAATCCCTATCCTTTTCATGAAGGCACAGAGCCACTGAGACAACAGACAATTTTAGGTATCTCTGCCAATTGCACCATTCAAAATAGTACCTGGCAAAGCAGGGGTGTGCAGGGGTATCCAGGCTACCTAGTTTGATAGGAGAAGCACCACAACTACACTGGCCCAGTATTCTGGACCTGCTTTTCATGCCCTGTTTGGTTCAGGAATAGCTTAGTCTTCTCTTATGGCATCGCTTTATGATGCCATTTGCATTCTCTTCATCACCCTTTAAAGGCTTTTCATTCAATCGGCTAATTCATTCCCATGATCACAACTACATTATATTCACTGGTGACTCACAGACCTACAACCAGCTCTGACACATTTTCTTATACTGAGTTCAGTATATCAACATCTTTTTCTGACATCTCCCCAGGGATACATCTATCAACTGAAATTTCAAAGGGGTCTAGATGCCCATGGAATTGCAATGGAAATTCAGTACCTCACTGAAGGAACATTAAAGATGCAGAACTCAAAACAGTTTTGACTCATCTTTTTTTTCTGAAAATTATCATCCACTGATCCACTAATTGTCAGGGTACAATCAAAGGATGTGTGGGGCTTGGGAAAACCATCCTTCTACAAATACTTGTAAGTACTAAACTACCATGGAGCTAGCTCTGAAAGTGAACCTATTAGAATATGTGCGCTGTTATTGACCAAATTAACTACTTTTGTCCCGTTGAAAGCAAGGTCTGTATTGCAATTTAAAAGGAAATATGAAAAACCACAGAAGAAAAACATCAATTTTACTTTCTGTTATTTGCTCATCTGGGGGAGTATTCTCTTTAAATATAAAATCCTGCATTTTCACATGGAAATAATAATTTTCTATTTTTTGCCCCCAACTCTGGCTTCAAGTCCCATTGAGTATTTACCACCATCACCTGCTAATATAATATAATATAATATAATATAATATAATACACAAGACAGCTCTCTGGTTTACTGAAACACAGATAAGCTTGTAAGGTGGGAATAATCTTAATTTATAAGGACATAAAGACGAAGTCTTGATGTAGCTGGTTGACCTGCATTTCCATATTCACAATCTGTAAGATGGGTAAGAAAAAAAATCAGTCCTAAATTTTTAATCCGATATAAATATTTTTTCAGCAGTAATTTAAGTATTTGGTTAGTGCTGTTTACGAAAACAAATAAATAATCGTTTAAGTGCCACCAGATGTTAAGCTGTAGCACAGTCATGCAGAGCCACAGTAGAAATTTTGCTAACAAATATACCTTCAAATATGTGACTTAAAATATGGTGTAACAGATATTAATATGTACTGTGGATGTTTTTCCAACTGAAGTGGTAAAGGTGATATCAATCAAGTTATAACTTTTCATAGGATTAAGCCATTGCATAAATATTAATTCTTTTACTCTGTTTAGAGCTGTGGACAACTTCACAATATGAGCCATTTTCTATTTTACATTTTAGGAGCATAAACTGCCTATGGTGCATTTTTATAATGAAATGTGCACTGGGCTTGTTAATGTCTTTTTTTTTTTTTTTTTTTGCATAGCACTTTAAAAATATTAGCTTCAGTTTTTGAGCCACTTACTAAAACCTGCTTTCGATGAAAAAAAATGCTCAAAAGCAGCATCTGTTTTCATAGTAATAACAGTAAATTTTAGATAGCAACTATATTTTTATTATTGTTGAAAACAGCATCATTGCACTATGTGCTAATTTACAATATGTCATATGTATAAACTAATTTTTTACCATTTCATTAAATCAGCCTGCGCTTGGTTTTTCTTTTTAAGCAAATACCATTCAGAAGCAATTACAGCTTACCTAGATGTTTGAATCATGTAATTGCTCAGAAAACCACTGACATTAGCCTGAACTATATAAAAAGACATATTTTTTTTTGGTACTGTCATGTCAGCAAAACAGCTAATGGTCAATTAAGTGCATCATTCCATTGTGTTTCAGAACTGTGGTAAATTTCTATTAAACTGAAGGTAGTCTCACAGTATGGGTGCCATCACAAAAAAAGGACATCAAGTATTCTGCTCAGTTTTACAGTTTCTAATGTCTTATTTCCTGTACAGCTCTGTCGTATGTGGTATGCAATTTGCAAAAGGTGCCCTTGTCCAAAAATAAATGTGATTTCAGAATACGTCTGATTACTGTTCAGAAAGACAACTGACAATTAGCTGATTACAAAAACCATTAATCGTAAAAACTTTTCTCACTGCACTGGCACCCTATAAAAATCTAAAAATTCCTTTGATACCAGTTTCACTGCCCATGTCTCTTCTGTGTCACATAATAACTAGTTTCTTCTTTACCGTAACTGCAGAAATGACAGTTGTAATTTCAGATAAATATACTGATTGTCATGGGGCTGTAAATCTGCTGGGAGACAAAGTTTCCTTGCTGCAGAGAACAGTAAATACCAGCTGTTTTTCCAGTTACATGTGTCTGCTCAGGGAAGATGGGCATTTTCTCTTCCTTGAAGACTGCTCCTTTAGGAGAAACAATAAAAATTACGATTGTGGGTGTGAGAGTAAGCCTATGAAACAGGGGTACATTCAATGTAAGGACCAATACCAAAAAAAAGTCTTCTCCCACCTCCAAATGGTTGTGGTGGGTTGACCTTGCCCAGTTGC
This sequence comes from Nycticryphes semicollaris, assembly GCA_013400055.1. Classification (NCBI taxonomy): domain Eukaryota; kingdom Metazoa; phylum Chordata; class Aves; order Charadriiformes; family Rostratulidae; genus Nycticryphes; species Nycticryphes semicollaris. The sequence continues at coordinate 88,093 of VXBJ01000026.1, forward strand.
CAGGTGCCCACCCCGCCAGCTGCCCTCTCACTCTCCCTCCTCAACAGAACAGGGGGATAAAATAAGATTAAAAAGCTTCTGGATCAGGACATGCAGGGAGATCGTTTACCAATTACTATCAGAAGCAAAACAGACTCAAGGAAACTAATGTAGCACCAATTAAAAATAGAGATGGATGGTAAGCACCAAAGACAAAAGTTTTAACACCTTCTTTAGCCCTTGGCCCTTCTTTCCAGGCCCATCTTCAATCCTTTATTCCCAACTCTTCCACGTCCTAGCTCCACCTTCACATGGCAAAAGAAGGATGGGGAATAGGGGATTGTGATTAGTCTGTAACCCGTCCTCTCTGCTGTTTCTTCCTCCCCACACTTTTCCCCTGCTCCAGCATGGGTCCTACCCACGGGCTGCAGTCCTTCAAGAACTGCTCCAGTATGGTCCTCTCTGCAGGCAGCAGTCCTTCAGGATAAACCAGGGATGAGTCCCTCCAAAGGCTGACAGTTCTGATGGGCACTGTCAGGAGAACTTGATACTCCACAGGCTCCTCCACGGGCTGCAGTTCCCTCGCGTAAAATCCACGTGCTCTAGCATGGAGTCCTTCATAGGCTGCAGCGTGGATATCTGCTCTAGCATAGTCATCTCCACAGGCAACACGGAAATATGTGCTCCACTGTGCTCTCTTCTGTGAACTTCAAGAGAATATCTGCTTGGGCACCCGGAGCACATCCCCCCCACCTTTTTGGACAGCTTCTCATTAGAATCCACTCAAAGCAGGTTCTAGCACAGGAATCTTCTCACTTTCCCCCACACACTATATTAATGTGAAATACTAATTTTGTTTCTTTCCAATGCTCTTTTCTCTGAGCGCTCTTGGATCATTAAGGGCTTCTTACAAGACAATCCAGCAAGTTTCCTGATGTGTCACAGATAGAACAATTATTATTTTGATTCTTTTTGCTACTTTGTTCCTCAAAATTCTTTCCTTCTATATCTCATCTGCCTGAATGTTTGATACAGTCATCATTTGAACATGGGTAAATTTTTTTAAAATATGCCAGTCACTTCTCTTCCCTTATACTTTTCTAGTCATGAAGGTTTTAAAAGTAAGCCTTTCTTAAATAAGTTGTATGTGTTCCAATATGATGTCCCTGTATAGCCTTTGAACCACCTGCAATGGTAGAATTCTCTTGCCTGTCTTTTGAGCTTCTTTTAAGTTTTAAAATATTTCCTCATTTTTATAACTCCGTTTTGGAATTTAAAGACCATTATAGTGAATTTCTGGATAAGTCATTACCTCCTACTGTAGAGATGAATACATGAGGAAAATGGAAGAGCGGAAAAACTGGAAGGGTTTCTGGATCACCTCAAAACTGTTTTTTGTGGAGAGCGAAACTAACCTGTGCTGCAGTCAGGGAAATGTAGCAAACGTGACAACAGAAGTTGTCTGTAATTATGGGAGGGGGAGAACATAAAAGGTAAAAACAAGTAGGGTTTCCACCTTTGTTACAGAGTATAAGTGATAAGCTATTTCATATAAATACCACTTAAATCTTCTCACAGGTGCTAAAGTCGCTGTGGAGAGTAGGCAGTATGATTCAGTGTACTCACATGGCCCAGCATCAGTTCCCACAAGCCAGAAAGTAGTCGGAAAGTAGATTAAATTTAGCCATGGTCAAGGGCCAACCTTTAAAAAAAAACAGCTGCTAGAACTTGAGGTTTGAGAAAGGGGACAAAATCTACAGAACTGATCACCTAACTGTCCAGCAGAACTAATAAAGGGATGAAAGGTTTCTGTTGTTCTCTAACCACAGGAGATACAGAAGAGTCTTGCGCCCATATGATCACATCTGATTATGGAGAGGACTTCACGCACATGCTAAAGGTGTAGTCTGTTACTTAACCCATTTCATTCACGTTTGTCATCCTTGAAAGGGCATGTAGCTTATTAAGCTCAAGTTCAGTTCCCCAAATCTGCAAGACCAAGACAATGTTGGAGTGGCAGCAGAAATAATGTACTAATTATTTTGGCACATACTTCCTAACAGACACTTCTGCAAAGAAGCTCACCATCTTCAAAACTGTCCAAAAATTCAGCAAGCCAAACTATATTAAAATAAAGCTATGAAACAGCCAATTTCTGTCAATTACTTTAAGTAGTCTATTCCATGGCAAGACTTATGATGAAAACTCTAGATGAATTAGAGAGAGAAAAAATGTTATGTGACAAAAGTCTCACAGCTCCATTCCTGTCTATCTTAATATTTCTCCCAGCAAGTTCTTACCTGTCTGTGTAATTAAATTACTAGTGATGTTGCAGGCTCAGGACCCAATGTCTCAGTTTGCAGGTGTCAATCACTTTTCAAATTGCTCCATTCATGGCTGAAAATGCCACAAATTGAATGATGACATATCCTTGATAGTGCCAGCAATGAGAGCAGCTCTTTTACAGTCTTTTAGAGAACAACAAAACCAGGTTTTTTCCACTTAGAAATAAACAAGAAGAAGCAGCAATCTGAGTCTGGGTTGAGCTTATCTCAGTAGGTTGCCTGATGCAATTATCTGGGCCTCATCAAAGGCAGCCACAATTTGTTGTTAATGAACTGCATATCACTTTTACAATGTAGGCTTTATACATAAGTAATTTTTTTTTTTTTTTTTAATATGAAGGTAGCAGTACACTACTTCTTCTAGAACCATCTGAAACATGTATTGTTCCAGCTTAAAGGCAACCAACTTGTCTAGGGGTAATTTTACTTTCAAAGACACCAATTCAGTAAATAAATAGCAATGGTGCCACAGTAAAAAAAAAAGCAAAAATTAGATGAACTTGACTTCCTTGAGTTAGCAAAATGTTGTTGAGATAAAAATGTTGAGGGTTTACCAACTGTAACTGTAAGCAAATAAGGATTATAAGGCAGTTAGTAAAAGACCAGATGTTCATAGAAAAGAAAGAAAGGAGTGCTAGTATGTGTTCAAATAGAAACAATCTTGTCAAAAACTTTGTTCATAGCTGAATGCACTTGAAAAATATTTCTAGTCCTCACAGAATTGTTTTGGCCAGTCCTCTGCAAGAAATAGCATGGGACAAAGAAAAGCAATACTGTTTTTCAGATGACGCTCGACAAAATCATGTGATGTACTTGCCCATGAAAGCATGGAATTGGATCTGACGACCAAGGAAATCCCTTCTATCTAATGTTTGCAATTAATGTTCATAATTCTGCTAGACTGTCTTCATGCTAACAGTGGATATCTCACTTGCAATGAGATTCCTACAAGAATTCTACATTGTAAATAACACACGCAGAATTAATCTCAAAAACTGTGGCAACTACACAAGAAGAAAAAAGCTCTGCATTCACATGTGAAAAGGAGTGACGAAATCTTGAATCTATCCCTTTATCAGCAGCAACCACAGACACAAGCTATGTTAAAAAACAAAACAAAACAAAAACCAAAATAAACCAAACCACAACAAAATGAGAATACTGCAGGGATTTTGGGGTTTACTAAATTATATTATAATAATTTTTTTTCTGCTGCCTTTCATTGTTACAATTTGTGTTTCAGATTCAGGAAAAAAAAAGGAATATAGACCTAATCTTTGAATATGGATGTAAAATAAAATGGTCAAACAGTATGAAAAAATGCTATGATTTAGGCGTTGATGTAAATGCCATTTTTCCCCCAAATATTACTTTGTGTTTGTGAAATTTATTACAGTTCACTACTTTTTGCACCCCTTCCGCCCCAGAAAAAAAAGCCTTAACAATGCCTACACTTAATATTCTCACCTACTTTCACCTAGTAAAGTGATGAAAAGCCAAATTCTGCCACAGTAACTCAGTAGTTCTATATAGCATATAATAACATTAATACAAGATGCTCAGTAACTGTTACAGAAATACTAAGATCTTAAGTGCTTTCATTGGTTCTGCCATTTCTTCACCCATCCCTAACTCTGTCTCCATGTCTTCTCAGAGACAAGCAGCACTAAACTGTGACAGACCTGCTGGTCACGTACCAGACAAATTGTTTCCCAAGTAACAGCATCTACATTCTGTGAAAGAGGTCTCACCTGTCAGCTTTTAATTATTCAGGAAGCTTGCAAAGTAGAATTCTGTGTTACATATCAAATTTATCAGCAGTAAATACCTGCTGCATTCTTTACTTGAGAAAAATAAGCATAGTAATTGCATATGAATGGCTTCACTGCTGAGAGCTTGCTCTGTATGAGAATTTGCACTTGTATTCATTAGAGTTTTTCATTACTCTCTGACTTATCTTACTAAATGTAAGAAGAAAACAACAGAACACATTTGTGTTTCCTACATATAAACTTTGCACTAGACTGCCCAGGTTAAAGAAAATACATTTTCAGCTTCATTAAACTCTCAGTTTCATGTTTCTCAGTATTTATTATACCATTCTCATGTTGTTTTGCATTAAAAATGACAGAAATTGTAATTAGAATCTGCTCGAAATTACCCAACAGGGGTTTATTTTTCTGTTTCTTGTATGAAGTGAGAGAACCTTACATATAGATTTTACCTTACTCATTCTACAGATGACAGTTACTGCAAAACCTTCTATGCTAACCGTTTCCACACTGCATTCTGGATTTCTCATACTTTAGCCATAAGATTAAACTGTTTTTCTTGAAACTAAGATTTCCCCAAAATAAAAATCCTGAAAAATGAAGTAACACAAAGATATGAAGAACATATTGACCAGATGTTATAACACCTGAAGGAAGTACTTCCTTATGAAAAGGACATGTGAAATTACTTCATGTTAATCTTCCACACCATACAAACCTTAGACTAATATTCAGCAAATATTCACAATCAGCATGTGTTCACAATATAAATACAGTAGAAATAAAACACTGAAAAGACTCAGATCTCTGCTCTATAAAACAGATGAGAATTCCTCTTAAAATTCTTTAGCTTATCAGAAGATGCACTGGGCTTGCTCTACCGTCTACAGTTCAAAAGTCATCTCTACTGTATTATTTACCTTCTTTTGCAGTTAAAAGTCCTTACTAAGGAGCAAGACCAGATAACCTCAGCCACATGAAAATACAAATCCTATTGTGTAAGTGAAAAACTACCTGTAAGAAAGAACTCTACATTTTTAGCTTTTAATCTTGAAAGAAAATTACATTTAAGATTCCTCTATCTAGTGCATCACAACCACTAAAATTTTCATTACTCCTAACATACATATATATAGTGTACTATAGCATCAGCTCTATCTAAAGTAAATCCTAATGAACAAGTACATATATATTTAGGACTGCATAAAATAAAAAATCACCATAGCTGTATCAGCCTAATGCAGCAGTGGCATTCTGCTGAACATGTACCGACCACTTGTTGGCTAGAAACTCCACTGTGTTCAGTCCTGAAGCCTGAGATGTTCTCATAGACATACTCCAAAGTCACCAGCTGAGGAGGGCTCCAGTGGAGGGCCAAGAAGATGATCAGAAGGATGGAGCACCTCTCCTATGAAGACCAGCTGAGGGAACTGGGCTTGTTCAGCCTGGAGAAGAGAAGGCTCCAGAGAGACCTTAGAGCAGCCTTCCAATACCTGAAGGGAGCCTACAGGAGAGCTGGAGAGGGACTCTTTGTCAGGAAATGTAGTGACAGGATAAGGGGTAATGGCTTTAAATTTGAAGAGGGGAGATTTAGATGAGATATTAGAAAGAAATTCTTGACTGTGAGGGTGGTGAGGCATTGGAACAGATTGTCCAGGGAAGCTGTGGATGCTCCATCCCTGGAAGTGTTTAAGGCCAGGCTGGATGGGGCTTTGAGCCTGCTCTAGTGGGAGGTGTCCCTGCCCATGGTGGGGGGGTTGGAACTCAGTGATTTTTAACGTCCCTTCCAACTCTAACCATTCCATGATTCTATAATTCTATGACTTCCACAAGTTCAATCTCCAGGGCACCTGCATTTCTCCCATTGATCCTACTTTAAACTACCCTGCTGAAGGCAGCATGGAGAAGGCCAGGACCCATGCCCAGAAGACACATACTAGACCTTTCTTTGTCATTTTCATTGATACATTTATGTTCTGTGTGTGAATAGTTCCACACAAAGGAACTTCCCCTCTTCCACTCTTCATCATCACCAAAAGTATCTGTCTGGAATGACCATGACTCAGGCTGAAATTTTTCTTTCGAACTGTTGAAAAACAACCACCAAACCACAGATAAATCTTTCAGAGTACAGCTCTTTTTTAAAAATGATAAGTATTCATTGTTGCAAAAAGCCTTCCAGTTAAAGACCCAAAAACCCTACTGAGTTGCCTCCACTAGCTCTCTCAAAATTTCAGCATTTAATATAAACTGAGCAATAATCTGTATGAAATAGAAATTAGCAAATGAGTAGGAAAGCAGGATTTGCAGTTTCTATTACTTTGCCATGATGCAGCACTACTGAAATGCATGAAAGCCTTCTCAGACAAATGTCTACACTGGGCTCAAAATATATAAATATATAAACACACACAGATATATAAGCCCCCAATTCAGTATGACAAATGTAAAATTCAACAGCACTGATATTCAGCTCAGAATCCTCTATCACAATTGTGCAAATGTTATTAAACTTGGTTATCAGCTCTTAAGAGAACCATGTTATATCTAATAATACCCTAAAAAATGTATTTAGCTAAGACTGAAACACTGCAAGTAAAACCAAATTATTTTCCCTATAGATACCCAACACTAGCTATTTCAATATTAATTCTTTTTTGCTCACTCTGCCCATTACGCATAATAAATCTGTGTACTATAAATTTAAAGGTAAAAGAAAAATGAAAATAAAATAAGAAAAGCCCTGATGCAGTTGCTTAAATTTTAGGTCATTTTCTTTTATCCTCAACTAAGTTAGATGTCAGCCTACTTGATAAGGCAATAATATTAGAAATTAACTTGCTCTGCAGTGTACTTCAAACTCCTCTCACTTTTTGACAAATGGAATAATTACAATACATCCATAAGACATGCCTTTTAACTGCTATTTCTGCATGTCTGTGTTCTTCTGCAGACATCACTGCACATAATTCTTTCACAGACTGACAAACACAGAAATCTACAATTGCAGGGATTTCAAGGCTCAGAAGCCCCAGCGTGTAGGACGATTTTTCTTGGTGAGACATTCTTTCATGTTATGTGGGTAATGTGCTCTAAAATAGGTCCTGAGGCACCAGCTGGCTCTGAGGGCAAAAGTTCCACTAGTCAATACTGGGACTTCTATCAGTAGAAGAAAGAGGTTAAAACTCGTAAGGGAAAGGGATATTTTATAAAGAGTACTAACTCATGATTCCAGACTCAATGATGAAAAAGCATTAAAATTACATTTACCATTATGGTAAAAGACGGGTTATGAAACTGAGGCTATGACACAGAACATACTAAACTTACCCAAGTAACTAAAAGCCACAGCAAAAATTAATTTATTCTACCCTTCCTGTCTTCAGGTTTTTGTAAGCAATGATCTTCTACAATGGATTTGTGTTCTAAGAAAATACGGGTTAGATTCTAAGACTCTTTTAATGCTCAACTGACAGGTTAGGAGGCAACACTAAGAAAGGGCAAAGCAAACAAAACTTTTCCCCACCATTTTCCTGTCCTGGTGGAATGTCCGTGGCCCTGTCAAGAGAGACATGAAACTCATAGAGCTACAAAGGTAGAATATTCAAAATACACTGTTAATTGGTAACAATTAATTTACATGGATAATTTATGATAAATTATGGTACCTCTTAAATATTTAAGCATGAGATACTACAATATACTGCATTTTTTCCTAGCAAAATTTGGTACACAATTCTAATTAGCAACAGCCTGCCTCTCTTTTTCATCATAAGAAGATAAGTATTGGAAGAAACAAAGCTTCAGAAGTGCACTATACATTAAAAAAATACAGTTCAAGGCCTATAAGGAGATGTACATAAGCACAATTATTTCTTACAAACCTCAGTCAGGAATGTGACAAGCATGTTTAAAGCTTTGAGATTTCCATAGCAACTACCACACAAAGGAAAAAGGAGCTTGTGAAGAATTACACAATACACATTTTGTAATATTTTCAATACAGGATGACTCTTATGCCATGAGATGTGTAAATCAATGCTAGCTTCCTTCATTATTCACTGGTTCAGTGGTGTGGCCTAAGATGGTACAGCAAATCAGCTGAACACATATCTAGCAATTTGGGCGTTCAGGATCCGTTGATAACTGTGCTGACCTTATTCAGGATCAAAATTTCTCTCACTCAGGATCACCACTTCTCTTCTGTTCCTCCTGACTTATCAAGAGGTAGTATTGATGGGGTGCAGAAAGTCTTTAAGCACTAAGTCAAGCAAAGAAAGCAAAAGCAGTAAACCCCTTCCTCTCCCTAAGTCCAGGCATTCAGCAGATGAGCAGAGCACACCACCACAGATGTAGCAGAGCTAACAATAATCCAGCCCCACTTTTCCTTTCCTTATATACGGCTATCAGAAAGAAAAAGGTACAAAAATGGAAATACAAATGCGCCTTTTTTTTCCCAGTCATCATAAAAGAAAATATGAGGAAATGCTAACTATATACCTTGGAACAAATTAAGAATACCAGCCATCTATCATGTCCACCGTCTTTAAAAAAAACCAGAAACCTGTAACAATATTTGAAATATATATAACATGACAGTCCAGGATAGAAACATAGAATCATAGAATTGTCTATGTTGGAAGGGATCTTTAAGATCATCTAGTCCAACCATCAACCTAACTGATAAAAAAACCCCCATCACTAAACCACGTCCCAAAGCACTATGTCAACCTGTCTTTCGAATACCTCAATGGATGGTGCCTCAACCACCTCCCTGGGCAGCCCATTCCAATGCTTGATAACCCTGTCAGTGTAAACATTTTTCCTGATATCCAATCTGAACCTCCCATGGTGTAACTCGAGGTCATTTCCCCTTGTCCTATCACTTGTAACTTGGAACAAGAGACCAACCCCCACCTCTCTACAACCTCCTTGCAGGGTATATCATATTCAGCAATTAAATGAGAAAAAAAAAATTATTCCCCCACCGCCCATTTTATTTTTTAATATTTCTCAGGTAACGTCAAAAGCAGACTTCAATAGAGTTGGAAACAAAGAAGCTCTACCCTCAAATGACAGGTTCTAACAGAGTACTGTATTGTGAAAGAATACCATCTGTATTGAGCTGTGTTTTTAATTTGCCTGGGTAAGCAGTATAAATCCCAAACTACCAGTATTGATCTTGTCCTCAACGTGGATTACAAAACTGTAAAGCTCTCCTCAAACTGCTATTACCAGAAGCAGATCAAGACAAACTCAAAATGCAGCGTCACAGAAATGAAGATGGGTGAAACAGCGCTGCTCTGTGTTTCATGCTAAAAGCATCACAGTCGTATTCCCACCTGGTTCCTTGGTACACTCTTTATGTACTTTGCTTCCCACCCTTTCTACCCCAGTATCACTTCTGTTTCTTCTTTGCCCTTATTCATGTCTCTCTCTGCTATTTATTTCCCATTTGCCATCGTCACTCTCACACAACCTTGCTAAGAAGTGGATTACATAAGAGATAGCAAGTCACTGTCCAATTTTAATGTTCTTAAAATATTTTCTAAAATGTAATGGATTAAAATCAATCTAGTTTTGCTTTTGCTTAACAGAATACTGACTCCATGTCTTAAATAAGTATTTTATTCATAATTTATTATAAATATTATATTATTAAAATTATATTATTAAAATATTTGTTTAAATATTCTTATAAAATAAAGGACAAAATCTTCATTTTCTGTGAACTGGCAGAAACAGCCAACACACGTGCAAACAATTTTTTCCAGTTTGTATTGATCCCAGAAGCACAGACAAAAACATAATTAAACAGAAGTTAAACTTAAAACATGCAGAAAACAAGTGACCACAAGATCACGTAGAATAGAATAGTTCCAGTTGGAAGGGACAACAATCATCTAATTCAAAACTACTACATTAATGGCATATTCAATACATGATAACAAGGAAAATCTACAATATTCAAATCTCAGAAATTTGCATAAAGAACAGTATTAGATTATTTCAGCAAAGGCAATGAACCCACTCAGTTTTCTCTCCCTTGCTCATAATTTCTGTCAAAGACCTATATCAACATAAAAAATATTGTAACAGGAAAGTATCAGTTCCATAATTATTTATTTGGAAAAAATAAAGATGAGTTGACAGTAAAGTGACTACAATAAGTTAGCAGAAAATTTAATATATCCAATAGAGACAGACCTTTTCAATTTAGTCTTGGCAAGAGTAAATTAAAAGAAGTTTCTTTTTTAATATTGCAACCCATGTCTTTTTTATTAACTTTTGTTCCTATGTCAGCTGTTCTAGATGTTTTAATAAATACCACTCATTTATCTCATCTGAAAGTAATTACAGCTAGAAAAAAACCAAAGTGTCTGTTAAGGATGTGTGTAAAAAATTTATGAATGAGATGGATCAAGGACTATAGCTCCCACAGCATTCTCTAGGCATTGTAAAAGTAAAAAGACTTGTGATGCAATATGGACCAAAGGGACTCACCAGCATGAAGCAAGTATCAGTAGGTCTAAATGAATCATAATTTTAAATAATTTTACATCCAAAACTGAGGCCTTTTTTTTCTGCCAGTAATATATAATATAAAATGAATTTTCAGACAAGAAATTTTACATTAAAAACACTTAATACAATCAGTTTTTAACCACAAAAGAAGTTATATGAAAAATGAATCCCAAATCTTCTGAAACAGCCTCTAAAACAAATAAAAATCACACCTTTAGACTTTTTCTGTCTCATGTTTAGAGATCAAAGCAGGAATTGTGAGATAATCCCAGCCTGAAATTATCCCAAACAAAGACTTTTTCAACCTTCCACACACCTCACCTGCAACTTTCTTAAGTGTACAAAGGCTTTAGAGTTTTCTGTGTAAATTCAAAACTGTCGATAAAATACTACCAGCTAAGTTCTCCTAAAAGTGCATCTCGCAGCCGCAGCTACATTCAAATCCAGTGTAAAACAAAAAACGATCAATACATATGTGAAGAATAGGGCTTCCATTTGTTGGGCAATTCCTATCCCACAATTTTAGAATCAAGTGAAATTATATCAGCAGTTTAAGCTGCATTTTACTTCTTCAGCTACCGAAATTCTTCTGGATTCAAGGAAGCAAATATTATCAAAAAACAAGAGACTCTTCATGTTGCTAACCTAAGATACTAGAGAGTGAACAGCTGTAGTTTTAGTGTCATGAAAGCTAAATTACACATTTTATATTAATGACTTGGAATTATACCTAACATAAAAGTTTCCAGATGTCTTATTTCCTATGTTTGATATGTTAATAAACCAAAATATGGTTTAATATTGAGTACTGTTATATATTCAACCACTCTTGTTTTCCCATGAATAAGTTCTTGGTGCTGAAGGGAACACCCAAATGGGTTCCTCGTGAAGTGAATATATTCTTCCAGCTGAGCAAAGTGTCTGGTCACACAGAGCTCATTGCATGATACTTGTCTAAAATGGTAAATTATGTATTTTTTGCTTAATTTTGGAAAGGCTTTTTAGCATTTTGTGTGTTGCTGAAAGATTCCTGGCTGACAATCCTGGAGAATAAAATTAAGTGCAAATGTATGAACGTGGTTTTATCACATCGAGGGACACCACTTGGAGGTGGCGGGGGAGGGAAAGCAGGGAAGTTTATTTCTTGGCTTCTTTACAACTTTGTCAACAGAGAGGCTAATTAGTACTAATTACAGCAACATTTTCACAGCATACATTGAAATAGACACTGTTCTGACCTCCCTGTTATTTATCAGGATTGTCCCTGTAAGAGCAACTAAATTCTGCTAGCAAATCTCAGCTTTTATAGACACTACATGGATACACGTAAAAAGGAGACTTTTTCTCGGAGTTAACACTATATAATATAGACCAAAGACAATGTACAAAACCACATTTGAATGTGGAAAAAGCACATTTGAATGTGGAAAACCACATTTGAATAGAAAAAGCAGTAGAGAGTGACAACAGACTCGATATAAAGGAGAATTTTTCATACTGCACAAAGAATCAAATCCTCAGTCTTCTATTCGTAGTACTGTCTATAGAAGCAGGAAACACTGAACTTCACTCTATTGTTTATCACTTTTCTAACCATCTTTGCAGTCTTAAGTCAGAACTCTATTAACTTTTGTAATGAAGCAGCAAACCTTGACACCATTCTGCTGCTTGCTTTCTTTTGATGCAAGACATTTTAAATTGCAAAGCTTAAAGTATTTTACTGATACGATGTATTCTACATATCAACATAGATATCCACCTAAGCATCTAAAGGAGTATAATCCTTGGTTTACCTGATAACGACACTGCAAAGAAATTGAGAAATTAATCAACTAGCTCATTAATACAGTATGGTACCTATAAGCAGGCTAACATGGAGAAATATCTCCAGAGGTTTCTGAATTTATCACTGACTTGCTATCACACTGGGGAACTCAACGCACCTACAGGCTGCGAAGCACCACATCGCAATCACGTAAGCTTGTTAACTGTGATGCTGCTTCATAAACTTAGCCAGCAGCAACTCTACCAGATTGCATTTCATTTTCTCACTGAAACAGACTGGAAATGCAGTTCATCTTATTTCTTTCCCTTCCCTCGCTATGCCTCTTGTAAGCAGATGATGTTCATATATCCTTGTTCCCCTAAGCCTAGGAAAATACTGGTAAAAAGTAAAGACTGCAAAAACCAGACTGACAGTCTGACTCGTGTGTTAAAAATACCTCTCCAAGAGGTAAGTCATGAGTGTCTAAATAGCAGCTTCAGACCAGATCATATGAGAAGAAAATTTATCCTCAGATAGGAAGCTTATTTCTGTACAATGGAGAAGAATAATGCTAAGTGAATGATTCCCAAAATGGGATTAGAGGAAGAATGTTAGTGATCTGCATAGCGATGATCTGTTGCACACAGAGTGTCTCTCATTCCAAAGCACCTCTTGTCATATTACTAATGCTCATGTTCATGAAAGCACTTAGATTTGACATGTTATGACAGAGAATTAAAACTTGATGCTCAGCTGAAGAACCTTAGTTGCTGACATTGTAATTTTACAAATTCCTCTTGTGCACACTGAAAATGAGATGCCAAAGAAAGGGATTTGCGACACATGAAAAAGCAATATGCCACCGCCCATCAACAGGAAAAACTGAAGATAAGGAACAAATGAATGCCTGTTTCTTTGGGGAATTCAGGAATCTCAGTTTACCAGAAAAACTCCCAAACAGCCTGGATTTGTCCTTATGCAAACGTAGGCCTGAAAGTTTTAAAATAGACAATTTATTAAAGCCTTACATTCTGAAATCAGAGAACTGTAAAAATTTATCTTCCATTTTAACTATAAAACCAATTTTTAGTACAAATGTTTTGGAATCATGAGCCAAGAGGTTCAAAAATTGAAAGACATAAAATAATTATTGTTAAATGGATGTAAACATCACTACTGAATACAATAAACTTACCTGAGAACAGAGGGGTTAAACACTTGAATTTGAAAATACAGCTTCTCCTTTTTGCTTCACCACTTTACAAGCATCTGCAACAAAGCAGTAAAATAAAATCTATTCTCTGTGACCATTAAAACAAGTGATCAATGGCTCAGAGCCACTGTAGGCAAGAAAATAAAGTCTAGAAGCGAAGAAAAGGAACTAGAAAATCATTAGGAAACCACGTCCACTGGAAAAAGCTATCAGAAGCATAGAGAAGAGGAGGATAAGGAACTAATTGCTTGACTTTTTTGTAGGCTTTTTTTATTATTCGCGTGTGTTTCCATTAAGTATCTAAAAAAAGGTGACTGTCATCTCTACTGCAGGAGAAGAAAGGCAAGGTGGCCCTACTTTTCAAATTCACAACATGGAAATGTAAAACCTGCGACAGAGATTTAAGGCTCAAATGTTCAAATTTCTTTTTTTGAACCTGATGTGGTACTATGCAATTCACATTTGTGCAAGTCCCAAGACCATTCACGGCTCCACACTGCAATATGTCTGCCCCAGTGTCAAATAGAAGTCTCCCAAAATTTCACAGAAATACTGTTTTTAAGGGTATTCTTTTGTTGATTTTCTTCTTTGGGTTGTATTGGAGAAGTTACCTGTCATCTGTCAAGTCAAATAGGGATTTTGTTAGCAAACTAAAACATTCTGTTACACTCAAAAGGAAATGAACATTTGAGACCCTGGAAAGGACAAGAGCTGCCAGCTTGTCATCTCAAATCCTTTCCATTGAAGAAGTCTATCAAATTTTAGTATTTCTGCTAATTCAACACTGGAATTTGAAAATTGATCTATACCATCATCACCAAGTGACATATATTCGCTTGATTATACTATTACTTCACTTGCACTGAAAAACAAAATAATCATTAGGGCTTTTTTCTTTTTTTTAATCAGGCAGGTAAGTGCAATGCTAGTAAACCACTGATGAGTAAGGACTGTCAAACTTGTCAGACAGCTCCTCTGAATAATATTTAACAGTTTGACACTAATGTGCTTCAGTTTGAATGATACTGTGTGGAGTTAACATCTGAATACTAATGGTTGCAGTCCTACACTGGATACATAATTAGAAGTTTGCCACACCGAGCAAGAAAACAAGCATTTAAAAGAGCATAGCTTGGCATCAGTACATAAAACCGACAGAGCAAATTATTTCACCCTAAGTAACACCAAGCACACAGGAGGATTAAAATTAAAGGCGTTTTTCAAAAAAAATAAAAAAAAATAAAAATGTCCATTTTATTTTCCATCACCAACAGCCACCACAGTTTCAGTGGTTTCTTTCCAGCATTCTACTTCAGTAAGAATGTCCCTCAGGACATAAAGCAAGAAGACTGAATAGATCCAAACACACACATAAAATAATTTCTTCTCTATTTATTCTTCACTTCCATTAACACAGTAGTGAAGTAAACACAGTTAGTAAACACAGTTAAACGCCTGGGTTACAATGCTACATCTGCAATACTCAAATTTTTAGATGTCATGTACATGACTGCCTCAACAGATTTTAATTCATATTTGAACTGAAAACTGAACACTCACAAACTTTTCATACCTTAAATCTGAATGAATTATAGTACCTTTACTTCAGGTATTCAGAGACTCTAAGGCAGTTCTGAAGCCAATTCTATAAGGGAGCAAGGTGGGAAGTAACTGGAAATAAGTATCTGCACCCTGATACGCTATTGTGCCACAATTGTGTAAACCTATCAGAAGTGTTTTGGACAAATAAAAGTTTGTGTGAGCGATTCATAGCCAGCTGACTCAGCCCTACAACACAAGACAGATACTCATGTAGATTTTCATACTAAAAATAGATAATGGCTGTACATAAAGATCATATGTGGTTAGCAAATATTTATGCTATCAGCTTTACAGTGTGGTACTCCACACCAAGCTCTGGAGTTCTGACAAGACAGGTACCTGAAATATTTACGTTGACAAAATGAGCTTAGCCTCATTCTAGAATACATTTTAAAAAGTTGCTTTCCTTTCTTCCCAAGGAATCATCTATCAAATCCAGCATTCATAATGAATCTCCCTTCTGATTTCATCTAAGTGCCCCCCCTTAAAACACCAATTTCTCCTTGCAGAGAAAGCAGACAATGCTCACCAGCTTGTGTAAGTGAAAAAATGGAACCTTATTTGTAAGTGAAAAGAGGGAATATTTGCCCATTCACATACTCCACTTTTATGAGCAATCTTCAAAGATTAATGACCTTTTTTATTGACTCTGGTTCACGTTCAAAGACTTTTCCTGTTATATCCTTTGGGCTTTATATCATAAAGATGAAGAGTTCACAATAAACCCATTCAAAGAAGGCAGCTAAGTACAATCAGGTTGTTGTGCCATAATCCATGTAGTATTGGCTCACACAGCAGTATAAACACAATCAAGATCAGATGTGAGAAGAGGATTAAATTTCTCTGAAAACTGCCAGAACAGATGACATGGAGCTTATGCCAACTTTATGCCACTTTTACCACAGCTGTGGGAGGACAAATGATGCATGATCCAGAATAGAATAAAGAAGGGTTAGACAGATGCTACCCTGATGAACATAAACTCTGTTTACAGAAACTTAGTGCATCAAAAACACTGCAACATTTTGGATTCCACTGCAGTGGGAGTTTATATTGAAGCAACATTTTAAATCATATGTGTTTTTTATCTAATTCTCTGAGCCTTAATGCCAAATTTACTGTACAATTTTCTCCAAGACCATATGCAGAGTCTTATCAAACTGAATATCCAAGTCCATTTCCTTTCATTCAACATCAGTAACTCCCTTGTCAGTAAGCATTACTGAGAATTTTAGCATACGAGTATTTGTTCATGGCAGGCTCCTAGAATGACTCAGCTGTGAAGAGACCACAGACAGGCATATAGTCCAATCCCAACCCTCAAAGCAATAACACATAGATGAGAATGCTTAGGGCCTGTCCAGTCCAGCACTGAACATCTCCAAGGATCTTAGATTCTCAGTTTCCTGGACACCTCTGCCCCCCCTCAAAGGAAAACGTTCTGCCTTATACTTGGGCTCTCTTCTCATGTTACAACATTGATTTTGCTGCCTCTCACTGCACACTGTGGTATATTTTTGCTTAATTTTGTTCTGCAGAGGCTGAGTATTAACATCACTAGTGTGCTTCATTAATACGTAAGAATCTTACTCCAAAAGACTATATTCTGATCACCACTAAACAGCTCACTTCATCCCTCTTTGTGATGGAACTGCCGAGTTTGTTCTTCTGCACTTCTTCGGGCATATCTGGAAAAAAAACTTATTAACTGTAGTTACTGCCATGCACCTTCTGCTTTGGTGGTGACTCACATAATTTTCAAATACTGTATTTGTTATACCTTTGATTTATTGTTATTGACACTGAAATAAGAATAATCAAATTGGAAGAATATGGACTTACAAGTCAACACATCAACATCTAAGCCTTACATTCAGACTCCAATATTTTGTCAGGCAATGCAAGAAATTTATTTTGGTTTGCACAACAGCAGTAGGATTCACTTTCTAGCCTTCTCGTTTAAACACATACAGAATGATATTAAATTAAAAATCAATAATGATCTTATAGTCCCTGTCCCCAAGCTTCTGCACAAAAATCAGTGGATACATATGAAGATAGCTTTTTATTCCTTCCCTGTAATTAGAACCAGGCTACAAGAAAATTTATTTTCCAGTATTCTAACAGCTTTGCTTAACTGAATGATGAGAAATCCAAAATGCAATGGATCCATATTATTCACAATAAACATAGAGCAGAGATATAATCTAGCCTTTCATTTTTAACAGCTGCTTTTTTACATTTGTTGCCTGGAATTTGTGTTTCTCTGCAACTAGTCAAGAAATACGAAATCACATCAAAATATATCAATAGGGAATGCAATAGACAAAACAAGAGCCAATTCAATATGGAATAGATTTCTGCACAACTATGGACAGCATGCATTAGTATCATTATATTGTCTATACAGTGAAGGGAAAAAAGAAGTCTATTAGGAGATTCATAGAATGTATCTCCCTTCCCTTCAGTAAGTCTCCTTTTCTTGGTAGATTGTTTTAGAAATCTTTCAAGATCAAACTGGCCAGAATTTTCTATTGTTACATTGCTATGAGAAAAATAAATGAAATAGCCCTATGATTACTCCAGTTTTGTGCTACATTTTATTTCCTTCATTTATTTAGCTTGTGAAGCTGTAGAATAATTACAAAAAATACAGCATTTAATTCTGAACTAATGCAGAACACTATCTAAAGATTGTCTAGGAATACAAGCAGGTAGATACATATGTGACAAAACCCATATATTCCTGTCATTGAAACAAAACTCCATACTCCAAGGTCCAAAATAAGCATAATAATGTAACTTTAATTTAAAATGTGGTTAAGGAATGGAGTCCAGCCTTAAATGAATTACAAGCAAATTACTTTTGAATCCAACTCTAAGAGTATGGCTCAATTTGGCCAAGGGAAAAAAACCACAACAAACCAACAAATAACAAAAGACAACTATCTTATAAAAGCTACAGAAATACTACTGGGAGAAATAAGGAACATTCTTTTGTAACAAGTAAATCGTGATTAAGAGGATATAGAAAGAACAATGAAGAACTGATACTGTTCTTCATGATGAACTACAGATTACATGAACCTCTCCAAAAACTTCTGTTGTAACTGGTATAAAGTTGTTTGAGCTCTAAAGAGCAGCAAAATTAACAGAAAATATACATAAAACACCTGAAAATTAGCTATATTTTAAAAGCTCAGTTTAATGGTCTTACTTCTCCATGACTGCAAACAGCCATTTACCATTATAGTTCTCAAGTTTTAAAAGAGCCTCTACCTCATGTTATGTAAACAGTTCATACAAGTACATTATGAATAAATTACAAGCTGGGGACCAGGAGAGTTAAATACATGAAAATAATTAATATAACTTCACGTGGACACAGGGTAGTGTATTCACTAAATGAAAATTTTTCATATCCTATGCTGCTCATCCAATGCTCTCTGTTTTATGCCTCAAAGTCCAACCAATACAACTTTTTTCCACTTTAACATTTATCAAAAAATTAATTAGTAAAGATTCCTGTGTTCCAGGACTGTTTTTTTTCTCATCTTCATTTATGTTAAATTTGGTTTTTCACTTATTCATAGAATATAGAATTCATAGAATGAATTAATAGAATGGTCGAGTTTGAAGAGACCTCTGGAGGCCCATCCTCCCTGCTCAAGCAGGGTCACTTAGAGCCAATTGTCCAGGACCATGTCCAGACAGATTTTTATAAAAAGTAATTGTTCAATCACAGTCAGCAATTCTCCCAAAATAACTGCTAATAATGAATGAATTAAAAAAAAAAAAAAATAGTCACAATAACTAGCAATAACTGTGATGCACTGTTACTCCCAGGCATCTCAGGATTCACGTACTATTACAAGGATGATATTATCCTGTCACACATATTTAGTAGCTCTACCCAAAAATGAATGCCTGTCTTTGAAAGAAACAGCTACCAAGTCTAATTCTGAGAAATATGATAATAGTAGAAAACCTTACAGTTCTTATTTAACTTGCAGTAGCTGGGTGGAAAAAGCACAAAAAACAGAGAGCGAGCTAAACCAAGGTAAAAATATGGATTTATTTTTTCAGACTAAAAGTAAATCCTATTTTAATATAGTTTTTCCACAGAACAATTCATTTCCCAGTGGCAACTATACACATATTCTTCTTTCAGCTAATAAAACCTTAGCAATCCTAGTTCTATAGTCTTTCAAATTAGAACTTGAAAGCAATTGCAAAATATTCTCATTTCCTGGTTCATCTCTGCTTGTCAGATAAGACTAAAGTTCCTGAGAATAAGTCAGAAGAATTTACTTGCAAATTAGCAAACAAGGACTTTTGAAGAAGTGAGTAAATTAGCCATGTTTTCTTGTTTGTATTAGAAACTTGATAAACGAAGTACGTAGAAAAGATGACACCCACAAAATATTGCATAATCCTGAAAAAACTACCTCAGTTATCTGACCAAAGCTTCAAATAATATGACTGGTAAGCCAATTAACAAGAAAATAACATTTTACATCAAATTTTAAATTTTCTGTAGGAATTTAAATTATGTTTAACAAATGAAAATGCACACATGACATGATGAGTCTAGATCTCAGTCTCTGCTGATTGGTCAGTTTTTAGCTCTTTATAAAGCTTTCAGACTTTACTATTTCAAATTTGGTTGAAATTAGCCAGTAGTTTCAAACCAATTCAGCCATAAAGTGACACAAACTGACCTCTCGTGTGATCTCACAAGTCAAACTTGTACAGGAAACTGAGTAAAAAGCCACGTTTTTATGAAAAAAGCAAACCACCTCTTCTCCCTGAGAAAAACCCAAACACCCAACATTATGTTAACTAGTGATATAGAAGCTTATCAAAAGAAACAGCAAAAAATATTTCCGCAAGGAGTCAATTTTGTGCCTACTACAGATGCAAGATGCACAACCATCTGGCTCTGAAAAATATTATCCCTCTCTACAAGCAGCTATGAACAAATCAAGACATTAAGCAGTGAATAATTCTCATTATCAGCTTAAAACCAAGTAGGGGAAAAAAAGGAGAAGCAAGCTAGTTCTTCGCTTCAAACCAAGAGCTATCATAAAAAAATATGCAAATAACCCAGTAAAATCAGTGGCAATTTTAAATCAGAATCAAATAATATTGAGAAAAGGTATGTACTCTACAGTAAACAAGTTTTGAGCAAAACTGTGATTTTTCATTAGCTGAGAACTAACTGCACAGTTAATCCTTAGGAAAAATACAGAAGCAGGTATTTGGTTTATGTAAATGGTCCTAGATCACTGAGAGTGCATAACAGGTTTTTGAACTATGCCTAACCAATAACATATAAAGGTTAAATGTGTGTTTGAGCAGCTCAACATGACGTCTTGAATCTGATATTCTCAATTGTTTTCATTATCTTAATTATTTCCAGAAGAATGAGAAGTTTATGATTATCTATTTCAATTGAGACTCAGCAGAGTCTGCTACATTACAGACTCCCTTTATGCTCCAGGCAACTATGGAACTTCTCTGGAAAGACAACTAGCTCTTTTGTTTCTCATTATTCATTCTTTCTTTCTCCCACTATTTGCCGATCTTGAGCAATTCAGTTACAGCAACCCAACACAGCAGTCGTTTTGCCAGCTATTGGACAAGAAATAACACTTCCTGAAAGATCTGGTCGAGTTCTAAGACCAAATTCAAAATACTCCTACACATTCTCTAGAAGAACTCACGATACACTGTTCATTTTGGATCTCTGCATTTTTCCTAATCAAACTGTAGAAACCAATGAAAAATTACTTTCATAGACTTTGGACCAAGTTTTCTTGCCTTGGGTTAGTACGATCTGGAAGGTTTAAACAAATAGACCAGAACACTGGTACAGAGTAAGGTACTCCTCGTTTTTACCTACACTGTCAGTATATTTACATTTCTTTAAAGGACAGCTGTCATCCCAGACAGTCAGCATCACCACGACTAGCTGGTAAACCTGATTTACCAGTCTGTGCGAAAATTGTGAGAATTTTTTAAAAGACCTATCACGTCACAAAAGAAACCCCACAAAACAAAACAAAACAGAAAAAACAATTTGCTGCACCTGATTTCATTATTTTTTATGACATGCTGACAGCATTTCAGGCTACTTTCAAAGTCAAAACTGCCCAGTTTGATTTTGTTCAGCTGCCTGTGGTTCAGCTACCTGACTGAATGAGTTCCCATCAGAATACCAGGAGGTTCTAATTTTGCAAGTTACATGACTTTGAAGTCTGAACATATATGCAATGCATTTTTTTTAAAATGCACTCTAAAAGGCGAGTGGAAAACATAATTTGTGATGTAGCCATACCGCAATTAGTCTTTTAATAACCTAAAAAAGTATTGTACCATTTAGTAGAACAGATTTTTAGAAACAGAAAAATAATTTGGACAGAACATTACTCAGATGTAGAAAAGACCTGTAAAATTATTCAATCTGATAATACAGTATTTCTGAATCTACTTCTATTAAGTCCTTAGGCTGCAGCTGAGGGCAGATATGCATTTTTCTGAACAGCTGCAATTCTGAGTATGAAGAACAGTAGGTAACTGTAAATCAGGAAGTTTTTAAAAAAACATATAGTAAAAAAAAATCAAAACCATCATCTTTACCTTACCCTGTTTTACCAAGAGTTGGATGTTCAGGCCTCCCCAGACTATACATCTTCCTCTTCTGTTGACCTGAATTCCTGACACACAACAATGATGCACACAAACGAGCACCCAAATTGCAACACATTGAACACATTGCTTTTTTTTTTAATGATATATCATAGAAAGTTCATAGAATTATAGAATGGTTAGAGTTGGGAGGGACTTTAAAAACCACTGAGTTCCAACCCCCCCACCATGGGCAGGGCCACCTCCCACTAGAGCAGGTTGCTCAAAGCCCCATCCAGCCTGGCCTTAAACACTTCCAGGGATGGAGCATCCACAGCTTCCCTGGACAATCTGTTCCAATGCCTCACCACCCTCACAGTCAAGAATTTCTTTCTAGAATCTAATCTAAATCACCCCTCTTCTCATTTAAAGCCATTACCCCTTGTCCTGTCAATACACCTCCTGACAAAGAGTCCCTCTCCAGCTCTCCTGTAGGCTCCCTTCAGGTATTGGAAGGTCTCTCTGGAGCCTTCTCTTCTCCAGGCTGAACCAGCCCAGCTCTCTCAGCCAGTCTTCACTGGAGAGATGTTCCATCCTTCTGATCATTTGTGTATTCAATTTTCATTTTTTTTTCTGGTATTCAGCAAATAATCAGTACAGGCTCTAAGGTGTGATCTGAAAGCTGCAATATTCCAGTTTTTTTAAAGACTTGTTATAGATACAAAGTGGGGAGGGGAAACTGGAAAAAGAAATGAAGTTATATTGATCTGCATATTCCATAAGAGTAGGTTTTAATCATGAAGGCATCCTGCCACCAGTTAGAAAGTGTACATAGCAATTACGTGTCTTCAGATAATATTTTAATAACTTCATATAGGTGGGGTGTACCCTAGTGTTCTCCTACAATTCTATAAAAATTAAAACATAACAGGATGTGGTTTTGATTGATCTTGCCATCAGTTGACCGTGGGTGTCTGAGTCGGCTTTGAAATAGTCACTGGCACAACCTCAAAAAGCACCAGATGCACCATTTGCATAAGTAGGGCGTTATATGTGAGCTTTTTTTCTTTTCTTTTTTGATGACTACAGATTTATGTTACTAAATGATTTTGTTCACAGATGGACAAAAAAAAAAATCCTGAGAATCTTTTAGATGTCAGTATAGAGCTCACAAAGCATCCAAGATCTTATCCACGCTGTTGGACGTGCTCTGATAAAGTCACAGAATGGCTGAGGTTGGAAAGGACTTACAGAGGTTATCTGCTCATACACAGCCTGGGAGCTCTTCTCATTTGCACAGTCAGTCCCACAGGGAACATGGTCTGACAGCAGAAACTATACTACAGCTGTCCCAGGCACACTTGTCATCTTTGGGAAGACACACACTGAAAAATTCAACTGCATACTATCTAAGAAAAAACAAAGAACTAGGATAAGAAGCTACACGTCTGCTAGAAAATTTCCCTGCTAATACTTTAGTGAAGATGCTGTAAGTATCTTAAACCTGGTTTATGACACTGGAGTGGATACAGGTGTTCACACTGCACAGAAGAACAAAACAAGGAAATGAAAACGCTAGAACCTAGCCACTTCTCCACACAGTGGATAATAAATGATGGCTTTCACCCATACCTAATAGTAGTTATGAGTCAGAAGTGCAATCAGCACACAGCATTCTCCTCAGAAAATATTTTTTAAAAGAATCTGTAAAGGAAAATTACTGCCGAAGATTAAATGTATTTCAAGTAGTAAGTTCCAATCTTATTGTGTTAATTAGCTACTCTGAATTGTAAAAGGCACCTCATCTGCACATGGATATACCGTAGTATTTCAAAAATGTCTTGTTCAGTTAATGTTTGAACACTCTCTCTCATCCCAAGATTTGTAAAATAATTAGATAGCTTCACAACAAGAAACAGATTTTCCCTTTCAATAAAAGCTCAAAAAGGTGCCAAACTTTGGCATTTCCTCACCAGGGAAATTTTTTTTTAATTTCAAAACACATTTAGGACTAATAGCATAAAACTGTCATTTATTCAGTACTGGAGGAGTACTCTACAAAAAAAAAAAAAAAAGTATCCAGGAATAGATTACTAAAACCGGACATTGCAATTGTCTATTTCAGAAAACTCATCTGTAATAATCAATAAAACCAAAAAGTATCCTATAGGGAACTAATTTACCTATAAAATTGAGTCTTGAAAAAAGAAAGAAATTTTGTACCCTAAACCCTTTCTTCAAAGAATTCATAGTGACAGGAAGCCCGAGCTATAACTTTATGCTGAATAGTTGAGAAACACTGCAATTACAGGAGAATTTGCTTTGTATTGGGTTCATTAAAAGCAGAAGGACAAAAATTACTGTTTTTGTAGTAATTGCATTTTGTTGACATCTGATTAGTCATGCTGGTCTTAAACGCTGACAAGGCCATTAATTAGGTGGGAATTAATGAATTGGGTAATTTAGAACACTTTTGAGTAAATAAATCTTTAAAGTAATTACCTTCTCTAATGTCATTTTAAGACAATGAGTATGGCATGTTTACACTAAAAAAGCATTTTTAGTAATGCAAATACATTGAGACTCTTGAATCAAGGAAACATACTTAAATAAACGACAAAAAGGTCAACTAGATTATACTGTTTAAGTCAAAACACTGACAATTTATTACTATATTACCTAAATCAAACAACTCCTACAATACCTTTACACTGTGGTAAAATAATCAGTCATTGAAAATTACTTATTTCTACAGAATGTCAACTTAAAAAATAATACAAAGGGGAGGTAGTAGAGGATTCTTTTGAGACCCAAAGATGAAATATAATCATGATTAATTACTTCCTTATAAGTTACCACAGGTTGGAAGGACAAGTTTTGTTAACTAATTAGTGTCAAGAATACCAAAATTCTAGTAAGAATATGCTCTGATTTTTCCTTCTTCAAACATACAAGAATATCACAGCATAGGTGAAGAGCTCTCTGAAACAGGCAGATGAAGAAACAGTGTCATATAGAGATAACTAGAGAAACAGAAGCTTTCATAACGCTTAATTCAAACATGACATAAATTAGTCTATCAATCACAATCAAATTATTGTGTTTATAAAATTCTAACATGAACATATCCCTTCATCTTATGTCCTAGAAGACACAATAATGACTTCAGTGAAATTATTACTATATGCTGTAGTTACCACTGCAGTGAGATTCTAATTTCAATGGTTATTCAAAGCAACTGCATTTCTATATTGCAAAGAAATAGCCTTTTTTATGGCTATAGCTGAACTCCATAAACAGTGCCTTTTTCCCATTAAATAGCTATGAAATCATCACATCATTAAAATTATGGTAAGACATAAGATTAATTCCCTTATTGGTGATCAGAATAGGTAATTATTATAGAACTAATACTATTTCAAAGTCATCTCAATCAATAAAAAATTCACTGCAAGAAAGGAAACATTTTAAATATCTGTGGGAACTAAATTAATCACATAAAAAAATCTTGGACTATTTCTGCCACTAACTCATCCCTACTGACTGCAAATAAGCTTTCTGTCTGTTTTTAAGGAATTTTTTTTGGAATCTTATCTATAACTCAATTTCTGCAGTTTAACAAAGACTCAAGCTTCTGGTGGTGCCCTTGATAGACCGGTTCCCACTTACGTAGCAGAGGACACACACAACTCCTTTTACCTTAGCTATAATCTGAAACACCCAATAAATAAAATTCCCTTCTCCCTTCATTTTGATTTGACAGACTGTAATTTCTTTACTGTGTTAAATTGTATCAGCCATGGTGAGTCTTCACCAAAGTAAATGAGACTACTTCTGATAAAACAGGTGAACATATTATATTCTTAGGCTGTATGGCCTCCAGATAGTGAAAAAAAAAAAACCCTCCCAATGATTAGCTATTAGAAAGTGGTTACGTGGTGGAGCCTTTGTGTTCTGATCTCATTCAGCACTTTGGCATTTGTCATTCCTTTGCTTATTCAATAGGATCAGGAATTAATTCCAAATACAACTAGAGAAATTTTGCCCCAGGCACTGGCATACCAAGATTTTTAACATGGACTTTAAAGCAAAAGGCTCATGTAATGTTAATCAGAACAAACCTGCATGAGAAAGAAGCCTGAAAATAAGCTTTGCTAAGATGCAGCTTCCCATGGGGATTTCCTGAGAAAATGATTAATATTTCTCTACTCATATGGAAAAACACTGTTCAAAACCACTTTTCCCTTGCTCAAGTAGGAAAATGTGAACTGAAATCAAAGCACATTAGCAGCTATAAAATATTAATGCTCTGGATTTCTTCAAACTTCTTCAACCCTGCATTACTAATGACAACTAATTGTAGTGGAGATTGCTGCAGGACAAGCTATTTTTCCTACAGACTTAATATTTTTAGCTCTAGAATATTTTCTTGTAAAACCCACCAGGATCCTGGTAGGATTTCTTCATCATACATTTCATCTTCTAGCATTCAGACATTAGCCTTGATTGAATACTGATAAGCAGAAAGTAACTAAAGAAAATCTTGCCAAACATTACAAATTTTGTATAAAATATCTTCTGTGATATAAAGAACAATTTATTTTAAAATACCCTTGCAGTGACTGCATTCAAAGAATACTATAGCCAGTCTCAATATTTTTCAGTAACTAGAAATACCTCATAATTACCATTGCCAATATTAAGCACAAATCTTTGATTTAGGTGTTACAACTACTCCAGGTTGCTGAAGTAGATCCTCAAAGCCAATGATCACCACAATTCAACATTATAGTTTAGACATGTCATATTCTTCCTCCAAGAGCTCTATATCAAAAGGGATTGGAAGATCATGCAGGAGCTGGTTCACCTGATCTGCGACACCTAGAGACTGTCAGCTTCTTTCAGTGACACAGCAATGTAAAGAACACCTGAAAAGCCATACAATATGTCTATCAGGAAAAGACTGTTTTAATGAAGAATGGGATCTGTTAGCTACAATTATGTCTGTTTTCAAAAAAAGAAAATAAAAGACTCTGAGTTGTTCGTATGAGAACCTCAAAAGAACTAGCCTTAGTCCAGACGCCTGGAGTCCTGTCTTGATGGTAACAGTCCGTTTCTCCTTTTAAAGGTCTGAACACTTCCACATCTCCCACAGGAAGTGGAAACAAAGATAGAAGTAACTGTAAAAAGTTGCTGTTATGGAAATTATGGCCACCACCTTCCTCCTTCAACAGATCATCATCCATTAAGAATGTTTTTATTCATAAACTGATTATAAGAACTCCAATTCCTGCATTTGAATTCTTACTTTAAACAGTGTCAAACCCTGAACCTCTCCAGAAGTTCTCATTTGATTTATAGCGTTGCTCACTACTCTCCATTTTTATTGAACTTTGTATTTTCAAAATTATTTTGTCTTTGTACTCTGTAGCTTTAATACCTGCTATAAATTGGTATTATACATTACTTTAACTCAGCTAAATCTTCAAAATAGAGTTTACACTAGATTTAGTGGAAGGAAAGATGATGCAGCAGGACAGGTAAATTTTTATATTTAGTTAGAAGTGACCTTCAGATTAGACATTAAAATGAAATACATACTTCTGTTCAGTAGAAATTAAATCTTCTGTGGCACTTAAACTTACAGATACTTCAGCAAAGGTGTATCCTCATTACAGCCTTGGTGATAAAGGTCTGGTTGACACGTCAGGAAACAAGCTCAATAGCTTGAGCCCTTTACATCTGGGCTGAACGGTGCTCACAGGAAAATAACAGAGCAAACACTCCTGCAAAAACAGAGAAATGGAGCAGGCATCATATTGCAGCAAATCTTTCCCATTCCAGACCACTCAATTTTACTGGCATTTTCACATCTCAGAAGTTGAGGAATAACTAGAAACTGTTATAGATGCCTGTTAAATTCCAGCAAGAATACAAACTTGTTCAACAGAATCTGACTTGTTTCATTACACAGATAAATAATGGATCCTTTCTGTAATATGCCTACACCAGATTTTTGTTAAATAAATCCCTGGTTTTTTCACATTCTTCTAAGAAAAAGAATAAATTCATCAAATCTATTCTTAACCTAGCAGCTTCACAACACACAACTTAAGTCTACTGCTAGCTGCTTTTTTCTTTCCAGTGTTACGTTCATAATTATGGTGCATTTAGTTAGAGAATAGAAGACTTAGTTTTCCTTATTTTGAAATTTGAGACATTTGAACAGAATTACATTTTCTTTGCTCGCTGTAAATGGGTTACAATAGATGTAATCTGTTGTAACAGGGGGAAAAAATCAAAGTGAACCCAAAGAAGAGAGGTACCTATGGAAACCCAAAACTATGATGTCCTTTAATAAATAGCCTTTAAGTTCAAAAAAATAAAATGGCCAACATGTCAGCTTTTGTACAAAGCATAAAATATGTCAGGAAAAAAGAATGTAGCAAAAGCATTTCAATTTATGACAAAATAACAGAGAAATTCCCATTTATTTTTGCATATTCAGTTTTAACATACTTAGTAATCCACCAGAAACATCTAAGAATCGGCAATGAATGTGGGGTTTTTTTCTCTGAAAACAATATGCAGAGATTTTCCTCTCTCACCATGGTACAAGACAGACACTACTTACTTCACACTGGACATCTTGCCCAGAAAGCTTTTCCTCCTCCATTCTCTGGTTTCTATTGCATTAATTAGGTCAATGACACAAGGACAATGGCTTTAAAACTGCACAGGCAGGAACCCCCTGTATATATTATATAATGACTAATAAACAAAGTCATCAGGATTTTTGCAGTTATTCTCTTTTCCCTTTCTCTATAACATCAGCATCTCTGGGCCCATTATTTCTCAAGCACATTTCCTTGCCCCTGTGGCACATATACAAAACAAAATCTGCTTTTAAATAAGTTGCTAAATTATACACTATGGCTCTTACTCAGTCAACCACTATATTTTAAACTGAGCATTATAAGTAACTATCTCTATTCAATAACATAGAAGTACAAAGTTAAGTGAAGAACAAACTACTGGGCCCAAGCTAGAACTGGTCATTGTACCTCCACTATTCAATGTGCTATTCTTTCTAAATGAGAAATTCCAGGAGAAAAGAACAACCTTGTATATATTACACATAATTAGTTCCTAAATATTCCCCACTATATTTCATTACAACTTACAAGTAAGTTAATTAGCAAAAAAATCATATATATTTGTCTTAATATACGCTAGCACATCACTGAGCCTAATGTAAAGATTTATTCCATGTGTAATAATAAGTGGTAACAGTAAAAGAGGACAAATTAATACCATAAGACTGCAAAAAAGTGCCATTTTTGTGGGAAAAAATGTGTCAATCAGATTCAAGTGAAGAATGCATAAACAATACAGTCCTTGAGGTACATTTCTAATTTGCCTATTAATCCTAAAAGGAACTGTCCATTTTAGATCCTATCTGAGTTCCAAATAGGACTAAGACCATGCCAAATTTTATTCCAACCTTCTTTAAAACTGTGAAGAAGGTTTATTATTTAGGCATTCTAGAATTATTAGCCTCATGGAAGAAAAATACCGAACAGCAGTAAGCAATTATGCAGATGCATTTGTATTGTGGAAGTTAAAGGTTTATTATGTTTTCAGAAGAATAAAATAATGCCCTTCTATAGAGCTAGCCAATTCCTCTAAAAGTTTGCATTTCACATTTAATCTAGTCCTATAATTTAATCATGATAGTCTTATGCATTATACTAGGGTTGAATAAGTGTGTAATTATCTGAATGCAAGATTTTTATGCATGAGATAATTACAGTGCTACAGGCTATCCCCACAATACAGACAAGGACAGATGAAGCAATTAATTTTTTTACTGATTATATTTCATGCAACTCTTACATATTCCTGGGTAAATATAACAAATTATACAGACTATCATATTTATATGTATTTAGACTTTGAACACTTGCTATCTATGAAGAAATCATGTCTTGAATTCCACAGAGTCTCTGAATGTTATTTTAGTTCAACAAGAAATGATAAAAAGATCTCTGAAAGAACAAAAGTTTGAGTAATAAAATTTTTTAAAAATTGAAAACACAGCATAGTTAAGTTTACAGCTACTAAGATTATTTGCATGTTATCAGTGAACCATGAATGCACCTTTTCTGTCACTTGACTTTTTCTCCTAGCACTCTTCCACTCTTCTTATGAAAGACAAACTGAAATGCTCACTGAGAGTTACAGCAGGAGATTTCAGGGTAATTTCTGTATGGAGCAGTGGGAGCTGCCTAAAGGCAAGGACACTACCCAAGTACTACAGTTGCTTAACCCTTTGCAGGTAAGGTTACTGAAAAAAAATATACTGAGAGGGAATTTCTATCAATCAAAGGTGGCATTCTTATTATATAGTGGAAACAACCAAAAAGGTATTTTATCTTCACATTGTCAAACTGTGACGAAGAAAGTAGAAGGGATGTGGAACTTACAAGAAAATGTGGAAAGCAATTTAAACTAGCTTTTATTTCCCAGTTCTCTTCTTCCTTCTCTCTCATTTTCCCCCAAACGTCCTCTCTGTTCACCTAACTTGTCTCATGTCTGGAATCTACACAGACTAACTTTTACTCTGAACTTGTGGGGGCAGAAGGATGAGGGCCAGGTTAGTCAGGTATGGACAATCCTTTGTGCACACAGCAACAGCATTGCTACCCCCGCTCTCCACCCAATGCAGTCAGTTAATCTGGACAGAAAGGACATTCAACTGTAAATTGCTTGAAAAGAATATTGAGTCTCTGCTTCCTTTTCCTCCCTGCCTTGCTCAGCCAGAACAGCTACGCTGGACTGCAAAAAGACAGCTGCAGTAGGGAGAAAGGATTCTCCCTGGAGTCTACGCTGCACTCTGGAGAAAAATCTTGGCAGCTCCCTGAGGTTTAGAGAACCAAAGAGGTGATGATAATAGGTAGGGCATCCCTCACTGAACCGAGGACACGGAGGAAATTGTGCTGTCTTTGCAGGAATGTAAGGAATATGGCTTGTAGTGTGAGAACAGGTTCAAGCCTGGATTGCTGGGACCTTGGGATAGGCCAGAGAATATGCTGACAGCTGTGGCTTGGGCAATTACAAATAAAAATGACTTTGAGAATCACTGGTCTTAAACCGCACAGCTCAGATAAGGCAATAAAATAACAAGAATACTCCTAATAAATATTTGCCATGAAAGACAAGATATCATTTTATTTTGTGTTCCAGTCATAGGAAAGACAGACTATAGGTCCTGTCAGATATCCATCAGCTAGGAGAAGAAAAACACAATGAGCTGAATCAGTTTCTGTCATACAATTTATTTTCTTGGCAAATTATTTTCTTTTGTATTTGCTCAATATAGATTATATCCACTGAACCAATTTAATTTTTTTTTTTAATATCAATCTGAAAATGCTTATCTACTGGTTGATAAGTATGAAATAAACACTACATTAATGTTTAACTATTTCTGTCTTCTCTCCACTAACTTAGGGAAATAGCAGCAAGTAGAAATTCATCCTTATTTGATGCTACCAAAATAAGGTCTATGATAGAACACCAAGTCTGGTGTGTGCAGAGGTACAGACACCCTTCTACCTAAAACATCAATTTAAAAATTGTGCATACTTGCATCATTTTCAACTAGGAGCCATCTTTCTGTAGTTTTAATGAATATTAATATAGAAGAGAATTGTAAACATTTTATACTCCTCATGGTTAACTTCAGATTTAAAAACCACTCATCACAGAAACAGAATGAATAAAGTTTTGCTAAAACAAAGTAAACTTAGAAAATGAGAGAACTTCCATTATTGATTTACGGGTCTCGGTTTCTCTGCCACTTCAACTAAAGAGGTATGGTTTTGCTTTGATGTACCTGAATAATTTTGAATTGATTTACAGTGAGAGATAAATAGGCAAATAAAATACCTAGTATTCATTAGAAAGAAATAGATTTAGAAAGACTAACAAATCTCATAACGGCATAATTTGTTTCTGAGATGCACAATGATGAGGCAAATTTTACAAAGTGTAATATGTTGACTGCATCAGCTGTGTATTCAATCACACAGCCAGTACAACAAAATCTGCTATTCTAGGCAAAGGATTCATATTCACATCCTGTAGGTAAGTACACCAAACCCTGGCATATTTATAGAGAGTATAAATAAATAATTAAGTAATCACTGAATGAGCTGGGAACGAGCCTTCAGTAGGGTGGCCTTGCTGTGATTACTGCATTATTCCTGTGATATGCACGTTTATAGCCTGTCATTTGCAGCAGGGTCAAAGTAGCATATAGATAGGTAAAAACACAGTTAGAGTAAACACTTACATATTTGACAAGCTATAAACACACAAAGTTCCTTGACTGTCTATTCACACCATTAGATTTCCACATATATACACAACACATTTATCTAGAGGTCATAGGAATGTTCCTTGCCATAAAACTACAGTGAAACTAGCAGACAAACAGCAAAATTTTTGTCTCATAACACTTTTTTACTACAAAACTCAGCAATACAAAAAAAAATCCATCTCTTTCCAAACATTCATCCCAAAATAGTGAAGGTGATATCTACCAGAGAAGTTTTACAACACTCTGAATTTACTGCTAGAACCCGTTACCCATACGAAAAAGACAACATGAATAAGGCAAGGACATATAGAACATACTAGTACTTAAGCACAAAGGATGAGCCTCAGCTAGTCTGAATTTTATGGGACAAACTCACTATTTTAAGTGCTTTTTTGAAAACTGTGTAAGGCCAACAGAGGTTGTAAAAGACGGCTTGAGCATGTACACAGCAGGATTCTCCCCAACAGCCAACTGAGCTGTTTGACAAGATGGACTCTCAACTGAAACGTGTGTCAACTCTCCTTTTCACATAGATTCACACGTCCATTTAAAGAAAACAAGTATTTCTAGCAAAGAATTGAACATTCTAGTTTGTCTCACCTTTAGTATTATTGCTAATTAAACCCATTTGTTAAAAAAAGCCGCAACAGACAAAGACATACAGAAAAACTGAAGTACACTGATCTATCATATGAGCCAAATGCACTGGCAACAATCACTCAGCTTTGTGCAAAAAGCTTGATCGGATCATAACACAATACAAGTATTGTCAAATATTGGCAGCTTCTCTATTTCAGTAAGAGAACATAATTTTATAAAATCAATGTAATACAAGTTTTATCATAGAGTTTTTTCTAGCTGATGTCATAAGCATTGTTTACACATATGCATATGGTGCCAATACCTGAAACTTTCCTTTGTGAAATAATACTATTTTATGAAAGATTACTATTTGTTGTGCAAATGGCAGATAGTTATCTTATACACCACTTAATGCTTTTTCTAGATATTTTCCAAATTTTGCAGAAATGTTACCCTGCTGTGTTTTTTTTTTTTTTTGAATTTTGAGGTTGTGGAATTTTTCTCATTTCAGATCAGAAAAACCCAATTTTTAAAAAAAACTATTGTTTTTAAAAACACATATAAAGAGGTAGGATGTAGGTAGCACACAATCACCTAGTTTAAGGTACTCAGGTTTTCTGTTTTGAAACAACTATCCTACTGTCTAACATGATGTTTCTTTATTCAGCAGAATAAATCAGTAAATAAAATGTTTATATCACAGTACGTATAATCTGTTTTGGTAGAATGGAAGTCATACAGGAGATGGTCTTCCTATCACCTGTTCAACTTATGCTACTACTTGTTAGCACAGTCAGATTTAGGTAGTTCCATCCAAAATCAACTGTTTCAACAGTGTTAATAATGGTGCAAGACACATTAAAATGCATTAAGCCACTTTATACCCAGATACTTCATCCTTCCATGGTACTGGTTAGCAAAGACTGTCTTTCTGAGGATACAAGTCCACCAAGACGTAATTAATATTCATATTTGCTTCGTTTTTTCACATTTCTGCAGTAGTGAATCCTAAAACCAGGCATGAAATACCAACATTTCCTATGCTGGCACCTAATGACACCCAACATCACACATGGCCAAGGACCTGATTGCTGGATGCTTTTGAGAACGCTGAGAAAAGAATGAGTGTTTCTCAAGTTTCCAAGTTGCACGGTGTGAATTTTTTTTAAAAAAAATGTAAAAATAATGCAGTACCACTGTGTGAGAATCACTCCCATTTACACTACAGAAGTAAGAATCATTGAGTAATGGGGCAAGCACGTCTTTTACCTTGTAGTAGTCTGTATTCGTTGTTCAAATACCTAATAATAAAAGGTTTAGACAGTTTTCCATTGCGTATCTGTAATACTTTAAGTAGCTATCTTCACTAAGGCTGCACATGGAGCTCAAATAATGACCTGAAACAGCACTATTTTACTTGAATGTTTTTGTAGCGCAATGGGGCCGCTCTTCTTTTTTAATCAAATTTCATTTCTCACCAGTAATTTAACAGCTACTTTAAACCTACCTCACTCCCTCAGGGGATGTTGGCCTCTGATAAAAACAAAATCATATGAACTTGTTTTCCTCTACAACAGAAATATGCTTCAGTAACAGTCATTTCTTATAGTAGCACCCTGCTGTTCTGGGGCCGGGGGGGGGGGNGGTGGTGGGGGGGGGGGGGGGGGAAGCCAGAGCTGCTCCTTCCAAGGCAGCACACACACCAAGAGAAACACCAGCCCTCACTAAAAAGGAAACAAAAACCAAAAGAAAACACAAAAAAACCCTTTTAATTTTTGGAAGGCAGAGGAAAGGTGAATCCCTCCCGGTTCTACTGCGTTATCGCTAATAAGGACCCGCTAACGTGAGGAGAGAGGGCGAGCAAGGAACTTCCCGACCCCCGCCTCAGTCGTGAGAACACACACCGTCCTTTGTGCAGCGCCCCCTGGCGGCACGGCGCGGAGGCGGCAGGGAAGTTTCCAGAAGGGCGGGAGGAGTGGAGGGGAGCGCAGATGGTAAAGAAATACCGGCAAAGAAGTGCTGTGTTGAGAGCCTTCAGGTACCTGTCTGCTTGTTCGATTGTGTTTGACAAGTTCCTTGTCAGTTCCTTGTCGTTTGCATGAAAGTGCCCTCCAACGCCCCCTCAGAGACCCCGTGAGGGACCCCAGGCTGGCCCCCTGACAGGGTTGCCAAATTATATCGCTCTTTTCCCTGAGGTGCCTTCCCTTCAACCCCCCAAAGCAGAGTCAGTAAAACACCGCCCGACGGTCCTGCTTAACGCAAACACCAAACAGGGCTTTGCAGACCTTTTCATACATGTTTTTCAGTGCTTATAAATATCTAAAGAGCAGGTGCCAAGAGGATAGAGTCAGGCTCTTTTCAGTGGTGCCTGGTGACTGTTCAAGGTGGCAACGGGCACAAGCTGGAACAGAGGAAGTTCTGTCTGAACATGTGGAAAAACTTCTTTACTTTGACTGTGACAAAGCATTGGGCCAGGCTGCCTAAGAAGTTGCAGAGTCGCCTTCTCTGGAGAACTCCAAAACCTGCCTGGATGCATTCCTGTCAACCTGCTCTGGGTGAACCTGCTTGGACAGGGGTTGGACGAGGTGGTCTCCAATGGTCCCATCCAACCCCTACAATTCTGTGATTCTGTGATTTTAGGAGAACCTTTTCCAATGTTCCTGTGATGTTGGTAGCAGGTGAGTCACCACGAGAAGCAGTTCAAAACCAGGTTTCTAAGGGCCAAATTAGGACGTCTGAGCAGGACCATCAGCAAGCCTGGCTGTCCACCACCAGTAGCCCAGCTTACCCGGTTGCACTTTGAGCAGCAACGTTTTAGTTCAGCCTCAGTGTAAAATACAGTGCTTTAATCATGAAGATTAGGCTAAATCATAACTGCAGAAAGCTAACATAGAACCAGTGAGTAATTTGGATGGTTCTGTGTTGATGACCAGTCATTTATTAAGCCTGCATGACTAGATTCTCTATCCAAGTAAGTTTAGTGGAAATGTACAGAGAGTGAAAACAAAAACTTTCAAAGGCTGTGCAAAGAGGCATTCCAATAGAGAAATGCAGTGAATGCATTTGATTTTTTTTGTTACAGGTAGTTGTTGAAGCAGAATGGGGAAGCATAACAACAGGATTGGTATGAAACTTTAAAAAGAAAGGATTGATTTATACAATGCATGCAACTTTATTCTGAGGATTCTTTTGTAAAGCAAGTTATATGTATAAAATGTGAAATGCTATTTAAAAAGTCTGAAGGAACAGAGAAAAGCAGAAACTGACAATTCACTTCAAACCTGATATAGCACCTCCAACACTTAATGCTAGCTTATGCAGTGTTTGCTTTTCTAAGTAATTTAAAGAATACATTTTTAAATGCGCAGTTTATTATCTATCTCCTGAAGTTTTAATAACTGGCTTATAGTCAGAAGTCTGGGTGATTCTATAAACTTTCTTATACATGGCTTACAAATCTTCTTACATGGCTTACAAATCTTACTTAAACCATAGCTGTTCCCCTTTTCAGTGTGAACCAGCCGCAGTCTGTGGAAGATAATGGACCTGGTGATGCTTTGTTGCAGAATCTCACAGTATCTCATCTTCAATAAAAGACAAGGAATTCATTCACTTGTCCCATTTTTCTCTAACAGTTTGGCAAACGTATTTTATTTCCGTCTGACTGCTTTTTATGTATTTGTATATCTGTTCTTAGATTTGATTACTTCTTAAATCTCTCTGTTTATATCTCCCCCATTATATTCTGCATTTGTGATTTTTGCATATTCAGAAACATTCAGTTTTACTTTTTAATGGAATATTCTGTTTATGATTATCACAAGCCAGATGTCATTTTCTGACCTAAGCATTCATCAGCACCTGTTAAGTATCACAAATATTAATAAAAGTAATATCTCAGTAAATAAGATTCATATTCATTGCCAGTGGTGACTTTTTGTGTTAGCTAAGATATACTATATAGCTATGATATTATTGCGTAGATTCTTTTACCATAAGAAGTTGCTCTGTTTCTAAATAAATTTAAGCTGCTCTTCTTCATACTTTTACACTTTTGTGCTGAGTTTCTGGTCCAGATTTAAAAGAACAAACTGACACAACTACAGTTAAGTTAGGGAATTTTTAAAATGGTGGAAGCTATTCCCTGTAGTCAATGCTGAACACAGAACTCGAAACCTTTTGTAAATAGTTTTAGAGTTCAATTAGTATCCTTTAGAATTGAAAAGTACCTCTCAGAGGCAGCAGTGAAGTTGCTGTACAACTCAAAAAGATGGTTTAGATATAGCAATCACGCATTCCCAGTCTTTCCTTTGATAACATTGCCCTTCAATTGCAGTATTCCTTAAAATCAGCATGCCTGGGAATGCCTGCATAAAGACAAGGTGTCTGAGCAAACGAAGGCATATTTAAAATTTAGGTTTGATTTAAAAATGCCTGCTCTAAGTACCACACTCCTTAGCTGACAGATCATTGTATCTAATAGCAGGTGCAAGTAAGTATTCAGTAACTGTAAAACTTTCATGATATCTAGGGTATCATTTTTCGTTATTTGTGTCGTGAACACAGGAAACACAGCTGGAAATATCATAGTATGAGCATGGGAAGCTTTACCTAGCTATTTAAACAGTTTAATCTTACTATGTGCTGATGTAACTGTGAAATGTGTTCTCTTTGCATTCTTAATTAGGATAGAACAGATGGCAAGGCTTCTAGTTTAAAGCAAAAAGCCTATTAAAAAAAAAATAATCTGTGGTGATTCTTCACTGTTAAAGAACTTTACTGCAGTCTATGTGTGGGAAGAAAATGAGGCTTTTTTTCTTGCTTGCATGTTGCTAACCTAGCATTCTAAATAACTTCAGTATATTTTCAAAGATTCTCACTAGATTTGAACAGTTCCCAGAGAAGTAGTTACCTGATAAAGAGTATGATTCTCATCTAATTACAGGGGAAAGATCTCATGGCATCTGTAATACAGAATACCATGAGCATCTTACTAAACGTAAGCACAAGTTAAACAAATGTGTGTCTCAGGTATATTATATTGTTATGTTGATTGTAGCTCTAGCAATAAGTCACTTTTTTTTCTTTTTTTTTTTTTTTTTTGTGTTACAAATGAAAGGAGGGGAATTTATAAAATGCATCGTCTGAATATTAGGTATTCAGCTGCTATTTTTGAATCCCCAAAATTGTCACAAGTTCTGAATAAACTTTACAAGAGCCCTATACTGGGAATTGGCTATAATAGTCTGCTTTTCATTCATGACAACACAATAAAACAGAATAAAAGAAAATCTTGGTTCAAAATTAATGTATTGCAAAGTAAATGTACCACTGCTTATCAAAAACCTTAACACTTTGGAATATTATCCATGAATTCCATGTTGAGGGTTCCTAGTTGTAGTCGGAAAAAGCTTCGGGGGAAACTCTTAGTGTGATAACATTTGTGTGAATACTTAACCCGTAACTATTTTATCACTATAGCCATGCAGGTTAACAGTAGGAATGCAACTTAATTCTGCAGAATACATTTGCAAAGTGTGATTCAGATTTCCCACTGAGGATTTCTGCTCAGTAGAGGCTTTCCTTGCCTTTTTTCTCATGTTTCTTCTTGTTAATGACTCACTCACTATCCCCTTGTCTGCTCAGTACTGTTCTTACGTTGTTTTTTTTAATTTGCAGTGCATGCTTAGTTTTATATAAATCAGGTAAAATACACTGAGACCCAGCAAAATATACATTACAGCACTATTAGAATTTGCCTTTTCTGTATTCACTCAAGTTTTGTTTGTGCACTGCAGTTCTTGGCCCAAACTCTGCTCTTGTGGCATCACTTTGCAACTGAGCCAAGAGCACAGAAATTCACCCTGCAGAAATAGCATTACAGGATTCTGTGATCTCTAGAGCTGCATGAGAATATTTGGCACTGCAGACATAGAATCCCATATGTATTGGCATATCTGGTATCTCCCTTTTGCTAGAACTCTGCTTGTCTCTGTGATTCTCAGATATCAGGAAGTGCATACAGCATTTTCAAAATCTCACATAAACGACTCTTACCATGGCCCATGCATAGCTGTGTGTCAGGAGTCTAAGTGTTTGCAAAGGGAAAAACAGTGGACTCCCTTTTTTATGCAAAGGCAATAAAAAAGCCCTGCTTGGTCTCTAGATTTTAGTCCCACTTTATTTCTCAGAGAAGTATC
Organism: Nycticryphes semicollaris; assembly: GCA_013400055.1. NCBI lineage: Eukaryota > Metazoa > Chordata > Aves > Charadriiformes > Rostratulidae > Nycticryphes > Nycticryphes semicollaris. Next base: position 127,090 of record VXBJ01000026.1, read on the forward strand.
ATAGTTAAAATCGGCTCACAATTTGGCCTTCAGCATATTGTGCATGGAGATGTTAATGGTGGAATTTAGCCAGTTCTGTCCATCTGCATCCAGACAGTTGTCTCTTCACTGTAGCTCAATCGGCTTTGGCTCTAAACACAGACTTAGCAGCTCTCTGGCTCCAGTTCCATACTTGAAAGGTTCCTCGAAGATCAGGCAGGAATAATGGATGCAATAGCACTTGACAAAGAGAAGAAATGACGCGGACATGACAGAAGCAGGAAAACCTGAAAAAAAAAGTATAGGCAACAAGATCACCTCTAGAGCTGTATAATTCAGCTTTCATTCTTAATCTAAATGGTCCACTTCTATAGGTACAGTACTAAAATGCTTCAGGGCAAAATCCAATGTACATAACGTAATTCTGACTTTAAGTTAAAATACAGAGTGAATACACTGGAACTGATAAACCCAGTCAATATTTTGGTTATCCTTTTTCTTCATGAGGTAAGGGATATAGAAGTCCCTAAGTTTCTCATAGTACCTTTTCAATATATTTTTGGTTATTATTGTTTCAGGGTCTTTGGCTTTTGAGAAGGCTCCAGGTTTCCAGTCACCATCATTGTACTTCAGACGTTTCATGGTTTGAGAATATCAGTAGACTCATCATTTCCTTGGTGACACTGAACAGATGTTTTGTACCCACTAGAAAAATAACTTTTTTCTACCAAAAAAATCCTATATAAGAATGATAACTTCCTTTTGTTCACACAAAAGTACTCTCTTTTTTTTTTTTTAATATACTTTTAAAATGTAGATTGTGTTCTGTGTATTTGGAATCAGTCTGACTTCTTTAAATCACTTCCTTGCCAGCAGCTGACTTGGTATGAAGAGCTGCACACTTAGCAATAGATTTTTAGGAGGCAACAGCTGACTAACAGTTAATAAATACTAGATTGGGCCATGCAGTTAAACTTCTGCCGACTCCTCTGAAAAGTGAACAATTGTCCTTTCGCAGAATCCCTTATTGAGATGAGTGATCTTCTTTTCTAGAGTGCATTCATTCTCTCTAATTTTCTCTATTTTGGAGAATCAAGAAATATTTAGGAATTATGTTCCTGCTGCTTTATTTTTTTCATTAAAACATCCAGTGGGAGAGTATGAACTTTTATGTGAGATTGCTTTCACTGGAGATTACTACCATAGCCAGATGTTTTTTTCATTACCTCCTGTAATAGACTGCACATTTACAAGAGTAGCAGTAGCATATTCTGTCTTGAAAATTAAGGGGCAATCCACCTGTAAGAAAACTGTTTTTCAGCCAGATGTTATCCGAGACTGAGGCCAAGAGGAGGTAATTTTCGATAGCTAAAGAATGCACGCTGTGTAAAATTTAATAGTATAGGGCTTTTTGTAATTCATGGACTTGAGCTCCAAATGTCTATTTCCCTTTATTATTTTAGCAGTCTGATTCATTCAGTTCATTGGTGTGACGTAGGTAGTTTTCATCCCACTGGGAACCAGGAGAGGGATGATCAGTAAAACCCCCTCTTCCCCCATTACGCAGGCCAGACTTCTGATCTTGGAAACTTGGTATATACCTTGTTGTAAATTGTGTATGTGGGTCAGGAAATCAGGTTTGGACAAGATATGACAGGATTCAGGGTGTTCTGGCTTTGTAATGAATGCAGTGTAATCAATCAACAGGAGATGGAATTAGAAATTATCACTGCATGACTATCCAAGATGCTAGAAGCCAGCAGCAAGTGTTTTGAGAATGAGTTTGGCATTGTAAGGCCAGTATGAAGATCATGAAAAAAGCCTGAAAGTACAAGAAAATTGATGCTTATATTTTATATTTAAATTAAAAAAAGCGTAACTCCTAAAAGTGAAAGAAAAAAGAAATTTAGATTAAAGTGGTCAGTATAATGGACTCAGAGTTGTAAGGGTTAAAAACCCACAAATCCCACAATGAATCACTTAATTCACTTGGGGATTTACGCAACAGTCAATTACATAAAATGATTTTTCACTAAATACATTTGTGTTTTTCAATGAAAAATGCTGTACTTTATCATAGGTTCAGTCTGTGTGGTGTAACAAGAGCAAGTAGGACTCTGGCTTGCTTTACTGACTGTGGTTATCCTGGTTATTCCTATAGAAAAGAAGTTTCAACAGTTGGGAAACCCATTGCATCTTCACTTCTCATAGGTGTCATGAAAAGACTGGAATATAGAAATGGATAGCGTAAGAGATGACGTTAAAAGGAGGAAATGAAGCAAAACTATCAATGTAATAAATACCACGTTGGTCTTAGTTGTGGAGGTGTGAAGGCTGCTAAAGCTATACAAGCCACTCATGAGTAAAAGGCTAAAAGGCTTTGACTGCAGCCGCAGTAGGGAGGCCATCATTCATGTAGAACATTTCTGAAGGATTACTTAGTTCGATTATGGAGATACAAAACTCCTTGATTGCTTAATCAGAAAGTGGCAGCTTATGAAAATATTTGGCCGTCATCTATAAGAGAAAAATGAGAGCATAAAACTAGCAGTACAAGGATAATTCTCTGTTCATTAAAGATTGTATAATATAAAAGGATTAAAAACTACTGCTGATTGTGAAGGTTGGTTCAGCATCAGCCTCTTACTTTCTTATTAGCACTTTTTAAAAGTAAGCCATGCCAGTATGTTTCTTATATTGCCATTCCATTTCTGTTCTCATCTTCCTTTTCTGTATTACTGTACTGGAAGGGATAATTTCCACATGGATGATTGCCCTCCTGTCCTTTAATTGTAAACCTGAAAATAGATGTTCCAGGCATATCGTTTTAAATATCATTTTGTTTTCTCCGCTTGCTGTGTATCTGCCTTTATACAAAGTAACTTCAGAGCCTGGACCTTTGGGCTGCCTCCCAACAGCTTGCTGAGCAGCATTACTACAATGTTTTATTCCATCAGAACTAAACACAACGAGCTTATGATGGTATAACGGATTATTTAGGTGAAGATAAAATATGAAAAAGGAAAAGGATTTTTTGAAGGACTCTTGCTCTCTAGGAAAGATTATGGACTTGATATTGTTGCATTCCTTCCCTTACTCTTATTTTTATTATAACATCATCTGTTGCAATATTATCTGCTTGGCTGAATATGAAAAACTAAATGTAAATGCCTTAGTGTTAAATTGGAGATGATCTTTCAGATAATGGTGTGCTCCATACAAGCTCTGCCATTCTATGCGGATCAACAGCAGCCAGAGAGTTCTCCTGCTGTTTCTGGGATGACTACATCTCTAGCTCTTCGGAATGGACTTCCCTGAGTCCACTTAGTCCATCCATGATTAGTAAAAATTTTAAAGGACCTGTTTGTTCATTACATATGTGTATTGTGGCTTTTCAAGAATCTTCAGTTTAGGATTAAATAAAGAGAGTGTAGTACTAGTAACAGAAGTATTTGTTCAATAATTATTCAGGGTCAAGATACCTAACAAGTCTGCTTGATTCAGATAGGAAACACAGTTGTCATTATGTGACAGGATCCTTGGGACAGCATAACAACCAGTCGCAGTTTTTTCATGCCAAAAGCCATAAAGATGTATCTTCCTTTCCTAGACATATATTATATGAAAGATTTTCTTAAATCTGCAGTTGAACTATAGTAGGGGGTTGACTGTGGCCAGCAGCTAAGTACCTACCCAGTCACTCTCATCCACGCCTCAGCAGGATGGGGAAAGAATTATATGAGCAAAAGTGAGAAAACTGGTGGGTCAAGACAGAGACAGTTTAGTAAAAGTGAAGCAAAGTTGCATGCACAAGCACAGGAAAATAAGGAATTTATTCAGTGCTTCCCATCATCAGGCAGATACTCAGCCACTGCTTGGAAAGAAAAGCCGCAGTACACGTAACAAGTACTTGGGAAAACAAAACACCATAACCATGAATATCTCTACTTCCTCTTCCTTTCCCTAAGCTCTCCTTTTTTAGCACAACATCACATGGTATGGAATGTCTCGTAGGTCAGTTCAGGTCAGCTGTGACTGTGTCCCCTCCCAGCTTCTTGTGCAGTGCAGCCTATACACTGCAGGAGAAAGAGAAAACTTTGATGTGTAAGCTGAGTAAGCAACAACCAAAACAGTAGTGTGTTATCAACAATGTTTTAGTCAGAAATCCAAAACCCAGCAGCATACAGGTTGCTGTGAAGAAAATTAACTTCATCCCAGCCTGATCCAGTACAAATAGTTATAATCACTGAGCTAAATTGAAAAACAGCATTAAAGCGATCTCTTGAGATTTTTCTGTGCTGTTTTGGCATAGTATTCCTAACTATGGGTACCTATTATACTCCCTTGCAGATGGTGTCATCAATCTTTTTGGAAGTATTCCTTAGATGAGTCTGCTTACTGAGTGTCTTGCTGTTTGCTGGTACTCATCACTTTATCAGTAAATATCATCAAAAAGATGCTTTTAAATATATTCCAGTTCTCACATTTAAAGATAGTTTTTAATTCAGTTTTTAATTGTTCCAGTCTGCTGTTCAGGATATTTGTTCGTTTATTTTGTGCAGAGTAGTAATGATTAACACAGGCTTAGCACTAAAGGGTTAAAAAGAGATACATTTACAGTGTTTGAGTTTAATGAGAATTGTTTTGAGTATCTGTGTCATCTGCTGGAAATAGTTCTTCAAAGAGCTCTCCTGGATGTTAGCTCAGACTACTTTTTATTCCTTTTCTTCCTTACTTAATGGAATTTCTCTGTGGCCATCTTCTCATACAAGTTCTGTGGTACTTTTTGGTATAAATGCAGTTATTTCCTACTATTGCATTCAGTTGTGTATATACATTAATAT